>OU744796.1:23629379-24052027 GCA_916614155.1 Mesoligia furuncula
CTAAGATAGAAATGAGACTGATTGTTACGAGTAATACTACAGACAACTTACAAAGTTACATCCAATTATGGTATTGGATGTAACCTTATTGTATTGGTATTGACCAGAGGGCTGGGTCGTTCTTTGGCCAAAGAATTACCATTGCCATTCAACGTGGCAATGCTGCCAGTCTTCTCGGCAAGTTTCCGGATGACAGCGATGCGGACGATTACTTCGACGCCTAAGTGTCCTTTGTTTTTGTATTTATTTGTATAGTAAGTTAGTTGGTCATTTAATTTAGTATTCTAGTGTAAATAGTTTGTAATAATCAAAAATTGGTTTAGTAAAATTTCGAATGTTTAACTTCTAATCTTTAATGGATAAAAAGTCTACATTGTAAGAATGTCATTTCCATTATGGTAATGTTTCATCTAAACAATTGAATTCGTAGTTCAAATCTTCTCATGTTAGCTGATTGCTCGTTTTTGAACCACAAATCTCTTGCTGCATGAGTTTATTGTACTATTAACTAACTTATGTGATATCACCAGCTGCATTATCTTCTTCAGTATACCTACATCTCTATCATCCGTCTTAGGCTCAGTAGGTAGCTCCCCATTTTCTGGTCATATAATATTTTGTCATGATCGAACATTATGAAATTGAGACAAATAAAAAAAAATAGTTTAAAAACTAAAACCCGACTACTGAAAAGGATGAAAACAGAAAGTACCTTCCCATGGTCGCATGCCGCTGTACTAACATAGAAAGCTAATGGTTAGCCATATACTTATTTTTTATTTAATTATTTTGGGGCTTATTTCAGTAATATATTTATATTTTTGAAATGTGCTAATCAAGCCCTTTCATTTGATACCCAACACGGCATGTTTTAAAAAAAAATATTTTGGAGATCTTTTCAAGACTTTATGCCCGCTAGAAAGCGCCATATTCAATTTATAGTGACGTCACATAGCCTATCAGCGGACGATCAAGACGCTTCCAACGATACTTAATTTATCCAACAAGTAGTTTAGAAGTTATGAGGAAACAGATGAACATACATCCATACCGGTCAAAATCGTACCCCTCCTATTTGCTTCGCCGTAGTCAGGTAAAAATAACTTAATAACCACAAAGACAGTAAAACTTGTACTACTTATAACTCGCACTTATCTCCGTTTTCCGCGGACCCAAAAACAAATAAATTGAACGTTGGGAGGAAGAACGCATTTACATATGAAATACCTCCCGGTAGGTAGGTACGTTTCATGAATTAGCATCACGGGCCAACGACACGTAATTACATGCGCAGACGTTCCATACAGCTTAATGAATGGACGAGTTTGTATTTGTTTTGGGAGCAGGTGGGCTGATGGTTGCCTAAACAAAACCATTATCAGTTAAACTTAATCACACCAATATTATAAAGGCGAAAGTTTGTGTGTGTGTATGTTTATATGTTTGTTACTTTTTCACGCTCAAACGGCTGCACCAATTTTGATAAAATTTTGTATGGAAGTAGCTGACACCCTGGATTAACATATAGGCTACTTTTTATCGCAATATTCCCACGGGATCGACACTTATGCGGGTGAAACCGCGGGCGCAGCTTGTGCCTTAATAAAAACGCACTGTTGTAATTTTTAAAGTTCGGTTTAGCGCCGAGAGTTCAAATATCCAACAGTGCAAAAATATTTAGGCATTATATTAATTTTTAGATATCGCCTTGTGTTAGTGAAAATGAGTATAAGGGTCGTCTAAGACACGTATGGCTCAAAATGCTCTAAAAGTCTAAATGGTGTCAACTATCACCCCCTTAAGGCTTTGTATCCAGCTTCCAAACACCCTATATATAGATAGTTGTCTTCCCATTGTATAAGTAAGTTATGAACGTAGAGAAAACAACCCCTCTCACTATAGTAAAATAAACCCCCTAACTAAAAGGAGTCTCGTACAGCCCGTCAGCCTAGATTTCGTTGTTTATTTCCTGCACTCACAATTTTATTTTCCACAATAACTTTTCCAACTTTGCGGATGCGTTCTGTTTTAATTCCTCCTTCAGTTCTTATAGATGAAAAACAAATAATTTCGTTACAAATGTTGATTGGCTGACACAAGTAGGATATATTAACCTGGATCTCTTCATATATGGTCCTTATCTCCTCTTAAGGAGTTTTAAAACGAGCATCCATTCGCGCGATGTTAAGTCATTTTCGCTCAAAAACATGACAGTTGCCACGTTGAGGTTTCCGCAAAAAAGGAAAAGCTGGGATTATAAGGAATCAGATCGTGTAATGGCTTATTTTAGACTAAAATGGACAGAACTAGGTTCAGGTTCGCCTAGACTTAGGTAGGACATCCACGATCGTCGTATAACCAAGTCATTGGAATGTAACTCTTATCTCAGTGAGGTAAGGTTTAAATTCGATTAATTACTAAGAGTTTTATCAAAATCACGGCAATCATTTTAATTTATACTTTATTAAAATTAGATATTAGTTACATTGCAATGAATTACCTACCAATGTACAATGGTTTTATGTCATTCAAAATTGATCGTGAATAGGACCAGTGTTGTGATTACCTTAATTACCAATCATCTATGTATACATAAAGTGTCTGTAATGTCAAAATAACAGCTTTTTACCCGACTGCGCGACGCAAAGGAGTGGTAATGTGTTCATCAGCCTATGTATGTATGTATGTATGTTTATATGTTCCTTTGAAGCACTATACAGACCAAACGCCTGGGCCGATTTTCATGATTCACACGTTAATCGATTCCTCTTAGTCCGGCGAGTGTCACTAAAGACATGACGTTAGTGAAAATTCAATATGGCGACTACTGGACGCCATATTAAATTTTTTTTTATTTTTTTTTTTCAAAAGCTATCGAGTGGGGTATCAAAATAAAGGGTTTTAAAAGGTGATTACAAAAATATATTCAACATATATACTTAAAAGCAATTCGAAGTGACAAATCGCTATAAAACGCCTACCAAGAACTAAATCGTCTGCGAAATCTTTCAAATTTGTGAACTAAAAAGCTGGAAATAAAAAAAGTTATTTAAAAAAATAAAAAAACCCGACTGCGGTAAAAAACTTAAATTAAAAAAAAAACTGAAAGCTAAAAACAAGCCCATTTTAAATTAAATAAAATTTGGAAGCAGGCGGGACCCATTTGAATTTGAAAATATAATAAAAAATGGTATGGGTCCCGCCTGCTTCCAACTTTTATTTAATTTAAAATGGGCTTGTTTTTAGCTTTTCAGTTTTTTTTTTAATTTAAGTTTTTTACCGCAGTCGGGTTTTTTTTTATTTTTTTAAATAACTTTTTTACTAAATGCTTAATGAAAGTATATATAATACAGGTACTTACAGTACTTGTAACAAAAAAAAGCGATTTATAAAATGTTTGTCTGTCAGGTTGTTGGTTCCGAAACTGCTGGACCGATTTTGATTAAATTTAGTATGAGGATACTTTGAACCCTGGAAGGACATAGGCTTTTATCGACATACTACGCGGGCGAATTTGCGGTCGGAAACTAGTCTACAATAAATTGCAAAAGAGTACAGTTGTAAAGGCAAAACTGAATGGCATTTTAAACTATGATATGCTCAAAAAAAAAACCAAAAGACCAAGGAAAAAGTTTCGTTAACACATCACAAGCAAATATCACCGTTATTTCTTGACTCATATGGATACATTTAAATAAGATGCATATGCACTAAGAGTTCGGTTTCTGAGTCATTATTTCTTTGAAGTTGTTAACTGTTTTCTTACCGTTCTGCGAGACAGTAAAGAAATAATTAAAGACTAGAAACGAATGAAAACCATTTAAAAAAGTTGCTGCAAGTTCGGTAATGGGCGCGAAGGTGATTAATTTTGAAGCTAACTAGAACTACAACCTGTTAACTGTAGATTATTGTTATTGCGCTCTTAAATGCATTTTGATTGTATTATATGTAAAATAATTATATATATATTATTATTATATATTATTGTTTTCAGAACTAACTAGTGGAAGATACGTTATTTGATCATAGCGCGCGGTCCGACTGAACCAAGTCCAACAGACACAGTTGCACTCTGACTCAGTCACACGCAGACCATCGTCTAAACAGCGTTAATGTCGATACTGCGCAATAATTTTAGTTTCTGTGTATAAATATCAAACTTCAAAGCGACAGTCTATGAAAAGGAATAAAGGACTATATTCAACAATATCATGAGTGATAAGTCGTGACAACTTTGATTAATTAGAAGGTTTTTAAATATCTGTTCTGTCATCAAAACAGTAGCTTTCAACACAGCATACAGCGGTAATAAACTCTAACAAAGTCACACCGCCAAAAGAAACAGAAAGGAGTCTTCAAGTAGGCAGGACCTCACGAACCACTTTAGAATAATTTTCTCGTCTTTCTACAAACCTCGTCTTCGCTTACCTATTATTACCTAATTAAATGCAAACAGAATGCCAATCAACGCACGACCCCGTCAGATATAAAAATAAACACGATTTAATATTCCGACAGGGCCTCCGATCCGATCAATAAAGTGGGAACGTGATTAGTTACATGGGTAACGCATAACGCACAGATTACAAACATATCAGTAGATAAAATGAAGCTTGTGATATAAAACATGATTGCGTTGTATGAAATCATGTTTAATATTAAGTATGGGATAATGCTGGGGTAGGGTCACAAAATACAAATAGTACAGTCAATCTACATACAAAGTGAGCTCAAGCAACAAACAAATAGACACCGCTCACGGACACGTTATCTCAGACGGGTTGGGAGTAGTGCGAACGCATATGCCATCCGCTTGAGACACGCGTCTGTGAAGTGCAAAAATGGAGCAACAAAAAAATGCCTATCTAAGCTCGATTTATATAATAGTTTCCTATTTTGAATCAGTATAATAAACGAAGTAACTTTTTGTAAGGTAAATTCACACAACCAACTATTACGTAAGTAGAAAACATGATTTTTTGTTTGTGTAGATATTGTGTTGTTTTTAGTGTCATTTGATAGGTTTAAGTCTAAAACGGATAGGGCAAAATAAATTGTGTAAATAGGGGAATCCGTTTTGAAGTTATTAGGGATTTTCGATAGTGAACATTGACAAATGTAAAATTTTATGTTTTTGTTCTGTAAACTTTTTGTATTGTAATACTTACTATGTTTATTGTTTTGTTTTAAAATTGTAGAATAAGCTCAACAATAAATCAAACAACTAGATACAAGTGCCACTACCAGATAGTTTTTTGTGCATAAGCCAAAGTTGACAACCCTAGCGCGTCCGCCGAGCGTAGGTATGAAAAGTGAAGTACATACATGTGATTGCCTTCTGTACTATCTGTATTTTGTGGTAGGGTTCTTGAGTGGAGACCGCGAATCGGCAAACATAAGGTAGGACGCCCTCGGGCTTGTGGAGCGACGATCTTCGCAGGGGCATCAGCTGGATGAGAGTTGCCCAGAATCGAGCTAAACGTCGTGAAATTTGTGAAGCCTATGTCCAACAGTGGACTACTGTAAGCAGATGATGATGAAGTATAAATATAGTGGAATTTAAAGCTAAACATTTCCTACGATAAGTTCAAATTGGTCCTATAAGGGCGAATTCGTCAAAACTTTCATGGCTAGTAAATATAACTCCTATCCTGCACCCTATTGTCGTAAGACCATCAATCACAATGTGAATCATTTTTAACGTTATTGCTAATCCATTGCTGTTCGAAAAAATTGTCTGCTCAACAATGTAAAGAATGCTAAATGAAGGTTGCTGAACTGACAAAAGGTAGACCTACTGCTAGTGTAAAAACTGTCAGACATTCAAAAATGTTTTCGCAGGATAAAACTTTCCTTGATAAGTACCGTATAGGTCGAATTTGCTTTAAGACGACCTATAAAAGCACGCTGAATTAATGCTATTAGTAACACTTAAAAAAGTTTTTTTATTTTATTTATTGTAACTATTTATATAATTATCAAAGCTTGCCATGCTGGTAAATAAAGTAACTAAACCGTATAAGGCTTTATGTATGCACTAGCTGACCTGGCGAACTTCGTACCGCCCCGCCAGCCGCTCCGCCCCTCTTTTTAGGGTTCTGTACCCAAAGGGTAAAAATGTCACCAGGCTGTATCTCAAGAACCGCGATAGCTAGACAGTTGAAATTTTCACAAATGATGTATTTCTGTTGCCGCTATAACAACAAATACTAAAAACAAAATAAAATAAATATTTAAGAGGGGCTCCCATACAACAAAAGCGATTTATTTGCTCTTTTTTGCTCGATATCAAAAATGGCAACAGGTAGGCACTTGAAATATTCACAAAATACTCAGTTGTATTTTAACTTTAATAATAAAATTAAAATTAAATAATTATTTAAGGGGGGCTCCCATACAACAAACATGTTTTTTCGGTTTTTTTGCCTTGTGGTACGGAACCCTTCGTGTGCGAGTCCGACTCGCACTTGGCCAGTTTTTTAAATCTCTGATATCTTCTAACACTAACAAATAATGTGGCTTTCTATTGGTAAAAGAATTTTCAAAATCGGTTCAGTAGATCCAGAGAGTATCCCCTACAACCTCACAAGCTTTACCTATTTATAATATTAGTATAGATTAGAGATTTCAGCAGTTGCTGGAATCAAGAATAGAACGATTCGTTCCAGGAAGGACCAGAAAAACTTGGTCCTGCCCTCCGCGTCACCAAAAACTTTGGCGATGATGTCACATCTTAAATCACAGTAACATCCTTGACGCCTCTAGAACGCACCGATTTACCAATTTAAATGCACACATAATTAATTAAAATGAGATTGTAAGTAAATCCATTACAGACAATCAGTTGAATGAAAGATCAATTAAAAAAGGACCGAACAAAAATATGTGGAAAAAGTCTTGTTAATGAACATGCCGCGTCGTCCATTACGAATGAACGGCTTGACGGATTAATTATTATTTAATTTATATCTGTACTACGGCTACACATAGTGATGCTGAAAGAGTTGTTTTATTGCCAGATTGCGTCTTTAGTTTATTTGTATTTTTCGTGCCCTTTTAATAGTCGTTAATTGGTTTAATTTGCAGTTAATAACTTCACTATCCTATTTTGTTTTTCTTTTGGAGGTTGAAACACGTTGTGATCTGTCTTTACAAAAGATTCTTTGCACTTTGTAAAACACTCGTGCAGCAATGTTTATTAATCATCAATATAAATCAGAGTTCTTGAAGAATCCAAACATTAAACTATTAAATTAATGTAAACTAAGTGGAGATTACATCTGATTCATTCGTAAAAAATATTGATTTTGCATTTTAAGTGGACGATTACAATTCCAATGTTTAAATAACTTGTCCAGAAGAAATAATGTTTGGTGCGCCGGCGCCATTTATTGGTCTTTTATTTTCACAATATCGAAACCAAAAATGGTAACGTTAAAGAACTTGCCGATAGGGACAAATGACATCGATTATTATTCGCGCTAACTTTTTTAATGTACTGATCTGATTCCTTGTTACCCATTTAAAGGTCTAAAGAAAATCTAAAACAAAATTAAGTAGGCACTGATAGTTGATTAGGTAACATTTTGCTCTTTTTGAACCAATACAAAGATAAATGTTTTAAAAATATGAAGAAATCACTTAACTTCCCGTTCTGCAGGTAAATATTATAAATACGGCTTTAGGTCATCGTAATTTTTTATACAATAAGTATGAGAACTTTATATAAACTATTAATTATGAGATTATCGATAAGCCACAGGCAGAAGATACGGTACCTGTTTTGGAACATGTTACCTCATACTGCCTTAATAATTAAATTAATAAACCGTAACTGATCGCTGCCAGAAAAAATAATAATGATTGATAATGAATCTCCAGTTTTAATAATATGAGTAATACATATTACCAATAATTATTTCTATTTTGGTCTTAATAGTTTATTTAGGAATATTTAAGAATATTGTTGCGCGCCACAATTAATGCCTGGTACATGGTGACAGTAGTTACCACTAGCGCCATCTAGTATCGAGTAGCGGAACTAGTAGTGAAGACCCTTCTAGAAATTTCGATGCTCGAACTTTCTAGAACTTTCCCGAACTATCGACATTTGGTCAGTCGGGACTGACATGTACTCGAACATTCTAGATGTTTCTACAATGGAAGATTCTAGAACTCTCTTTGGCGCTATATAAGGCCGAGACGCGCCACGACCGACACAGTTTGGATTCAGCGATCGAAGTGAAAACATCGAAGCGATATTCAAGTGCGACTTAAAGCGATCAGTAGTGCAATTGTGTTTTGTAATTAGTGTGTTTGAGTTGTAATTAGTGTTGTTAATTAAAGTGTCAATTTTTGGTTATTAAATCGGCAGTTTTTATTGTCACGAACCCGAAGCTCGTAACAATTGGTGTCAGAAGAGGGGATTAAAAAGCATGCCGGTTTTACCCAAAGACGACACGGAGGGTATCCGTACCCGGAGTCAACGCCAGCAAGAGACGGACCAGAGGCGATTTGGTGGAGCTACGCCACAGAGGTCGGAGGGCCAGCTACCGACCATGGAGGCCGGCCCGTCCGCAGCAGCTCCAGCATCAGCAGCACCAGATTTGGCTGCTCTGATGATGATGCTGCAGGAGCAGGCCCGCCGACAGGAGGAACAGGCCCGTCGGTTGGAGGAACAGCTCCAGCGGGACAAAGAGGAACAGGCCCGCCGGCAGGAGGAACAGGCTCGTCGGTTGGAAGAACAGCTCCAGCGCGATAAGGAAGAACAGTCCCGCCGTCAAGAGGAACAGGCCCATCGATTGGAAGAACAGCTCCAGCGGGACAAAGAGGAACAGACTCGTCGATTAGAAGAACAGCTCAAACGGGATAAGGAGGAGCAGGCGCGCCGCCAGGAAGAGCAGATTTTCCTCATAAAGGACCTTCACGCAACCTTCGGGAAAGACATGAAGGAGGTGAAGGAGAAGGTTGCCCAGCATGACAACCGCCTGTCAGAAGCTGAAACTCAGATCAGCAAGTTTAATAACATCATTGCTGATGTGAAGCAGGAGTTGGGTAATCTTAAACTTGGGGATGGAATCGCAGCTCCCGTAGCTACAACACCTTCGCTACGTAGATTCAAAGTGCCACCGTTCGACGGAACTTCTTCCTGGTCGGCCTACAAAATCCAGTTTGAGGCTGTCATGAAGGCGAACGGTTGGAATAAAAACCAGGCCATGACTGCTCTCACCCTAGGCCTGCGTGACCAGGCCTTAACTGTCCTGGAAGCTCTCGGTAAGGAAGTGACTTACGAGCAGCTCCTTGAGGCACTAGAGGCTCGGTATGGCGACGCTCACCTGGAACACGTGTTTCGTGCGCAACTCAAGGATCGCGTGCAACGCAGTAACGAAAACCTGCAGCAGTGGGCCCTTGAAGTGGAGAAGCTGGTTCGTAAAGCTTACCAGTCCGTACCTGCGCTTATTGATGGAAACCTGGTGCAGGCATTTATCGATGGCATCCGCGACCTTGAAGTGAGAGCTGCTGTGAGGCTCGGGCACCACAGGACGCTTAAGGACGCTTTGGCCCATGCACTGGAGGTGGAAGCTGTGCGGCAGGATCATCGTTCCCATCGCGTCAGGGAGGTTGCAGCAGCTACAGTTCGCGAACGCAGTAAAGGATTCAGCCCTAGGTGCTACGGCTGTGGGGAAAAGGGCCACCTTCGATCCAGTTGCCCTAAGCGAACTGCAGAAAGAGAAGTCGACCGATCTCCAGAGGGCAGTGCGGCTAACAGCACCGCGCAGAACCAGCAGCAGGGAAACGAGTAATAGCCAGGACTGTGGGGCGGGTGCTGGCTGATGTTCAAAGAGCCCCAAGGGTTTCGATCACACAAACCCATGACGGGAACAGCCTAATCATCAAGGGCGAGGTCAACGGAACGCCGTGTAAGCTGACCATAGACACCGGAGCTTCTCGCACGGTTGTCAGTTCCCAACTTACAAGTCGGTCCCTTGGGGACTCCGCATACAACCGGGAACGCATTAATTTGGTAACAGCCACCGGCCAGCGCATACCCGTCCATGGAGAGAAGAAAATGGAATTGACTCTAGGCAACAGAATCTACCTGCATAATGTCATCGTGGCTGATATAATGGACGATTGCATCCTGGGCCTTGACTTTATGAGGAAGAATTGTTGCGAGATTGACGTCAAGCAAGGTGTTTTGAAATGTGGAGAAGAGGAACTTTTCATGGAAGGGGCGTTACCTGGGAATGTGTACAGTCTTAAGAAGATTGTTCTTCCGCCGAGATCGGAAACGATTGTGCCGGTTAGTCTTCCTCGGAATCCTGGGCAAACTCATCGTTGTGTAGGGTAGACAATGACCTTCCATGGAAAGTGGCACGGACTTTGGTCAGAGCCACTGACATCTCAGGGGTACGTGTGCTGAACCTTTGTGATCAGGAACAGATAATAGAAAAAGGCACACTTGTTGGTACTTGCGAGGAAGTGGATTGGTTGCGTCGATGCCAACATCTATCGACTGGGACCCTCAGCAAGGATGCACAAACAAAAGTGACCACACTTTTAGAAGACTGCCGCAGCGCTTTGTCCCAAAATGAAATGGTCAAGGCGAAGAAGATGTTATTTAAGTTCGCCGATGTTTTCTCGTCAAACGAGGCTGACATCGGGAAGACTGGCATAGTTCAACACAAAATAAATACAGGAGAAGAATTGCCTATCCGTCAGCGGCCAAGGAGATTGCCGGTAGCACGTGAAAAGGAAGTGGAAACCATGATTGAGGGAATGGTGAAGGATGGTGTTATTGAACCTTCATCTAGTCCATGGTGTTCACCTGTAGTGCTGGTAAGAAAGAAGGACGGCAGCATGCGGTTTTGTGTTGACTATCGTCGTCTGAACGACGTTACAAAGAAGGACAGCTATCCTTTGCCAAGAATTGATGACACGCTGGACATGCTTACTGGAGTGAAGTGGTTTAGCACGCTGGACCTGAAAAGTGGCTACTGGCAAGTTGAAATTGATCCTAACGACAAGGAGAAAACTGCATTCTCGACAGGAAAGGGTCTGTGGCAATTTAAAGTTATGCCGTTTGGATTGTGCAATGCTCCGGCAACATTTGAG
The DNA here is from genome assembly GCA_916614155.1 of Mesoligia furuncula. Lineage (NCBI taxonomy): Eukaryota > Metazoa > Arthropoda > Insecta > Lepidoptera > Noctuidae > Mesoligia > Mesoligia furuncula. Next base: position 23,640,495 of record OU744796.1, read on the forward strand.
AGGTTGATGGAACTTGTACTTACCGGACTAATTGGCGATGCCTGCCTGGTCTACTTGGATGACATCATCATCGTAGGCCGCACGTTTGAAGAACACCTTCAAAACCTGGAACGCGTGCTCATGAAGATCCAGAGTGCCAACCTCAAGTTAAGTCCGAAGAAGTGTTCACTATTCAAACGACAAGTTAGCTTTTTGGGATATGTAGTGTCTGAAGAAGGTATCCGCACGGATCCAGAGAAAATCGCCGCTGTCAAGGATTGGCCAATTCCAAAAGACAAGACGCAGGTCAGAGCATTTCTGGGTTTGTGCTCCTATTATCGGCGATTTGTCAAGAACTTTGCAGATATAGCTAAACCCCTGCATAAGCTAACCGAAGAGAAGCGACATTTCTGCTGGGATGAAAGTTGCGACATCGCATTCCAGGAGCTAAAGGACCGTCTGTGCAAAACACCTATTTTGGGGTACCCTGATGCGGGCAAAGAATTTATAGTTGACACAGACGCAAGTGACATAGGACTTGGCGGTGTGTTGTCTCAACGTAATGGTGATCAAGAGGTTGTGGTAGCATACTTCAGCAAGTCATTGTCGAAACCTGAAAGGAACTATTGTGTTACGAGACGGGAACTGCTTGCTGTGGTAAAGTCATTGCAGCACTTTAGCAAATATCTTCTGGGGCGGAAATTCCACCTACGAACTGACCATGCTGCGCTGAAATGGCTATTGCAGTTCAAAAATCCAGAAGGACAAGTTGCGAGATGGATTGAACTACTGCAGGAATACGACTTCGAGGTCGAACATCGCAGCGGGAAATCTCATGGCAACGCAGATGCATTGTCAAGAAGACCTTGTCCTGAAAACTGCAAGCATTGTACTAGGCAAGAAAGTAAAGAAGTCGTACCTGTAAGGATGCTCAAGACAGACCTCAGCAACGAGTGGAAGGAAAGCCTACAACGTGCACAGCAGGAAGATTCGGACATCAAGCCGATTCTGGAGTGGATGAAGGCCAGAGCTCCTAAGCCCAGGTGGAGCGACGTCTCAGCAATGAGTTCGACCACAAAAAGCTATTGGGCCCAATGGGACAGCTTGGTGATTCAGGATGGAGTCCTGTGCCGTAAATGGGAAAACGCTCGGGGAGACAGCTGTCATTTGCAAATGGTTGTCCCTAAAGCTCAAGTACCGGATGTTCTACAGCTGTACCATAATGGTTGTTCAGGAGGTCATCTGGGAGTAAAACGGACTCTACTGAAGATACGAGAACGGTTTTACTGGGTCCACTGTCGGGACGATGTCGAGGACTGGTGTCGCAAATGTACAAGTTGTGCAGCTGTAAAGGGACCTCAGACTCGTAGTAGAGGTGCATTGAAATTGTACAATGTTGGTGCACCATGGGAGAGGATAGCCCTTGACGTTGCGGGGCCGTTTCCGGTAAGTGAAAGTGGTAACAAGTATTTCATGGTTGTGATGGATTACTTCACTAAGTGGCCGGAAGTCTTCGCCATTCCAAACCAAGAAGCTTCAACAGTTGCAGATAAACTGGTTCATGAAGTCTTCTGCCGTTTTGGAGTACCTTTGGAGATTCACAGCGACCAAGGAAGAAATTTTGAGTCCCAAATATTCCAGGAAACTTGTCGAGTTATGGGTACACATAAAACAAGAACAACTTCTTACCACCCACAATCGGATGGAATGGTGGAACGATTTAATCAGACACTAGAGAGGTACCTAGCCAAAGTTGTGGAAAATCGGCAACGAGATTGGGACAAGCACATACAACCGTTTTTGTTGTCATATCGAAGCGCTGTTCACGAAAGTACATCGGTGACACCAGCTTTTGCAAACTTTGGAAGAGAATTACGGCTTCCTGCAGACCTGATCACCGGAATACCACCTGATGCCCCACGCAGTATAACCGAGTATGCGAACGACTTGCGGAACAAAATGAATGACATTTATGAGCACGTCAGACAATCGGGCCAGCAAATGTCTGAAAAGATGAAAACCCGTTATGACCGTAAAATGAACAATAAAGGGTTCGACGAAGGTTCACTAGTGTGGTTGCACAATCCAGTCCGCAGCAAAGGGAAATCTCCTAAGCTTCAAGCTAAATGGGACGGACCGTACCGGATTGTGACAAAGATCAATGACGTAACCTACCGGATACAGAAAGGTGCAAGAGGTACTCCTAAGATCGTCCACGTGGATCGACTGGCGCGTTATTATGGGGCCGATAATGCTCGGGACGAGCATGTCTTAGGAGGGGGCAGTGTTGCGCGCCACAATTAATGCCTGGTACATGGTGACAGTAGTTACCACTAGCGCCATCTAGTATCGAGTAGCGGAACTAGTAGTGAAGACCCTTCTAGAAATTTCGATGCTCGAACTTTCTAGAACTTTCCCGAACTATCGACATTTGGTCAGTCGGGACTGACATGTACTCGAACATTCTAGATGTTTCTACAATGGAAGATTCTAGAACTCTCTTTGGCGCTATATAAGGCCGAGACGCGCCACGACCGACACAGTTTGGATTCAGCGATCGAAGTGAAAACATCGAAGCGATATTCAAGTGCGACTTAAAGCGATCAGTAGTGCAATTGTGTTTTGTAATTAGTGTGTTTGAGTTGTAATTAGTGTTGTTAATTAAAGTGTCAATTTTTGGTTATTAAATCGGCAGTTTTTATTGTCACGAACCCGAAGCTCGTAACAATATGTTTTAGAATATATTAGCTGCGATTTGTAAAAAATGTGGTATCCGAACGATTGTTTGTAAAAACTACATGCCACTTGAAAGTGAGACAGAAATAAAATTGTGTACGATACAAAATGTCAACAAAGGGAAGCGGTGAAGACAGAATGCGTGGCCACATGACAAGTAGGGTTCCCAAAGGCGTAGGTAGACGCGATTATGAACTCAACCGATGAAATATTGTGGCGGGGGAATGAATATTGCAACAGTGAAAAGTCAGAAGAGAAAATACGAAGCCTTTCTCAATTTGTACTTTATTTTGAACATACGAGTATAAAAAACCCTAAAGACCAATGCGATGAGAAAAAATTGCAAAATGGATATTTGAATCATTATATTTTTCAGTAATGCTATAATTGCTAAATTCTTAATGGACAAAAATGAAAGAGACAAAGCAAACACGGAAATTATTGAAGAAGTATTTACTCTCGATATGAGATATGAACTGTAAACATGAGAAAACATACCATTTGACTGTACTATGATATACGAGACTCATTAATTCATTAATTTGTTTTGCAAGTTTACGCAGCAATGTTAGATTGGTATCTGAAAGGAGCGGAAATTACATGTCACACGTGTATTTACCTTACATCAATATGTTTTAAGATAATATTTTACAATGCTCCATTTAATAAAGTTAAATTAAACGTTTTAATGGGCGAAAAACAAACTTGGTTTGAAAGTACAGATTGCAAAATGGCATATAATTTTCAATACACGAACGCAATTATGGAACTCATTAAATCATTCCTCCAAGTGTTTAACTGGAGAAATTACGAAAATTGTACAATTCTTTCCAAGTTTTTTAACATTCGCAATCGCAATATTATGTAGTTTGAAAGTAGCCTCAAGTTGTAAAAATGTTCGATCCAATCTTAATTTCTTGAAACGCGTATCTTGGTCCCTTTCAACTGAGCGAGTGCAATGACCAAGAACACCGGTTTTATTAGCTAATTATCAGTTTTCGAAAAGATCCTGATTGTGAGACTCGACACTTAAAACTTAAAACTGAGGCTTCACTTTCCATTCCATTCGCTCTGATTTCGAACCAGAGCAATATCCTTAATTTATTATTGACACGGGCATCAAGTTTAATAAGATAAATTGCAAAAGTTGAATTTTAGCAGAACTAATTAGAACTCGTTTCTGTTAATCCCACAAAACGCGAAGTTTTAATATCAACGTCTAGCTCCCATCAAATAATGTTAATAATAACGGGCGAAGTGGAATCGTGACCCGTCAGACGTCCTTGCGGTCCGACCTTCCCAGAACTTATTCAGAAAATAAAACTAAAAGTAGAGAGCCCGAAGCTGATAGACGGGCTCTGTTGCCTCTGATCCCAAACTAGTTTAACAATTTATCGCTTCTGTACGATCTGTGTGCCGGGATGGGATTATGTATCTAATTACTCGAGTGGGAGACTCCGTTTTAGCGTGAAAGGCAAAATTTTGGGTCAGGAGGATCCTTTCCAAAAATTAAATTTTAAATCTGAAACACAGGTTTATATGGTTCGCAAAGAAAGCCTCATGATAGATGACGGAGTGAGGGTATAATAACTGTCTGTGCGAAACCTGACGGTTTGTGTATTAAAATAATGGATGGAATTGAAATATTGGTCGCAGGGGCTTCGCAAATAACTCTTCATCAAATGAAAGCTCAGTAATCTTAGACACCAATATTCAAAGCAAATATTTAAAAACACGTTAATTGTACAGTGGGCTGCATCAATTGGGTACCCCAGTTGTATGAAAATTTTAATACAACTGGGTTACCCAATTGATGCAGCCCACCGTACATATTATCACATAATTTTTTCATATTATAGAAGGCGTCGTCAGTCGTCTTTCTATCTCAAATGATTAATCGATTGGACCTCTCAACTTTTAAATGTAATCGAGCTTCATCCATCTTTAGTGCATTCAATTTTACGAGTTCATCTCTTCCTTTATACTTGCTGACATGTTGTTTGATACTCACATCTGGAAAAATATTATTATCGTTGGTAGGTACGAATGGTCCACATTGTATCTATGAGATCATCTTTCACGGTGTTATGGTGGAGTGTGATTGTGTCGCATCGTTATCGATGCGCTCGGCATTGCCGCTGCACCACCGAGTGCCACACGCCAGATAACGGTCTCGTATCGTAAATAAATTGTACAATCTCGGTTTATTATATTACCGAACAGGCATCGCAAGGGCTATGCGCCCACACGAGCGTATCGCGCGTCCGTCAAATCACGACCTCAAACGAAATCCCGCGTAAAAATGACAAGAAATTTCATACAAAGGTGGGTTTCTAGTCACGACAGTTCCATCAAGCTATCGCCGGATTTGTTGGGTGCAGTGTTCGGGACTGTTGCGCGGGAAGGGGAAGGGGGGAGCTACCGCGCGGCAACACCGGGCCGCGCCGCGCCGACCGCACCGCGTGCGTCGCCCGGCCAGCGCCAGTCTACCAATCGCTCAGCGCAAGGACAGTCGCGCGTTTCGGTGGTGCGACTCTCAGACGAGTGTTTAATAACTTGTGACAAAACTTAGTGCACTCCAATTACGAGTGGATCGGATTATCTGCAGTGTTTGTGACGTTCGAATACGATGAATGTGTGTTTCTAGTGCCGAAACTTTTTACAAAAAAAAGTTGTGTAAACCGAGCCGATGGTCCTCTTGAATAGTAACATGAAAATTAATGGTAAATAAAGTCTTCCAATAAGTTTTTGCATGTGTTCTTATGGATATGTTCACTGTTACTGTTGGTATGCTGTTATTCACCTGGATGATCTGATGATCTTGGCTTGCACGACGCACGACCCATTCGTACACACATTACGTGGTGGCAGCACACGGGAGATCTGGCACGGGATAAAGGATTCGGAGAGGAGCCAGGGTTTATTTATTAAAATATTCAAATGAGCGCGGCGATATTCCATCCGGATCACCAAAACGGCCAAAACAATGGCGGACCTTGTGTCTGTCAGGCGACATTGACTCTCCGAATGTAAATTTGAGTTAGCGCGAACAATCGAACCTAGTGAGTTTTGTTTAGAAGTCGATATATATGAATAAAAGCTAGTGTGTGTGACCGTGGTGCGCCTACGGGACCAGCCGCTGTGGGTGGACGGCATAGTTCCGAACCGCCTAGAACGACAGTGGGTGTTTGAATGGAGCCAGTTAATAATAATGGTGAGATTTAATCACCGCCATAGAGGTTACACAACAAAGCTATAAGCATGCCCATGGCTCGATTTGTAGATGAAAAGCCCTTTATAACATGTTCTGAATAGTCACTAACAAAGCTTTCGACAGAGTAGCAAATTTTGGCTTGTAGTTTCCATAGGTACTAATCATTAATCCGAATATTATGTTTACTTGATATAATGTACATTGATCAACATCGGTATGTATATTAGTCTGTAATAGTCTGTTTGCGAGACGCGAACAATAAATTAATTCATCCTTGTGACACGTAGCATTAATAAAGCTATAAAAACGTCAGACGTTGAATAGATCAAGAATCCTTACAATCTCCAACATCCTGTTGCTAGCGAGGGACATAAATTTTGCACATGTTACGGAGTAGACCTCAGATGTCGACTGACAAAAAACAGACACCGTTCCGCACATGTGTGAGCCCAAATTCAGGCCAAAGAGACTCATACGACAACCAAACCTACCTTAATGGAATAGAAGCTTCAAAAATAAAAACAATTCTAATGGTAAACAAAGCAAATGACGCCCACGCATCGGAATCAAAACAAAGGGAAGAAAGAAATTTAATTAAAGAATGAATTACCAGAGGTAACATGTTATTACCGTATGCATCTGCCCGTAAATGATGAATGCGTTCGTTGAGAAAATAACAAAAAAGTTAAAAAGAAACCTGCGTGGGCGAGGGTGGCACGTGGGCAGGCAGATGTGCAAGCGCATCCCGAGGCCACTCTGCGATACATGCGACTCTTTATCTCACAATCTCGCCGAGTTTGCTTACAGCTGCTGAGATTTAAGATCCATTATTCTGCAGTTAATACTTTTAAGGGCCTTGATATAATCTCACAAAAGAAACTGTCATGGGTCACGTTTCTCCAGTTAAAAGAACTTGACACTAACTAAAAAATACGATAAGTATCTTCAAAAAGAATATTGTTGGTACAGAAGCTTTACGTGAAGTAATGGGTGTCTAAGTTCCAAAGAGGTCAAGTCCGGCTCGTAGGACCGAGTTTTTCCATCGATTATGATCGCCTGTATCTCGTAGACGGTCCTCGCCTTTTACGGCAACCTGCGCTCGCGCCGACTTAGTACTGACAACTGTGGGATAGTCGACATCAGTATCTGAGATAACTATCGTCTCTCTAGGTGTTTTCATAATTTCTCTATCCTTACTCGAGGTGCGGCTATTGAGAATATCGACTGTGACCGCTTGACGAAGATAGCCTTTGGTATTATAGTCCAAGATTGGAAAGCTCATAATTCACGGTGTCACGTGGTACGTACTGGTGACTTATAGATATTGCTTGGTCATTAAAGTTTAGCCTTACACAGAGAAAATCAATGTTGTGTTTTGTTTTCTTCCAACTCTTTCTAAAGAAGTGGCAGTAAGTCGTTATAGTAGTGTTAAGCAAAAAAGTGAGAACAAAAATCTATAGACGCAAGCAATATTACTGTTGCTCGTAATAACACGTTTCTTGAAAAAGAAAACAAGAAAAGCAATAAAGTATAACAATTTTACGCATCAGTGGAACATAGCAACGAGCTTAAACATAATTTGTAAGTGGTAAAATGTAATATAACACTTCCATTTGTTACTGTATTGGCTGTAACTTGGTATGGCAAACACATTGTTAACTTAAACAGTTCTTAGGTAAAACGTATCGAGTAAACTCAACTCAGAATAATGGCTGAGAACGTTTTAGGAATATTAATGTGACGCAAAGTGAGCAGAAAATTATAACAGATGCCTTAGAACATATTTTGGCTTGAAGAAATAATATATGTTCGTCTTAAAACAAGCTTCGTAAATAATTATGTTGGGCATGTTACTGAAGATAGAATCTGCTTTGAATAAATTACTGCACGAAACTATACACATATTTTCGGCACATCATGTTTCAACCAAGATAAATGTAAGTACTAGATGCGAATTAAATATACCTCCTTCTGAAATATTCAAACAAGTCAAACACGATACACGAATCACACTACCACATTTAGAAGACTGGTTAAAGTACATACCCAACATTGACAAAGGAACAGAAGCTGACAATCCACAAGATGAAGATGCTGGTAGCTTATAAAACAGAACTTTAAAACACAGCTAAGTGAACAACTGAAACAAATGCATTCGTTAATCAAAACAACATAATAAAGATGTAATCCTTCAATAGCGGGCACGTTCCCGCCACCTGCCCCGACTGCTGTACGAATTTACATTTGACGGTGAAAAATGACTCCCCCGACTACACCCCGCAAGAACAGATGTTTTAAAATCATGGTGTGCAAACTACACAGACAATTTGAGAATTTCACTAGAATTAAAACACTCGTAAATGTAGACTGAAGCCGGGAAACTCGTTTTTATAATTGCAATAATTGAAGGTAGTTTCAGAATTGATCGCGGTATCGGTATTAGAGATGATTTAGAAAGTGCAGAAAGTTGATGTGAATAAATGGTATCAAATTGTTGTGATGAAATTATAATAACTTTTGAGAGCAGGTTGGAGGATAAACACCAACATTTTTTTCTAAAAATACTTTAGAAATTATATTAAAGATTTTAAAAGAAAAAAACATTAAAACCATCACAAAGGTAAAATTCGCAATAAGCTGTCAAGAGTTGCGAACAAGAAAAAAGTATCGTAAAAACTTGATAAGAAAACAAAAATTAATAAATTCCGACCTCAGAAAGGCCTCTGACAACGTTAAGCTTCTTCATTACAGTATCTAACAGAGTTTTCATTCCAACTTAATTTACTTCAAGAATCTTGACGGATTCATTTATGAAATTAATTCCTTGAAACGCACCCAAAGAAGCCCCTCTTAACTGAAAGTGCCAAAGACGAGCCGAGTCTAATATAATTAATCTCATCCCACCTTTAATCCCCTATTTCGGGCCTGATGTTATTGAGACAAGGTTGCTTTCATGTTCCTCAAAGACCGTTTGTATTGTAACCTTGCGTACCCAAATTAGGCTCGTCCATGTGACTGCCACTTTTGTTTTCATTTGCATGTGTGTTACTCAATTCAATGAACATGTTTTTGCCTATGATATTGAACCCAAACATACTATATTCGTCCTACGTAAAACACCCACATTAACGCAACTATACGACGACGTATCTATTCAGTGGAAGTGGTATCACATCTCCGCCGGTGCGTCTGGAAAGGAAATTGAGCTGAAAATAAATCGCCCTTACAACGAACTTAAACTAAAATAGTCGAACATTCGGCGGCTTCCATTTCTCTGCCACCATTACCATATCCTGTGTGCAGCGATGTGTTGGGCTGAGTGCGCGTGCCCATAACACTATGTTTTGAATATTTTTATATCCTAGAAAAGTGCCTTTGCGTTTGAACCTTTATAAATATACAAATGGAATCCCACAACATTTTTGCCTTTGCTTTTCATAATGGTTTCAGTCGAACTTAACCTTTTCACCGCCAAGCACTTCTATAGAAGTTCGGGATTTTCGTGCCACCAGCGCCACAACTTCTATAGAAGTTGTTCGTTTTAACTATCTTATTAAAATAAATTTACTGTGATTAAAAGCTTTGTTTCATTTTATTATGTAAGATAGCACTGTCTACTACCCTGTTTTTTATTTTTCTACACAAAATAAGCCCTAGTTTGTCCTAAAATCGGCAAAAACAGAAACTCCGAATTTTGTTACTTTCCTCAGAACGCCAATCACTTCATATCAAGTTGGCCAGTGATGTGCCGTGAAAGGTTGATTTCACCATTGAAATATTTATAAATACAGAAAGTTACGAATATCGAAAACAATTTGAGGTCAATAAAATATGAACTTAGTTATCTACTTCATTACAAAGGATAGTAGATGAATTTCGACCTTCATCGTAGATGCCGATACGTAATTATAAAGTTGTTACCAATTCTTGTCGATAGTTATTTTCCCATCTCTACAAAACAATTGGTCGTCTATGCCCCTGTGCGCCACCGAGTGCCACGAACTACTATAGAAGTTGATCAGTGACGTCATAGGCGTGCGGCTGTCAAGGTCACTTTGGCATAGTGCAGCACAAAATCGAATTCGCGCGCACGCATCTTTCTTTCTTTCACTTGATAACAAATAGAAAAATGAGTGAAGAACTTGATTCGGACGAACTTCTTAAAATTTTGCAAGGTGTGGAATCGGACTCGGAGTATTTTGTGGAGAACATTGAACCAGAATATAATTCTGAGGTACATACCTATGTCTAACTGGATGATAATAATAATGTTTATTCATCAAAGAGTAGGAATTCAATAAGTGTGTAAAATGTTCGGTGAGCCCTGTATCTCCAGATGCACTGTAATTACAGTAGATTTAGGTACTGTTTTTGTACTCTATACACTATTATGGTAAATACAGTGTATGAAAGCACTGTAATTTTAACTTTTTTAGAAATTCTTTTCAAAGAAAAAAAAGGAAACCTAATTGCAATTCGTATAAAAATCATCTAAAAACAATTAAAAATTCTGCCACTTAGATACCTACGGTAAAAAACGTTGACTGAAGTTATTAAAAAAACACAGGAATAAACAAAAATAGAAGAAAGAAAGACCATTGACCCCATCCCTGATCAGAATCGAATTCAACGTGCCCTCAGTGCCAATAACTTGATATGAAGTTAAAGAATGAGATCATGAAACAAATAGAGATGTACCCCATTCCTTATAGTTCTAATTGAGTTATGTATTAGTTTCTTTGATACTCATAATTTATACTGTTTTTTCTTATTAAGGATACTGTGAAATAAAACAAATCTGGAAATATTTCATCAGTTTTTATTTATATTCGTAAAATCAACTTTAAATCTTAACTTTACGCGTACAAATCTTATTCATCGATATGACGATATCCCCATCACTACTGTTTACTGTATATTTAGTTATACATTTATAGCTTGGCGCTGGGCGCGGCATTGCGTTTTGTGTACGTTGGCGGCGAAAAGGTTAATCCGAAATTGGACCATATTGAGTTTGACATATGCTGCATGCTATGTAGTTTGCACTTACGACTCCTCCGTTCCATACTAAAGTATTATGTAATAACGGTTAATTATGGCGCGGAAGGTAATTTACTTCACGCCAAAGCATTACAATATTGCTATTATATAGCATGACTTTGAACATTGTGGCTTGACGAGGGGCGGTCCCGGTGACATTACATCGTTAATCACTCTCATTCTTCGTAAAGAAAATTTTGATTTTCAATTTGAATGGCCCACAGTGATTACCAAATCCAATACTTGTTGATAAATGACATTGGTTAATTAAAATTTTCGATATCTTTGACGTGACGGGCTTTCTTTTACTGAAACAAGTTTGTTAATAGATGAATTTAATGTTAAGAGAGAAATTGATTACCGAAGCTGCACTTAAGTATGTTTTGTCATGTCTCTCAATGACTACATCTGCATGTTCATATGTCTTGTTGATAGCGATGCACATGTTTTGTTTATTCAATAAACGGTCTATTTGTGGAAACATATTGATATTTGCATCCTTGGGAATCCCAACCATCTGAGAAAACTTATTATTTCATAGTTTATTCTCATCTACTTACACTTCCATCTCCTTTACCCTTTAAATTGAAATATGGTCATAGGTCCGGATGTGAGCTTTTTTTATTTGAAACTTTCCCATAGGGTTGTGCTTTTTATCATCCTGTTTGAATAGAATTAGGTTGGATTTTGTATTAGCTACAGATGTTCGTTTTTTAATTTCCTCTGTTTTTGTTTTGACTCTTTGGGGTGGCTTTTTGGTTGCTTGTCATTTGTATTTTTTTGTACGCTTAGTTCAGTATAAACATGTTAACTTTTTCATTTAAACAATTAATGTTGATTTACTACGAATGATGTTTGGATTGATGGCCCTCTGTTTTTACACTGTTTTCACCAAATACCGAAATATGGTATCTAGTTGTTATCTCTACTGATACAATAAGCTATTTGCATCTATAACTTGACATAACTAACCATTCACTTCTTTAAATTACCAGAAAGAAATAAGATCACACTTTCAACTAGTCCATTAAACCGTAATACATTTTGTGTTTTCTTTTTCATCTTTCTTTACAAGCTCATCTGAATGAGTAATATAAAAAACATTTTTTGTGAAACAAGACACCGTTACATCTGCGTACATTTTGTTTTACATTACGACTACTTCTTTTCGTCTTTTGGCTTCAGAATGACTTCATTTTTACAATTCCTCGTACTATTGTATTGTATCATCATGATTCAATTGTTTTAGTTGAGCTAGATTGAAATGAGGATAATTTAATTTATTATTTGTTCTAAGCATTATCGGCACTAACACTACTAGCAATTCTTATTAAGTTAAATTAGATTGTTAAGTCAGACTTGGTGCAAACAAGTTTAAGTCACGACCAAAAAGGATAATATTAAGAAAAACGGATGTGTTAAGTAAAACGTCCTTGAAGTAAGATAAAGTTATTACTCTATACGCTACAGTTACGTCATAATCTGGCATTTAACTTAAAACAAATAAGTAATATATTTTAAACACGCAAGCTTAAAATGTTTTACATGGTGGAACAAATTATATTAATTAGCAATTTTATGAAACTAAAAGCTCTTCGTTTTGCTGACATTAAAAAAAGCTAAGAGATGGCCAAATTTTTGATACTTTCGAACCCGAAACTATAAATTCATTGGTACTTCGAGACTAATTTGAACCAGCATCCTATGAGTGCTGATTGCACACATTGTATATTCTCTAGGAATCCTGTAACCAACAAATGATTAAAGTAATCCATAATCTAATGCTCAGTATCTCAGAAGAAACAGTGTTCAACAGTAATCCCCAAAAAAAAAACAAAAATATATAGTAACTTATTTTCGTTCCAACGCAAGAAAGCACTGTTCCTTACCAGCAAGCGCTAGTCTACACAAATCTCGTCTAATACCCCTCTCAGTGTCATCTCGCACAGTGCTCGTTGAGTATCTCGCACCTGACGGGATGAGTGTGAATTGCAGGTGCCTCACTCTGATTAATGTCCTCTGGCACACTGCCAGCCAAGCTTGCAACAAGTCTGCCACAGTCTGCGCCGTCTCCAATGGATTTTTACTCGGAAACGATCATGTATTGTAAACAATCTTTAGTAGTATTGAAAAAGGAATACGGACTTTGGACTTGGACTAATAGATTGAGATCAAGAAAACAATATATAGAAACAAGATTGTCTTGTTGTTTTGAAGCTTTAAATGACTCCGTTGCTCGTTTGGCTTTGGCTATCGAAATTATATTAACAACAAAGGTGTCGTGCTCATGAATCATTTGTACAATGATTTCAGGTGCAGACCTGTTATCAGTTCCTTCTTGCAACTCGTTATCCTAATTGTTCATAACAGAACCACTTGAATCATCACTACAATATCTGCTATCTACTGTAAACATATTGCCTTCGCTAAGTAGTGCTACATTCTTACCATTGTTACACCGAGAATAAATATCATCACAAAGCTTTCTAATGTCTAAACACACATACACTAATAGTATACTTGTACCATCACTCAGACATCTTATCTCCCCGCCAAATCCGAAGACGTTTCTTAAGATTAAATCTCAGATAAAAACCTTGTCCATTTGCATAGCACCTAAATTAAAAAGAAAAATGAGGTGTTTGATGGCTGATTATTATCTGTGCCACGAATTTTATTGCATTAAAACAAAATTGTTGTTTAGTTTTATCCTGTATGTCGTTAAAATGTGGTAATTATGTTAAATCATCATTCGCCGCTGTTTTCGTTTGTTCTTCACTTTATCACGATATATTTCCTTGGAGTTGGCAGCTTGCCGAAAGACATTGAAAATGATGCGATGTTTGTGGATGCCATAAAAAATATTAAACCAAAATCATTATGCAACTGATGGCAATTTCGGTAAAATATTTTACAGTAATTTTATTGAAGTGGCAGAAGTGTCATTATAAAATAAGTGGATATCATCACTCGATAAACGTTACACGAATTCACGTCCATGTCACAGATGGCATGTAAAACGTTTTCGACGATATTTAAAAAAGTGTTTTTTTCTTTTTTATGCTCTTGTAAAGGCAGAGTTAACGTATGTTAAGTTCCTTTGCCGTCTCACGTACACTTTTTAACAAAAGTGCATCTGTCTCAGAACTTCGACCCATTTTGTTCGGTCGTGTCGCGATTAGTCAAGGTGTCCATTCCGGGCGGTGTCGTATCAAGCAAAGACACTTGGTGTAATCTGTGTACCATATTTGGCACTACAATTAGCTGTCATTTCATTTTCCTTTGTGCACGTTTTGTCTGTGTTATTTTATGACTGATGCTTGGGATTTAATTTTATTTATAAAATATAAATAAAATTATTATAATTGTGTGATTGTATGTTTCGTTTATTAGATAGCTCCGTGTTTATTTTGTTTAGTTGTTTGTACGCGGTAGGAATTTCTTCAGAATGAGAAAAACCATAATCAGAGTATTTCTTCTCAATTAAATTTATCCAATTCTAACTATCTTAAATACTTACTTGATATATTGTTCCAGTTGCCTTATCTTCCTCATGGGAATTGACGGCACCATAAATCCTATTATCACCTTACTCCTTTGAAGAGAAAACAAAAAAATGTAATCGATTAAATTAACACACGATTATTTATTCGAACCTTTCGAAATATAAGACAAGATCTCCAAACGATTTGTCAATAGTAAAATAATAAATCAAGTGCATTCGACGAATTTAAATGAACGTCGATTAAACTGCTTCACCTGTACGATATTTATCTTTAAATATGTAAATGCGTTGTTTGGTCTTTGTATGATAACTTCGTAAATTAGATATTATATTACCGTTCCTTATGATGCAAATAAGCCGGCCAATCATGTAAATAAATCATCTAAAACATTAATTCAGAATTCATTAAATGACTGATCAAACAAACTGTCATTTCTGAGATAACTTTTATTTCATATTTATTCATAAAAATATCTCTGTATCTTACAACAAGACATACCTCAAACAAAATTAACATGTTGCTGCTTATGTGAATCGAAATGATCAACACCCCAAAAACAAAAGAGGCACGAGATGACGCCTCTCCGATCCTTGACCCCCAGTTAATGGCAACTCAAGACCGTCATAAAAACTAATTAAAGTGTTAGGAACAAAGGATACGATACCAGAACATATTATTATAGAGTTATCAGCCGAACAAAGGGCCGATGTGTCTAAGAAAGCCGTTTTAATGACTCCATAAGGTCTATGAAGCGTAAACAATGACAACGGGAAGGTAGAAACATACTTAGATGATGCTACTCCTTTTATGGTGTATAGTCATTAGATCTAAATGGAGGCAGGTAAGGTAGGGATGTAGTGTATAGAATATAGATGCTTCAAACAATGCTTCTAAGCTTAATATTGAATTCCCATGTAGTAAATGATTTCAAAAATATCCTGGTCCTAGTCTTTCTTCTTTAGTGGATTTTGAAAAGGGGTCACACAAACAGGTAGATCTCGTTTCCTTAAAGTTCGTTTCTAGGGAAAATCATGTTGAGAAATCATTTCCTTTGTTAAATAGAGATTGTTTCCCGCACAATCACAAGTTTTTTGCTAAAAATCTCTTTTGTTTACCCCTCATTATTCTAGGCTGGGAGACAGCTGACAACATCAAAAGTGGTCAATTTTCGATGTCGCCAACTATAACGTGTCAGCGTAAGTTAAGTATATCGTAGCTATCACCGTGTGCGTTGTCAACGATTTATATTCACCGGCTGACGGCATGAATACTCAATTTATTTCCTACGATAATGTCAACCGCTAACCAATGATTATCATCAGTCCTATCAGTAACCTCATGGTATTCGATACAACTATCTGTCATCGACGATACAATTGATTTTGGTCTGTTCAACTTTGGGCACCAGTGTATTTGTCATTTGGTGGAATTCCTTACGCATTTATATGTTCTCACAGAGCTGCAGACGCATTTGTCAAGTTTTCTTGCCTTGTTAAGATGGAATTTGTATTAGAATTTAGTGTAGGTATTTGTTTATTGCCAACAATATTGATAACTTTAACGCTAGCAATTTAATATTTAGTTTATTAAAGTGCTTATTATTATCGTAATCAGCATTTGCTGTTATGCCATATTTTACCAGAGCAATTACATTTCATTTTAAACCTCATTACTTAAATAAGTACTTCAACATTTTGTAATGTCATGTTATGACTTCCACCAATTCCCAATAATGAATTTCCGATCGCTCGCATATGATTATTAATTGCAACCCATAATAAATATTAACTTTTAGAAATTGGATGACTATACAATAGAAACGGAGGTTACTAACGCTTGACAGGCCAATCCATCATGCGCCGCTTGTACCATGGGTACAGTTAAACCACCTCCGGTCCAATCAGGGTTTTTATTTGATGTCAACGGCCGCTCAATAACGAGAACAGAATCACGCCGTAGACACACACAATCAAAGCTAATAAAAATTATATTAATCACTATCATCGTGTACAATGGAGGTTGTGAAGCGAAAACGATTTTTTTTCGCAAGTAGAACTCGTTCGTTTTTGCATGATCCGCAATTACGAGTAACGACCCTAATAAGAGTTCAATACGTTTTCGCCATGTCTTTATTGAACGCATTTGAACGGTGTTAGGAATTTAGCTTTCTAATGCGAGCTTTGTCGTGAGGCTTGGCATTCGGCTTAGCAGTCGATGTGTTTATCAGATTTATCACTACAATAATTATAAGCATGTCATGACGCTTCAGAATTTTCGAAACTGCATAATCATCTCTGACCTAAAGTGCGTTCGTGGAAGTACAAATCGATAATGTCTCGGCCGTTTATGGTCGGTGTTCCGTTACGTATTGATGATCATATAGCGTCACCGCGTTAACAACTGTTAACAAGCCTCACATCGCACATGTCGCGGAAATTTGAACCGCCGTGTTATTATGACGTCCCCGTGAAATTCCACGTAACACGCTAAAAATACAACTGACAACTCGAATAAATCTTCTGGTTGTTAAGAGGTCCTGCGACCTCACGTATGTTCCTCTCGCTCAAAAAAACTGAGTACATTCACAGAGAACAAGAGAATGCTTAAATAACTGTCAGAGCTATCGTGTTTTTGTCAGGTAAATCTCGTTAAAAATTGGGAGGAATGCACAAAAACTGGCTTTCATTTAAACAGCTGTCCGGTAAAAGATAAAATAAAGCACAACGTCCGTGCACTCGAAATGCAAACGAGACGACATATGTAGATTGGCAAAATTCTGCCACAACATGCGGTGCGCCTGACATTCCCAATTTACTCCTCCTCCACTTTGTATTCCTAAAGTGAACTTAAACACTTTCGATATCAATATCCTTTTCTATTTAGTTCTTTGGCATTATGTCACCGTGTAATAAATTGGATGCAAGCGGCGGCCCATCAATCTCGTTAGCTTCAGTAACCTGTATCTACGTCAATGTCAATAGCTCCACAAGGTGAGGTCGTTTACTATCCATTGACGAATGATTTGCAATTTCGTCGGCGGTTCCTACATTTTGTCGAGTCTTTATAGCGGGCTGGGTAACGATGGCCTTACTCGTGGCCCGGGGTAATTTAGGACTATCAGTTGGCCCCGCTTTCACTACTGATGAATGACCCGGGTCTCGCGTCCCTTCACACTTCATGACGTGCTATTGAGCGGCACAAATCGCTTCCCTTTCATCGCTCTCGCTGTCTTGTTTACAAGAAATTTCATCTTAGAGGCTCTCGTTAAGGTGTCAACAGTGGTGGCGTCTGCTAGGAGGTTCCAATATGAATTTTCGCTCGGCAGTATCAATTTCGCAACCGGCAATTGCTCTGTCAGTTGCGAATTATCAATGCAACAATTACGGCTTTCGATGTTGATCTGTTATTACCATACGTCTGGTATCCGATGCCCGGGGGACTCGACAGATTAATCGATTGGATAGTCACTTTCTCTCGTGGGGTCAGGTATTGTTGGCGCTAATGTGACTGGCGATCGTCGACGGTCGCCATGCGAAAGTGGTTGTTGTTTAGTGTTATCAGTTTGTGGGTTTCTCTGTAGCATAATAGATGATCAGGAAACGTGATCGTTATTTCCCTTTCGCGCTGACCAATTAAATTTTACAATGGAACTAATAAAATATGTTTAGTGTACGAGTCTGAGGACCGAGTGTTATGGCGCAGCCTGAAATAGTCCTATGTCCAGCAGTAGACTACGATAGGCTGAGTTGATTGAGTGTACGAGTTTAACGCTTACATAATCCTACGCTAAGAGGTTAATTAGAGTACCCATATCCGAAACTCTCGCGATATTTTAGCGATCAGACGATAACTGTTTAGTCCAACGTGGCTGTTTATTTAATCAATTATTATGAAGCTTATTTTATCACTCGATAGCCGTCGAAGTTTTGCTTGCTCCGTTGATGTAATGCAAATTCGATTTGTAAGCATTGAAACAGGTGTTCATAAATACTTTAGTAATTAGAATTATTAAATGTAGCGGGTGCAAAATATATCGTGTAAAATAATTTATTAAATGAGATTAGTTTCCAGAAAAACAGGAAAAATTTACAAAGAATATATCGATAATTGATCTGAGAAATTTGTATGGAAACTATAGTCATTTAGTTTCTAGAAAATAAGACTAGTTATGAAACGAGGTAATCTTTAAAAGGTAGTGCAGAAAAAGCAACATCCTACTTAGTTGTTTAAAGCCTTAGTGTTAGTAATTGCTTCTATTTTCTTCTAATCAGAGTTGGTAATTAGACGGCAATTGTAGGGTAAGCTTTCCAAGTGCTTTCTCTAGTTTAATTAGCGCTATTAATTGTAAACAGATAGGTTCTTCTTGTTATCAAGGTACAATATACACTAAACCACACTCTTTATTAGACTATACAAGGTAGCAAGGCTATCGAAACGCAAACTGTAGCACATGATTCTAGAGACCTTCTATTCTAGAGACCTAGAGAGATTCTAGACTCACTAGTGTAGAAATTATACGTCAGCTATTAAAAAAATTGTTATTCAGTAGATACATTTTGATAAAATGCACGAACAGCATTTTTTACACTTTTCTATGAAACAGCTGTTTCTTAGGGTTCCGTACCCAAAGGGTAAAAACGGGACCCTATTACTAAGACTCCACTGTCTGTCTGTCACCAGGCTGTATCTCAAGAACCGTGATAGCTAGACAGTTGAAATTTTCACAGATGACGTATTTAAAGAAAGAAAGAAAGAAAAGAAAGAAGGCATCTCTTGAGTCGAAAGTTACGCGCTCGGAGCTGTCATCTTCAAAATTACCAACGCTGTTTTTAGGGTTCCGTACCCAAAGGGTAAAAACTCCCTATTATTAAGACTTCGCTGTCTGTCCGTCCGTCTGTCTGTCACCAGGCTGTACCTCATGAACCGTAATAGCTAGACAGTTGAAATTTTCACAGATGATGTATTTCTGTTGCCGCTATAACAACAAATACTAAAAACAGAATAAAATAAATATTTAAGGGGGGCTCCTATACAACAAACTTTTTTCTTTCCGGCGTTTTTGCCTTGTGGCACGGAATCCTTTGTGTTTGACTTGCACTTGGCCAGTTTTAAATTTCTACTAGACCCGCTAGCGTAGAAATTTACATCACAATCTATGTTACCATGGGTTCAGTACATACTGAACCCAACATAGGTTGTGCATCAATGTCTCTGCCAAAATTTTCTTGTGGAAAGGCCTTACCTATGTTAGTATCCATCTTATTTTGTCGTGTCTATTATTTTCTTCTGTGTCCTTATCATTTCCTCAGGCTTCGATCAAAAGCAGAAACCTTATTAGGTACCAAAGCGTGTCGCCGAAATATTATACCCCGTGGTAATTGACGTATTACGTAAATTGATGGCAACCGCTACCTCTCGGTTGCCATCACGCGAATTCATTCACAATTACAAACAGACTTTATCGAACCAAGCCTTGGTATTTACATTTTGTACCAATCTTAATGGATATCAAGTAGGTTAAAAGCTGCAATAAGGTACGAAGATATTTCAGTAAGAAGGATCAAGAAAGCTTCGCTTGTAACTCTGTCATTGAAGTATTTATTTAAATTAAACGTCGATCGAATATGGACCTGTCAGAATTCTTATGAACGAAAGGATATTTAGAGACAAAACTGAAGATTCAAATCTTATATTTTGCGACAGATATAGGTACTCAAACCGTTTCATTAGCAAAAAAAAACGTGGCCCTTTCTATTTTAGGATACTTCGAAGTGGGTTACCCAAAGAGACTTTATTTGCAATTCAAATACGTAGTGACGGCTTTCCTTGTAAGTTTCCATTGTAAATACCGCTTGCTAGATAACTCAGTTTACGAAAAATAATTAATTACAATAATAATTAATGTAAAGTTTATCGATAAATACTTGTCAACACTGTTCTTTGTACTTGATATTATAGTTTACGTTCGAGTGTGCTAATTATCAGTTCTTACACCTACATACATGTGTCGCCCTCAATAGTTTACTGAAGGTCATTGACCAACTATAGGTAATTGAATTCTACGACTGTATGATGAGTGGGAAGTTCAACCTTTTTCCTCCTTTTTATTTTCTTCCGGCTTAATGGTGTTTTCCTGGCTAGAAGCGGTTATTTAAAAAATAGAAGGAAGAAAATATAACGTTTCTTTTTTTATTAGCAACTAGCTGGCCCGGCAAACGTTGTTTTGCCATATAAATTATTTCTAGCTGCCCGGCGCTAGTTCGTTCGCGTGGTGTCCTACCCTTTACCCTACCCTATCCCTACCCTATACTACTCCTACCCTACTCCTACCCTACTCTTACCATACTTCTACCCTACTCCTACCCTACTCCTACCCTTCCCTACTCCTACCCTACTCCTACCTTACTCCTACCCTACTCCTACCCTACTCCTACCCTACTCCTACCCTACTCCTACCCTACTTCTACCCTACTCCTACCCTACTCTTACCTTACTCCTACCCCACTCCTAACCTACTCCTACACTACTTTACGTTAAGTAAAAAAAAAATATAAAAAGTACCCTATGTCCGTCTCCTGGTTCTAAGCTACCTCCCCACCAATTTGCAGCCAAATCGGTTCAGCCGTTCTTGAGTTATAAATAGTGTAACTAACACGACTTTCAATGGCTTTCATTTTGACAGTTCAACAACATTCATTGCGTTATTTAAGTTGTTGAGCTGACTTTTTCGAACATATGAAGCAATGTATTAGCAATGATTCCGATTGAGATTGAAAGTGTGTTACGGTGACGGTTTCGATGAAAAGGTTACTACAGTAGGTACGGAGGCCATCACATCAAGATATTACAATCTGTCAACTTTCTTTAATAGATTTTCAACTTTATCGCTCAACCATAAGGTTCAAAGTTGATTGGGTAAATTTGACTGTTTCGGGTAGCTTGTTGTGCTGGCGTCTGTACAGATAAGTCTTTTATATTTTCGACAGTTTTAAAATTATTTACTTTATCAAGTCAAGACACAATACCTTTTGAAGGTACAGCACGGCGATATTGCTTAAGCTGATCAAAATAGCATAACGTCGTTGTCAAACCAAAACCTGCTATGAGCAAAAAGTATACTTTTGAGATATTGATAAAAGCAGTTTTGACAATGTTTTAGCTGCTGCACATAGCACATTTTATTCTGAGGCCATAGTTCCACAACTAGTGGTCATAAGCACACAGCAGTTCTTTTATATGAGAAATAAGGCAGTGACCTATAAGCTGTGGTCAAAATCTTGAAACCTCAAAAAACGGCACATAGCAGATTTTGGTTTGACAACGACGATAAGTACACCTTTGACATATTTTATGTCGAGTCGATATCAACCCAAATACCTTTTTATGGCCTGGCCATTTTATGAAACGCAAGCTAATAAGTAGCCTATTTCCTTCTCCAGGTGTACCCAAATTTCATCCAAATCCGTTCAGCTGTTTTAGCGTGAAAGAGTAACAAACAAACGTACAAAAAAATCTAATCTTTAGTGTTCAAGTAACGCCAAGCTTGCGATATTATACAGGAGGCACACTAAGTTATATTATACAGGTACTTATGAAGCTATAAGCCGCAGATGCCAATTAGCAATTCTAATAGACGCTGAGTCGAGCTATCGCAGCAGTTTCTGCTGAGCTGCAACGGCGATCGATCTTTCCTAGTGTTGGGTTAGCAAATAATAATATGAACATATGTATGTATATGTAATGATGTATTGTAAAATCTCGGAAAATTTACTACCAAATTAATTGTCCGTATATTCGAATCACAAAGAAATGGCTTTAAAGGCTCCTACAAATAGGTGCGACACGCGATATAATCGCGCGCGACACAAAGGCACCGCTCGTTGCGCAACTTGAGGTGCCTTTGTGTCGCGTGCGATTTTATCGCGTGTATCGCCTATTTGAAGGAGCCTTAACACGGCCAACAGACGTAGAGCGCTTTACTTTAACAATTAATTTCCTTAGAGGCGACAAAATCAATACTTTTACGGCCGAATCCAATTACATTACACATAGAAATGCTTATATCTATGATATTACCAGTTTTAGCATACTGGAGGTAGAATCTCTCAAACAACTTTCACTATGGGACCAACACTGAAATCACGAAAAAAAAATCTGCTGTTTCATACAAAACTTCAATACCTACTTCACCAAAATGTATGAAACAGCCGATTTTTTTTCGTGATTTCAGAGTTGGTCCGATAGTAAAAGTTGTTTATATTCATGGGTAGAACACCATGTAAAAATTTGGATGGTCTATTAAAAGGAACCCTGTATTAGTAGCGATCTGTATGAATATATTATACTGACAGTTATCATTAGGTATATAATACTGGCTACAATCAGTAGCTATCTGTCAATAGGTACCTATTGGGTTCGGCCGTTAGACTCACTGTCAGAAGACGTACAACATAAAGAGCAGAAGATAGATTTAGTTGCCAAACATGTAACCAAATACTGAGTTTTTGGTAAAAAATAACTTTAATTCCTACACAATAAAGTTTAGTTTATGCTACAACTTCTTCTTGTTTTTATAAGTTTTTCAATAGTGCTCGTCACTCTGAAATCGACTTAATTACCAGCACAATAAAGTTGATATTTGTTCAACTTGAAATAACATCAATTGGAAACAAATTTGCATAGACCTTAGATAGGTAGGTAAGTGGCTCAGCGGGATTGTCAAAAAGGGTTACCTCTGGCCCGGAACATAAAGGGCTAAGGGATGAACACGGGTGGGTTTTAGTCAGTAAGAGTCTGACACTCCCGCTTCCCGCTCCACCCAGAGCGGGCCGGTCATTTGATTTCCCATCCACAAAAAAAAAGTTAGGTAGGTGGTCTATGGAGTTTCGCCAATTAATTTAAAAAGGCCCTGTATACAGGGTGGATTTTTGAGACGGGTAGTAAGCGCAGGTACAGAAAAACGTTATTAGGAGAATCTCCTTAACTTGTTGAGTAATTGCGCTAACATCATTCACATATTTTTGAAAAATGGAGTCAGCCAGAATAACATAATATTGCGGTTAGCGGTAGTGGGGAAGTACCTTAAGAATTCGGTAGCTACCAAAATAAATCCTGCCTATAAAAATATGTTGTTATAATTCTTTCTTTGTTGACATTGACAATGTTATTATCGGATAACTGATGAAAAACAAACGCGTTATCTGTTCCCAGACTGGGTGTGGCTGCTTAGGTATCATATTGATTGCATGATGCATAAGTATTATCATACAAATTGATCATTACATTTTTTGTAAATCACCTATAACTCCATTTGAAATAAGATTAGGACCTTTAAATAAACCTTTTTTACAGTCCGTTCAAGCAATTTGGACTTCTATACCGTAGGCATAAGGATGACATTAAAAGCAAAAAAGTGGTTACAATACCAACTGTTTACTGCAGCTGCCATTTGTCATGCCGCCAACGCAATAGAATTCAAAATCGGTTGCTCGCACTGTTCAGAAGCTCAGGGTTAGGCAGGTTAGGCAGATGTGTAGGTTAGGTATGTTTAGTACAACCACATTTCGCCATTTGTTATGTTTAAGTCCCATGTCATGGGAACGAGCCTATTGCCATCAACAAGGCATGAATCCAGACTCTGCTACTGAGAAATTATATTTGAAAAATCCCAATAAAACTTTGCCCGACCCGGGAATCTAACCCAGGACGTCATGCTCAGCAGTAGCGCTAGCGACCACTAGACCTAGACGAGCAAAACCAAAATTATGCAGCTAAAAACACAGACAGAGCCCGAGGGGCCCGCGGCTAAATAATAACAGCCGCACAGGTCGATCGATCAGGTTAAGCTGCGCTTGCCGCGGTTGGTCTGTGGATGGGTGACCATCTTTACATACCGAGACCCCTCCGTGCCTCGGAAAGCACGTTAAGCCGTTGGTCCCGGTTGTTATTCGTGGATCTTTGACAGTCGTTACGGGCAGTCACAAGCCCGAAAGTCTGATAACCAGTCTTACCAAGGGGTATCGTACCCAGTAACTGGGTTGTGGAGGCCAGATAGGCAGTCGCTCCATGTAAAATACTGGTATTCAGCTGCATCCGGTTAGACTGGAAGCCGTCCCCAACATAGTTGGGAAAAGGCTAGACAGATGATGATAAAAACACAGACAGAGCAGTGGTGGCCTGCCTAATGGTAACGGCCGCGACTTACGATTTGTTGGTCGTGGGTTCGAACCCAAGCAGGCTACTTTGTGTAAATTATTTCATCACCACTGCTCTCAAAACGGTGAAGGAAAACATCGTGAGGAAACCGGCATGTCCTAGAACCAAAAATTCGAATACATGTAACATCTACCAAGTCCAACCCGCACTGGGCTCGCGTGGTGGATTACAGCTAGCGTTGCCAGATGTCCCGCTTTTGGCGGGACGTCCCGTTTTTTAACCCTCTCAGGACGTGTCCCGCCAAACGCCTGAGCGGGTTGCCCAAAATCCCGCTTTTTCATGAAAGTTAATGTGGTTTGACTTACTCACTGATCTCAAGAAAAAATAAACCAAAGAATTGAAGACGAACTTTTAGGATTTACATGTAACAATTTGATAAAAACCTGAAATCGCGAAAAAAAAATCAGCTGTTCCATATATTTATGTTCGTATAACTCGCCAAAATGTAGGGAACGGCTGATTTTTTTTTCGCGATTTCAGGTTTGGTCCCATGGTAAAAGTTGTTCATAATGATGAGTACAATGACCTCTTTTGAGGTTGTTAATGTTTTACCAATAACCCTGTTAATATTTTTTAATATCTTATGGTTTGATTGATCTCAGTAATCTGTAGTTTTTTAATAAAGGATTTTAACTATAATTTTTTTTCTACGTCCCGATTATTTCATCCAAGTCCCGCTTTTTTTACGTTTAAGTCCCGATATTTAAAAAAACGGATCTGGCAAGCCTAATTACAGCCCACTCCCTCTCGCCGAGAGGAGGCCTCTGTCCCAGCAGTGGGAACATTATAGGCTGATTATTCAGCTAAAAAGGGTCGGTACTATACCGGTTAATTTTTCTACAACATAAAGAGACAGAGTTTCATAATAAATCAGATCTGTCCTTAAAAGGAACATTTACTTAACCTTTATATAAAGTGCACATAATCTCTCCATGCTATCAGTCATACATATTTATAAACGATTTATAAGCAAGTACATTATGTGCATGTAAACACGCTAATTCAACACATCATGGAGCAGCTTAGTAAATAGAAATAAGCAAGAACACACATTGAGTCATTTCGTTGGCAGAATGTTGCAAACTCCTTTGCGCTGCATATCAGATGTCATTTCATTTAAAGTTTAATTTGAATTCCTGTCTATTAATGTGTCTATTCTGGGAAGCTGGTAGTTTAGCATCTATTAGCTTCTGTCCGCGACTTTGTCCGCTAGACCTCCGCCTGCCCGCGCTAATACTTCATTTTCGCTTAGAGTCACTTGTGACTTTTTTCTTTTTTCTGGGCTCCTAACGTGATGTTAGCCTATGGTATATGGTAGCCTATAGCCTTCCTCAAGAGGCTATCAAATGCAAAAAAGTTGCCGACTGGTAGTTTCAGAGGTTAGCGCGTTCAAACAAACAAAAAATGTTTACCTCTTTATAATATTAATAATATATTATAATTATTATAGTATTATATTAGTGTCGAATAACGTACGTATAAGGCCCCTTCAAACAGACGCGACACGCGAAAAAATCGTGCGCGACACAAAGTCACCGCAAGTCGCGCAACGAGCGGTGCCTTTGTGTCAGCCTTTACTCCAATTTATTTTTGTCATGATAGTGGGGAGAACAAGGTGTGCGGGGTGAAATTACATTCATTTGAGGAAACCTAAATTAAATGAGCTAAATTTGTTCAAAAGTGGTTTGAGGAAATAAAGAATTTCTTATTACCCGCTATTAGCTAGACGCTCACCTACTTGTGTGGCCGTATCAGGAAAACTTTTAAAAGAAGATGCAAACCAACAAAACGTCCTATACTTCATGTTCATGCCACTAAACTAAAACGCAGTAACATCCAAAGTTCATCGAAGTGTCGCTTTTCTCTTGTTTACGCACGAGTGCCATATTTGTACCACATTACCCAACCTGAATGCATGTATCATAATACATTACATTACAGTGTCTTGTTGTGTGTCGTAATAGCATGGCGTGTTTCCCTCCATTAACCCAGTGTCCACCATTTACGTGCAGATCATTAAGAATGCTTAAATTATTTTGCTCGTATAATAATAGTTTTTATTCGGTTTTTGAAACGGTAATTGTTTTGATGTTGACTCTCTTGTATGGGTATTATTAATGTTTAATTGACACTTAAGATATATTGATAACTGCAGCTGAAGAGCAGAGAGGTAATCGTAACTTCAGTTATTGCGTTTATTTGCGAGAGGTTTTATTTAAAATTTAAAATAAAAGAGAAAGATTGGGTTCAGAAATGTTACTCTTTGTAATAATACGATTAATTAATGTTGTGTGGTTAATAAATTATGAAAATACCTCAGTTTACCCTCGAGATATTCCTATATCTGATACTCAAGCCAACAAAGACCCTTATCATGATTGGACTCATAATCATAAGCGCGCATGATACCTTGTAAATAAAATAAAATGGGCCTATTTGTCTATTTTTTGTTTTACTCGTAAAATATTTGTAATAGTCCGAATTAGGTTTTATGGAAAGAAAAATTGGAAAACTTTCCCGAAAATGTTCCAATTCGTGAAAAACTGAACGTCTTTTTATCTCTGAAGTACATATTAACTAAAGTTTGGACAGGAAAACGTCAGTCAGTTCGGCTATTAGCTAGTTCTCCATAAAAAAGCTATTTCGAACTTCTTATACTCAATTACAAAATAAAATGAAAACATCAACATCCGTATAAACTGAACAACACAGTATTAGCAGCAAAAACATGGATCCCATTACACCCCACATTGTGGTAAACACAATTAAAATTACAAAAGAACATTGTAGTAGTACTTAGTACATAATCAATGGGTTTCGTAACTGACGCGACGGTTTCCGGCGCCCAAATCTTTGTTTAAAACTGTTTAATACCTCCTTTATTTAAAACACTCGGTTAAGTGCCACTCGCACTTAAAAAAAGTATTTTTAACGCCACGATTTCGAGTGGCACTCTTAAAATGTTGGTAGCTACCAAGTTTTTTAGTTTAAGAGCTGATTAAATTTGCGATAACGAAACTTTAACTTTAAAACAACGCGATTACTTGAATTTTTTAAAGTTTGTATGCTTATTAATATAGCCGTAATAATATTCATATTACTTGCAAAAAGTAGATGTTCGCAAAAAATGGGTTAACAGTTTTTATATTTACATTATACATACATACTTCAAGAATCGTATATTTTTTAGCGCTACTTCCGCTGAGAGTTGACTGAACTAGATCTAATTTAGAGTCAACGACTCTTTAACAAGATAAGCATAAACGGATTGAAACAAGTTTATCCATCAGCAATATCTTGGCGTAAACTTCTTCCAAAATGTTCTACAAACGATCCTTATTCAGTTGTCACCCAACATGAGTGCTTCTCATGGTCTCACATAATTCGCCACAGTTGACAGAGGGGGAAAGGTTATTGGGTCAAGAGACTACGAACGTCACAGCAATTAGTTCTCTAGAAGAACTCTACTAGACATTCTGGTGCCGGTTCAAAATATTCATATTAAGGTCATCAACACAATTCGCCCGAGTTAGAAAAGAATCTGTCTGATCCTTTGCTTGACTGCATAATATGATCAAGAAGTCTGGCTTTAAATCTACGTCAACCGACAAAATCATTTTCAAATCTTGCTTAAATGGTAATACTTCTGTACCTAATTCGATTTACGCCTGTATTCTCCTCAATCACTTCCAAAATTTTACAAAGACAGTTTCGTCAATTTCCATACCATCATTATTATCATCATTCACGGCCCGACTTTACCTACTGCTGATCATAGGTCTGTGTTTTCAATTAGCATTCCCCGCGCCCCTGTGCCATACCATCAACCGTATCTAAACAGATTTTCAATTCATTTTTTTCATTGATACTATCAAAGTGTCTTGTGCAACTACGTTGTTGTTTTCATTACAAGTCCCCGCGGTTCATTTCACGCACGAACGACTGCTGCAGTTCGTTATAAAATATCTCTGGGCGATGATCGTGGAAGCTGTAACGAGACGTGATAGGTGAAAGATGTTGCTTTCATAAATGGTGAGATTATTTATTAAATTCTGACGCAACGGGGCTTAAGACTTCCTGAATTACTTATAGCCCTTAGGCTATACAAAGGCATAGACAATATTGATCACATAACAACTTCACAAGGGATGGGGATTGATCCGTGAGAGAGGATGAGACATACACAGATAATAATATTGTGCTGACGCTTAAAATATAAATTATCACAGAAAACCAATAACTTTAAACATACATAAAATAGCAAGAAATTACTGATTCTGCAACTTATATTTATTTACTGTTGTTATCATTATTTCTACGCTGTGAAGCGAATAAAGATTCAAGCGATAGAAACTGTTGACCGCCCCAAGGCGCACGAGTATTTAGCGTTGTCTTATTGAAATATCGAACATTAATATTCAAAATGTTGTTGCAAAGACAATTTCTAATTGCTTTGAATATTAACAAAAGTGGATTAAATTAATAGCTTCGCCCGCAGCGGTACACACACGTGATTTTCGCCATTGAACATTCTTTTAATTGCTTCCTTATCGTTCGGCGATGTAATATCCCTATACAATTATCTAGTAGCAATCTCAAAAGTGAAAGTCCCATTTTCTAATTCTGCGATAAAGGTTCTGATACTTTCCAAATAGTTCGAACATAAAATTAAATTTTCAACATCGAATTTTGATTCCAACACATAAACTCATTTTATGACATAGATTTACTTTATAACAATGATACATTGAATGCTGAAGCATACAATTGTGTGGTTTACGTAACAGAACCATTGTATTATTCGGTCAATCATAAACTAAACAAGACGAATGAAGAATGAATGTTGAAAACTGGTATTATCTATTCAGTTATAGTAGGAGGAAGAGAACGTGGGCGAATGATGCAATCTTTTAATTTTAATCTATTCCAGGCCTTAATAATGATAAATGCATTCAAGTTCATGTAATGATATATGTATATGTATTATGTATGTTACTGATTATGATGTATCTAGTTTAATAGTATACACAACTGAAGATGTAATAAAGGGTGCTACGTACTGTTTAATAACTCACAAAATGCATTTGTTTAAAAATAAAGTTTTCTGCATTACATTATACACAAATAACCATATTACCAAATGATGCTCGACCGAGTCTATTAATAAAAGGCGTCAGAATATTTCCGTTGACAAAAACATAATATTTCAACCAATCTAATTCTTTGTCAACCCTTATTCAATTCGTAACGCAATCATCATCATTATTTATCTCGCCTCCTCTTTCTCTTCAATTATAAAGTCCTTTTCAAATTGAAAAGAGACGGCAATATGGTTAAGAACTCATTAATGAGTCTAATTGACATCACTTCATTCAGTAGCTTGATTGCCTCGTTGAGTCCGTTAATTGATATCAAGGCTACAATTTATCTATCATTTACTTACATAATCATCAGGCACACTTTAATGAAGATATCAACTCTTTTACGAGACGCAAATATTGGGATTATTAGTAAAATTTTCTGCTAATTGAATGTTTCCGTCGTTAAGTGTTCATGCTCATTGATTTGCTTTTGAAGTTTTAGCGTTTACTGCTTTTTGTAAATGTATGTTAAACATTTCCATCACTTGACCTCAATGATCTTGTATATTAGATTTTCAATTCTTAAAACCGCAAAGCTTTGTTTACATCTATTTAATCCTGTGGTAACTCTTAAACTCACAAAAATTCGGGACACGCTTCTTCAATAAAGATCTCATTGACGTCGAGAGTGTCCTAACAAGCAGGAAACGGTACCTAATTCGATAATTGGTCGAATTCCGTCTCGCTAATCGGATAGTTTCCGAGGACAGTAGTGGACACCAGTAGGCAGGCTAGTGCAATTGTTGGTAATTACGTGTCGGTCATTAGCCACTTGAATTGGCGGTCGAGTTCCTCTGGCTCCCAGTGTGTTTATCACTTGAGACATTCGACGTATGTTTACGTTGCTAGGCGAAACTAAACAAGTATTTAAATGTTTGGATTAATGTAGAACGAATGTGAATTTATTGACAATCTCTTGTGTCGAGTGTTTGTTCAGAGAAGTGCTGTTTGGTTCAGGTCAAAGCTAATGCTTTTTGTTCGACAATTTATTTAGCTGAGCTACTGTTTGTAAAAGCAGAAGTTTTTACAGTAATACCAAGTTTAACCGAAAAAATAAAAGACGCACGAAAATTTTTTGGTAGGTAATAGGGGAAACACAAAAATAAAACCTACAAATTATTACCCGTTACAAACGTAATAAGTTAGTAAAAAAACTTTTCTCCATGAAAATAAGGTCTGTTAAGGCTGTCTGCGTATAAACGTTCCGTGATGGTATCAATAGATTTGAGTTCACCGCGGCGTCGGGGATGATAAACAAATTTTATGGGCATGTAGTCCACAAGGTGCACTAGTCACGGCATTGTTGGTCTACTGCTGCCATACACGCACTTAACACTATGTGCCCGATATAAATCCACCCACGGAACATGAAAACATTAAATAAAATCAAAACTCAAAAATAAAAATCAAGAATATTTAAAGGATACAAAGAAAGCTCATGAATATTCGAGTGATCAAAATGATTCAGGTTATAAAAGCAAACTTCCAAAATTTAGTTTCCAAGGCTACAAGAAGAGTTCTTTAACCTATACTGATTTATATTTACACCAAAAACCTCTTTAAGACTACTCGTTTTAATTTTATTACCACAATATATATAAATAAACTATTAAATAGACTCTTATAATGAGGTTCCCAATTAATTTACAACCTGCATAATTTCAGTCACTACATGTGAATCATTAACATAGTCGTGATGTGTCGCTTACACGTTGTCTGTCTGTGTGCCGTCACCTCACTGTTGTCGCTTGTCTAAACGTGTGCTGCACCAGTGTTCACTTCACCGAAATCACAATCACCTGTGTGAAAAGCCTCGTCGTGCAAACCAGGATCAGTTTCTCGAAACAATTTTCAATTCGCCCGTTTCTTCGTCAGGTCACTGACTGGATCATCAGCTTAAAATGACGATTGACAGAGCCGGCCGGCCACCAGCCCCAAGGCGTGCCTCCTCCACTTACAGAAGCTACGATGAGCTCGGGGTCATCGACCGCGCGAAACCCTTGAAGTACAGACATGGAGGGATTGAAGACCTCACTGGCATAGAACAAAACAGAACTTACAGGACATACGAACCACAAGATATGGACGATATTACTGTTATTAGTTCTGAAGAAGTTCCAAAGCCGAAAAAGAAAATAGCTGAGGGTCTTGCTAATGGTTTTAGAAGAACATTCTCTGTCAGAAGCAGAAGAAATACAGAACCAGAAGGAATACCTTTAGATACTTTCAATGTGACTTGCGAGGAGAATTTCGCGACTGTGAGAGGAGCGCCTTTCGGGAGGCGTCGGTCTTTGTCGAGGGATAGAGGCTCATCGCTGCTAGGCAGAAGTTCTTCAGAGGGCGATGTGAGGATGGTTCCCCCCCGCGCCCCGCCCGCTGCACCCGCGCCGCGCCTCCACCGCTGTCTGCGAGCTCTTGGCGGCAGCTGGAAGAATCTTTTACTATGTGAGTCCTCGAGATATGTGGTGTAACTGCTTTCTTGATTAATTCTGTACCTAAATGACTGGCGACGGACTTGCCTAGGCTTAACCCCTAAGCAGCCACAGACCACTGTAATTAACATCATCTATTAACCGTGTCTAAAAACGTAACCAATGCGTAAACATAACTCTTAACCTTTACAAATCCGGTTTCTTCTCTCATTATTCTGTTATTTAAATGGTAGTTAACCGTTTACTGCTCTCGGCTTGTCCGGGTTAATTATTGGTGTGACGGGTACAAATGACCACTAGGAGCTTAGTTAGTTTGAACCTGTGATTGACCGCGTAGCTTAACCGAATTAAAAGCTTTCTTTTATGTAAATTAACTGATTGTTTGTACTGCCACGTAGGGTGGTAATTAATCTCGGATTAGTCGGTGTGGCTGTATTTTATATGGAAATGATACCTCTTAATTAAGTTTGACATAATAGCTGGATGATATCGATGGTTCGTTAAAGTTTATTGTGATTTATCGCCCCCATGGCGCCTGGCTTGCCTCATTGACCATAAAGTTTACTACTCAAAAGAACAAATTGGGTGATTAATCTTACTTTTGGTAAACAAACCATTCATCAGCTATTTCGTGTCTTATCTTTCTAGATACAAATTCAGGCGCAAAACGCCGAACATCTTGTATATTCGTAAGCTAAACATATTCGTTATCGCTACTTCACGATGTTCTAGGACGTAACTTCCTCTAGCCTTGACACTAAGCGTGGTCTCGACTGTTTACTTAGCTATATCGCGAACATTTTACTTGTAACAAAGTTTTGTTGTTTTTTTTCTGTAAGTACTCGTACTCTGTACGAACACTTACGCATCAATCATATTTAAAAAAACTTTGTAAGGTCGGTGTTTCCTATCCGAATACTGCTCAGAGAAAAAGATACTCTTTTAAAGTCCAGACATAATCTTGGTCAGATCATGTGAAGACCATGTAGATTGGTGTCTGAAATGGTTTTTGAAGAAAAAACCACACAGATTGATTGGAACTGTCCAGTCAGTGCACGCATTTGTCAGTAATCAATTAATCATGCAGCTCAACTCGGAAAGTATTCGTTATATTTCACGTAGGTGGCAACCGTTTTTTAAACCTAATTAAAAATGCTTAAACCTTGACTTTAAGTTCACACAAACATTTGTAGTGCTATTATCACATAAATGTACAAATATCCTGACCATATTTTGTGTAAAGATTGAGGTTTACGCCTCCGACATCGCCTACATAGAGTGTAGGATGCATATATTACATACGAAATTGTTTATTATTGCGTTTATATGGTAAATTATTGCTTTTAAGCCCATATGGACGTGTAAATGATTATTTTATCTCTGTTTTGACATTTTGTGGCTACCCATTGACTGTTTTCCATGAATTTCTGCTTATACGGAATTCCGGCTATTTAAGAACACTATGACCAACTATATGTATGAGACAAAACAGTATGGATATTACGTCTAAAATAAATATAGAAAGGCAGATTTAGCCCAACCCGAAAAAATTATCTATCTCTCATTGCTTTTAGAACAAAACAAGCAGAAAATTGAGCCTACAAACAAGGCACTAAAAGAACCATAGCTCACATAAGCTCCCCATGAATTAATGTATACATACCCTCATGCATGTAAGCTGTTATCTCGTGTAGTGTCGCATAAGCCGTGCTAACCCCCCGCTGCGAGTGGGCTCATTAAGAAAATTGCCTTTTTAATTTTCCGGTACACTGGCCTTGCAGGCCCTCGTCGAACAATGCACGGTTAAGTGGAACTGAACGCTCTAGTTTTGTCGTGAAAACATACCGGAACATGTGTTTAACATGAACATGTAGCACCTTTATCTACCTGCCTATGTTCAGAGTTCAGTCTACCTAGACCTACCAAGTGAAATGAAAAAACATAGTTGGTTTAAGTTATCCTCGTTAAAGTTTAGCATAATCAACTTATCATGTTCCCACTGCTGGGAGACAGGCCTCCTCTCTGTGAATAGGAGTGGGCTATAATAGAGTGGGATATAAGTGGATTATAGCCCACTAGGTGTAAGATTCACTAACCCGCACTGGTGCGGGTTGGTAGATGTCACATGTCTTCAATTTTTTGGTTCTAGGACATGCCGGTTTCCTCACGATGTTGTCCTTCACCGTTTTGAGAGGTGATGAAATTATTTACACAGCAAAGTGCCTGACTGGGTTCGATCCCACGACCTACGACTCGTAAGTCGGGTCCGTTACCACTGGGCCACTGCTGCTGCCCGTTAAATTTTATCGCATACTAAAGTTTCTCGCAGACAGATTATCGTCAATAGCAATATTCAATGTAATAATACTATAACAGCAATATCAATGGTTTCATTGCGGCTTTAAAAGTGACTTGCTATCTCAAGTTTCCTTTGAATTTCTGCCATCAACAGAAATATTAGACATCATTATAAAACGGGTTTATTTATAAACGTTGCTGCCGTTATTTAGAGACGTTTAAACGTCAAAAATGACACAAACAAACAGACAGACAAACAAACAAACAAACAGTTGCTAATCAGTACTAAGTTTAAGCAACACAACACGAAATATCAGCTCATAGCAGTAGCGGAGGGTACATTTTTGTAAGAGGTAAGCCGGAATAGATATCTTTAATATGATTATATTATTTGTCTATAGGTATAGAGTACTGACTGCCATTTTTCAAAGGGAAGCCGGTAGGAATCGAGTTTTATGGAACATTCGCCACTGGCTCATATATACATCATCAAGTAACAAATACGTTATTATGAGCTAGCCCTACATAAAGCCTCATATCGGGACATTTGCCAACAGCAAACACTATCAGTTTGTCAAAGCCATACGAATAAAATACATTAATGTCGTCTATATAATCTGGCAGAGTTACAAATGTTACGATACTCCATGTTTACTTCAATATTTTTCACAATATCTTACGTAAGATTTGTTTTTTTGTATCATGTGTAACGTTCAAAATAAATGACATTTGAGGGTCGTTTTGATAAAAACAATTGCATCTCAACAATACTAAAGTAATTAATCTTCCCGTCCACATTTGGCAGCAACACGATTAGCGGACGGAATGTCCCCCTAATACCACGGATTCTAAATATCCCTTTCCGTAATATCACGGGCAGCGTTTGAGGGTTGTCTCTCCTGTCGACGACTATCCCCGGATGGACAACGACAGACGGTAGCTTGTGGGGCATTTTAGCAAAATTACTTTTGTTTGTACATCTGTCGTCGTTGCTATTACCTTGTTAATCAATTGTTTAATACCTATTAGAAATGGAGATTCGTATGATGTAAGAGCGGAGACCCAGATTCCTGTAAATATTGTCATGTCGAGAATTCTCTTTAGGATGGTATATTTGCTGCACACGTGTTGCCTATCTTTTAAGAATGGAACTAGACCTGCATCAACTGAAAAGCTATCCATTTAATAGTGCGACAGACAAATGTCAAAAACTTGTCAAAATGTAGGGAAATTAGAGGTATTTTTGACAGATTGAGACTGAGATCAGACTGAGACTGTTCTTAAAATTACGAGAATTGCCCCTCAGACTGTGAACGTTCTTAAAATTTCGAGAATGTCCCCTCTCTTTACAAACTCCTGACATTTGCAAAAACAAAGTTATTGAAGCTCAACAAAAAGGGACCTACCTAAATGAAAATGAATAACACTAAAGAGTACATTCCTGGTATTAACTGGGGTAATCTATTTTTATCGTACAGTGGGCCTTTCTAGCCATCCCACGTAGTGGCCAGGGTCATCCCTGTCACGTCGATACGCATGATATCTGCACATTCCGTACGCATGGACCAAGTTCCCACCATTTTCGCCTTTCCGCGCCATTTTAGAATTCATTTCAAAAATTAAATTCTAGAATTCTAGAATGCTTGTTTAAACGATCGAAACTGTAAACGATAGATTCGATCGTTGATCGAATTAGTTTTCTATTTTTAGAAAGTCTGTAAATGTTTTTATTTTGTCTTGTAACTTTTGTACTTAACACGTTGTGGTTTAATTTTCTTACGTGTTTTTGCAATTTGCAGGTCAGTTTCATGTTTTATATTGAACAAAATATCATTTGGGATCGTCAAGTATGTATTTACAAATTTGTTAGGACTAAAATCATAAATACAACCCTCTTACTTAAGTTCATGGGTTATATGAACTTAGGAGGGTCGTATAGAACTACTAACAATATATGGATGTAAATCTGAAATAAAATATTTGAATTTGAATTTGAATAGAAAGACTATTTCATGAAATATCAATCAATAGTTATATTGAATTTCGTGGGCTACCCTGGTGGATCCCCTTTAAAACGCGGCTAGCGGTACGAGTTGACTGGTAGAAGTAGCGTTATGCCCCATCCATGCGACTTTCTATCTCTCTGTCTCTTTTTATTATATACGAGTATGTTTGCGTGGGAGTATCACGTAAGGAACTTCGTTCCTGACCGGGATCCCCTGACTGTAGGTACACGGTTTTTATTGTTATTTGGGATGTATGAAGATATTCCTCGTGTAGCACAGTTTGTTCTGCTAGTTGCTTAACTGAAAAGAGCGCTCTGCGCATCTTGGAGTCAGACCCAACACATTATTTGATTGGTCAATTCTGTCCTTGCGATGGTAGAGCTAACGCCCGCCTGGTTTGCGACCACCCTCCCACCGAAATCCGGCGTCAAGCAGCCTGCTGTGTTTCCGTTTTAATGCCAGTGCCTTTGGCATCTTCTGGGCACGCTCGTTCTATCATAGACCTCATCCATCGCTTTCCATCGGGCGTGATCGAGTTCAACAGCGGGCTATTCAGAAAAAAAAATGAATAATAAAAATAAAATATTACTTGTGGAGTATGTGTAGGTCGTTTTTGCTTTAGAAACGCACTCACTAGCTCACCTATCTTAACATATTAGTTACAGACGCCAGCACTTCAAGCTACCCGAAACTGTCAAATTTTCCCAACCAACTTTGAACCTCAAGCTTTAGCGATAAAGTTGAAAATGTATTATAGAAATTTGACAGATTGTAGTAGTACCATCAAATAAACAGCCGAAAAAAAAAACTCACCGTGAAATGAAATCTCAGGCGAAGTGAGCTGTCAATAGTGTCAATCCTGGCATCAGGTGGAATAACAGCTCACTCAAAGCTCACTTCACCTTATTTTTCACGGTGAGATTTAGACTACAGAATAGACCGACAGGTGGAATGTCAGTTCAACTCAAGCTCACTTTACCTAAGATGATCACGGTGAGAATTTTACAGAATATATACCGCTAACACATGATACCTTGTACCACAACATAACTGGAGTATAAAGATTACCCTCAGATTATTAGGTCAGAGCAAACGACACTGAGATTGCACCACGGCGCGTATGGCCGGTAATAAGGCCATAAGCGGTGCCAATAACCGTCCGTGGCCGCCAGGGTACGTGTTTCAATGATCGCGGACGACGTGTTTTGATGGATTTTATTAAGTTGGTCATTGGCTATAGGGGCCAGTTAAGGTGTATTTTTAGCTGGTCTAAAATTTATTCTAGATTGAATTAGAATTAACTAGAAAATCATAAATGTACATGCTCATTCTCTCTTCTTGTTTGATTTCTACATCAGACTAATATTAGGTATAGGTAAAGGCGAAAGTTTGTGAGTGTGTGTTTATGTTTGTTACTTCTTCACGCTCAAACGGCTCGACCAATTTTGATAAAATTTTGTATGGAGGTAGCTGACACCCTGGATTAACATATAGGCTACTTTTTATCCTGATATTCTCACGGGATCGACACATGTGCGGGTGAAACCGCGGGGTACAGCTAGTATATAAAACTCGATGTTGCCTCGAACTGCAACACCTAAAGTGTCAACACTGTAAGAGCGGTTCTGATCCGAATCCAAGAAATACCGGTCAGAAGTGATCATAGTCCTATTTGTATGAGGGGGTTGTGCACTAGATCCGAACTCTATCCGTCCGAATTTAGAACATTCCCAATTCGGATTGAAGTCGGATCTTTAATTCGGATTCGGATCGGATATAGTGCAGAACCGCTCGAAGTGTCCTTAGACAAGTTCCTTTTCCAATTGCTGACTTTCATGTCATGAAATTTTGATACCATCACGCCCCTCTGCAACTACAACAAACAATACCTACATAATATGTTTTTTTTTAATAAAGTCACAATAAAATTTCTCTCACAAGCAAGTAGTGTGCGGTAACATATTTATTACAATGCACTGACTGGACAGGTCCACTCAATCTGTGTGGTTCTTTCCTCAAAAGATCATTTCAGACACTAATCTACATGGTCCTCAAAGATTATGTCCGGATTTTTTTATATACACATTGACATTGATGAATTTTATTTAGACAATGATATGAATATTTACTTTGTAAAGTTTTTTTTTTTTTCATTTAATTATTGTGAATGTGAGGACTATGTGGGTCATTTTTTTTCTGTTTTCCTTCTTAGTTCTAATCATGATCTGGCAGTTTGATTAATTTACGCGGCCTACCCAAATGTCCTTTCTTTGGTATTGTTCGTCGAATCGTTGAGCTCCTCAATTTCTGAGTTGAGCTGCACGATTTTTGACAAATGCGTGCACTGATTGGACAGGTCCGCTCAATCTGTGTGGTTCTTTCCTCAAAAGACCATTTCAGACATCAATCTACATGGTCTTTACACGATCTGACCAAGATTTTGTCTGGACTTTAAAAGAGACTGTGACCTCTGAGTTTGTTTCGGCCTTTCTTCTCAGAGTAGTCAGATAGGAAACGCCGACCACATCTAGTTTAAAAAATATGATGACGTGTAAAAGTGTTTGTAAAAACCTACTTACAGAAAATAAATCATTTATCATTAAAATAAATCAACACAACCAGTTGGCTCATAACAATAGAAACCCCACCATTCCACGTATCAACTTCCCAACTGCGGTTACAGAGGTCTAAATTCATTACGATACCAATATAGTTTGACTCCCAACCCTCGCAATTAATAATAATTACTAAGGCAGGCCTGTTCCTAATTTTCGTCTTAGGAATAATATGAATTTCATTTACTATTTAATGAATTTTGCTTACAATTCATCAATTTGTGGAAGGCTGTGGTTGAAGACAAGCCTGAAATTCATTATGGTTGGGATCCGTTGACAGATGGTGGTGAATAGCAGTCCCTTCGTATCAAAGGGGTTTGACATTCAGACGCACCTGAAACAAATGACAGTCGAAATTGACAGTTCCACAGCGTTCATTGCGCCAAATATTTTAAGAATCGAACTTCTTAATCTTACAAAAGCACAATGAATATTATTGATTGTCAAAAGACAAGAAGTTGAAATTGGGTGCTGGTTAGTTTCAAATAAAGTAGATATGAGGTCCTTTTGGCTAAACAACACCGCCATCTTGTTTTGCTTATACATTTTTTTGTGACAATTTCACAAATGTTTACCTACAACCCCCCTCTGACAATGTCATTCAAGCGCCATAAGATCATTTTAACAATATCTAATGTATATTAATAGATACTAAAGAGCGCTTGGTCCTATTTGGAGAATAGAAAGTGGCAGGCAAGGAATTATTATATACTATAGTTAGACACTAATTGAGCATACTAATTAGCTCCCGGGTCTGAGGTATTTAGTTACAGGTTTCACAGTTTAATTATTAGCTTTCATGTAAATTCCCTTTACTATAGTTACTATTTAACTTGCAGTGAATACTGATCTAACCTTGGATTAATATTGTGGTATTTGAAGTTTTCTATAGAATTAGTTAAAGTGTTAATTGTGTTGAGACTAGACATGAAGAATTCGTTGTTGATGCTTACCGATGATATTAGAAAAGAAATAAGTACTTCTTTACTAGTACTTCTTCGTCTTCCTAGGATGCCGGATATGACAATCTAAATGGTATCAGTACAAAATTTGAGCAGAAGTTGGCACCTTCAATAACGTCCATCAGTTCCTGTTACGTGCAACTACTACTATTAACTTTGTGTTTTTGTTTTTCGTTTGTTTTGCGTCTTTGTTTGTTGTTTATTCACACAAACGGCCAAACTCAAAGTTCGAAGGTAAATTTACGCTTGTATCAAGAAGAAGAAGAGGAGCCAAAACCAATATTATAACGCAACGTTCAACGATGCTAGCAACTTTTTTTTTCTTTCTCATTATCGTATTTAGTTCTCAAAACGGTGAAGGAAAACGTCGTGAGGATCCGTCCATGTACTAGAACCAAAAAATCGAATACATGTGACATCTACCAACCCGCGTGGTGGACCTCTCACCGGAGGAGGCTTGTATCCCAGCAATAGGAACATTATAGACTGATTGCGTTATTTTCATATTCATTATTCATACTTGTGTTCAGGCGCATTTGCGGGACCTACGGTTCCGAAGGCCATATAAGGTCAATCATATTCTTCTAACGCAAATCAATAACAAGCAATCATTGCAGCAACAACATAATAAACAAACTTTGTATGCACTGCGCGTACGCCGTCTAATAAGAACCAACACAATCAATTGCCCGCTGGTCGGCAAATGTCAATTACAAAGCAATCAGATATAAATAGCGTGTAATAACAGTAAATCACTGGCTTATTACTATACTATACAAGAATTTATTTATATTTATAGTATAGGTTGTTTCATAATTCGTTTAATATCGTCGAAACTCATGAACTGCTAACGGAAATCAATAAAAACAGGGTTATAAAACCAGCCTGTTACAGTCCCATTGCAGGGCGAACTTCTCACACAGAGAAGGATCGAGCATTGATCACTATGCTTGCTCAAGACGGGTTGGCGATTTCAGACTTATGAACTATCAGGTTTGCTCATGATGTTTTTCTCTCACCTATGTCAGTAGTGTCCAAGATAAACTCGGAAAGTACATATTGAAAAAATCACATGTATAAGGCCCTATTCTGTAAATATTTATGAACTTAAATCAATTATTTCAATAAACAATTTCAACATTAGTACTTGCCCGGAAAGCCGTCCCCAACTTAGTTGGAAATAGGCTAGGCAGACTAATGCACTTGCCCGGATTTTGACCCACAACCTTAACCAATGAACCGTCAAGACACAGGCCATTAAAAATATGGCTGCCAAGCCAAGCTATAAACTGTGCTACGGCTTCTGTTGAGGACGGTCAGCTGGCTTTCATAGGTGAAATAAATAAATTAATCAATCGCAACAAAATGTCACTTGTCCGTGTATTAATAATATTTTCAACACACTTGCTCGTAAAGTGGCTCTTATTGAACCGCTTTTAGGTCCATAATGCAGTGTATTAAGAACGCGTGCTTTTTCTTTACTTTAATCCACATGTGCTTTATTTCCACAGATAACTATTTACTAGTCGGAGATGCGCGCTTTTTTAATCTCATCAATTCACTTTTTTTTAATAGTCTGTATTGTCCTTGGTCCCAAAATTAACTAATATTTATTTACATTAAGGTGAATGCGCAGGGACCTCGGACAATTTAAGGTGAATGCGCAGTGGTCTACCACTGCGCATTCCCCGAAAATTTGTATATCGCGGTCTACCGCGAAATTCAAATTTTCTTGGGTTTTTTGCAATTTTCAGGTCAGTGTCAGGTTTGTATCTTGATCAAAATATGATTTGCGACTCTAACAGGTACCTACATCTTTACAGAATTATAATCATTCGAATCATTAATACTTACATCTTTCTTATGGAAAAGTTCTTAGGGAAAAAATCTAACTAGAAAGATTCTATTCTAATGACTATAATTCTGTAAATACATATACAGAGCGTTAGGTTAAACGAGGGACATACTTTGAGGGGAGTTAGTACTCATGAAAATGAGCAACTTTTACTATGAGGTCGAACCAGAAATCGCAAAAGAAAATTAGCTGTTCAGTACATGTTGACGAGTTATGCGAACATAAAATATGTAGGAAACGGCTGATTTTTTTCGCGATTTCAGGGTTCCATCCCATATTAAAAGTTGTTAATTTTCATGAGTACTAACTCCCCTCAAAGTATGTCCCTCGTTTAACCTAACGCTCTTTATATTATAGTCGCGAATCATATTTGATCAAGATGCAACCAAAAAACGTAAGAAAATTTTAATTATCCACCTAAAATTGTCCCTACCCGAAACCAAACGGAAAAGACCCTGACTGGCGTTCTATCATTGCGGATTCTCACTGAACTAATGTTGGTATATTTCTCTATGCCAATAGTACTTTCTAATTCCATACTAACTAAACTACATTTTTTTTTTTTTTACAATTGTTTTTACATGCTCTGTGGTCTGTGCTTTTATTTACACTTGCGCGCGCATTGCTAGTGCTGGCTATGCGTAAAGACAACGAGCGCGCCATTTTCCATACAACTTAATATTTAACAATACAAGTCTGTTTTTTTCCTCGCAAGAGTGTTGAAAAACGTCGTATGAAACGCGTGTGCATCGATCATTAGACTCTCGGCTTTCTTATCGCACTCGCCTGCGGCTCGCGCGAATAATACCGCCTCGAGCATAATGATCAACATAGCACACATGTATCATAATGTACTATTATAATGTATCTTGCGATAAGTTCAATTTATATTAAGGTCTTAGTTACATATCTGATACAATTTAATAATAAACTTAAGCAAATAAATCCGCCATGTTTTTTGGGACATTTCGACTAAGGGCCAGTGTTGAATAGGTGGAGTGCAGTGTTTATGCTGCGCAGTGTGAATGAAGCCGTAAATTCCCTTCGGTGAAGTATTATCAGGTTTTACCGTTTATGGGCAAAAAGAGACTGTTAATCTAGTTATGGTGAGTTAGGGCTACATATTGTATCCTGTAGGTATTATTTATTGGCAATGTTGGCCCTTAGAAGTGAATTGACATGTGACTTTAAGTACCTAACACAAATCTTATGTAAGTCAAAAAATTGATTTAATCGTGAGACTCGAATGAAATACAGCGCTCTGAACACTCCAAGTCCTGCTCTCTCTGAGTTTGTAACGTTATTTACAATTTCAATCAATCTGCCTACCCCTTTCCCAACTGGGTTGAGGTCGGCATCCAGTCTAACCGATTACAGCTGAATACCAGTATTTTACATGAAGCGACTGCCTATCTGACCGCCACAACAATTTGTAATACAATAATTTACTAATGTTAAATGCGATTTAACATGAAAATTTATTTGACAAACTTCCAAAATAATGATTTTGGAATTTTGTCGAATTTTTACTCACACTCTTGGAGTTCACTACCAAATTATTCATTTCACCACAAGTGTTCACCGTTACATTGTCCCCAGATGTTTATCAGAGTGTCCCACTTTTAATTTCACGTGTTTTCACACTGATCACATGTTTCCGAGTCCTATTGTTCTCACACTCATATAAACTTGCCTTTAATTGACAGTTTGTATGGACGTAACTGTTGGTCTGACAACGATTTACAATCGATATAATATTTCGGTTAGTATCAGTGCTATCGAATGTCAAAGATAAAGAGGTTTCTTATTTTTTATCGATGTTTTTTTTTTTAATAAAGTTCTTACGTTTCATCATACCGAACGCAGTCATGAATTAAAACTAATGGACATACCTAATATGTATATTCTACGCGAGTTTGAGCCGCTCTTTCAGCAAAACCAATATATTTTTTACTTAGGAAACACAAAAGAAGTTGTAAGTTACGAGTAAATCAAATTATTCTGCGTAGGTAGAAGAAAAACTATTTAAAATATACATTCATGCCGTTACACTGACACATGTAATACATAGATAAATACATACTTATCTGTACATACCTTCGTCTCATCATCATTCTCCTGCCCTTATCCTAATTTATTTGGGGTCAGCGCAACATGTCTTTTTCTTCCATACTTCTCTATTAGTCGTCATCTCGGTAGTCACACCCTTTCTAACCGTGTCACCATTCACACATTCCATCCATCGTTTCTTTGGTCATTCCCTACTCTTATAGAACAGTATCGTGAGGAGAGTTTTGAGTATGGATGTCGATATCCATACTCAAAACTCTCCTCACGATAGTTCTTCATCTAATTAAACAAATAATTATAATAAAACAACATTGACTGCGCCGTTTGGCCTTTAACTTTAAAACAAGCTTCTGAATATACCTATCAACACTAATAATTTCATCAAAACGCTCGTCTATCACAATGGAACATCTCAAGCAAAAAAGTTGACAATATTTTAATAAATACCCTCTTTTGTCCTAAAAAAATCTCCCTCTCGCTCCAGACATTGGACAAAGCATTCGTGCAAACATTTACAAAAAAGTTAAGCATTTCGTTTTTCTCGGCACGATTGTCCCTCCCTTTTAGGGCGTAACAAGAGGACATTTGCATTTAATGGATAGCCTAGCAAGGATATTATTTCTGCACTGTTATAGGTTTAATAAGGGAATACTTATGTCGTGACGTTTTTGTAATAGCCTTGTAGAATCCTGCGTCAAAAAAAAAGGGTAGCCCGCGAAATTAATTTTTTCTTA
This sequence comes from Mesoligia furuncula, assembly GCA_916614155.1. Taxonomy (NCBI): domain Eukaryota; kingdom Metazoa; phylum Arthropoda; class Insecta; order Lepidoptera; family Noctuidae; genus Mesoligia; species Mesoligia furuncula. The sequence goes on from OU744796.1 coordinate 23,685,298, forward strand.
CGTTTTTTGCACTTTCAACTGTTTCCCGCCATTCGTGGTGACTGACAGTTGACATTAGTGACAGCTACTTCACTATTGATGAATATGAGATAGTGTTTACATATCTATCAGATAGACACACTACAAATGTGATTCGGGAAAAGAACGCAAATGCAAACGGTGGAAATGCAAAAGAAGACAATATGGAAATCTACAAGCATGGATGGATCTATTAATTCATACATATTCTCTCTTTCCAATCAATGTCCAACAGTAAAAGCTGCACGTGACCTTTTCTGCACAAAGAAAACAATAAATTAGAGAGACCAAACGGTTTACATGGTTCTCACTATATGACCTTAAATGATAATAATACTTTAGAACATAATATAAATAACAATAGAGTCGAGTCTATTAAATGTTCGAATCGTAAAAGCTCACTTTCAATATCGTCTATTCAAAACGTCCACTTACACTTTTTTTTTTCAAAAATCAAACGGTTTGTTTCGCGAGACGACAAGTCGCATAAAACCTCGGACTTCGGACCTCGTATAAATTCTTTGGGTACGTCGCACCGACTTGGATTCTCTGAGCTATTATTTGAAAGCATGTGCCCTTTGCAGACTGCCTTCAATACCTTTATTGTTCGTCCCTATAGGCTTTGGCCCTTTGTGTCTACCCTTCAAGAGAGGGCAAACGGCAAAAGTGCTTAACTCCGTTTTTTAATTTTTCTGCGTAAATCGTTTATGCAGAAAAAGGGACAAATTGTAGCTTTAAAAGGGTACATTTCTTCTAACAATAAGAGCTGAGTAAATCTAGCATCAGTTATCAATTTCAATTAACAATATAATGGAACGAATAGGTCCGAAACGCCTAACACGCTAATCTGAGTTCTCTGATGATATAACAATATTTTTCCAAGTAAAGACTCTTTCACAACTAGAGTACCTAATGGCAAAAAACATATTCCATCTGTACATAATATTTTTCTTTGGACACTTATATCTACAGATATCCTCCTATGACTAACACACTCCTAGAAATTCTCCAAATGGCAAATAACGATTTCTCGCCATACCAAGAAAATATGATAAAAAAATTCCAAGAAATATCTAGATCATAGTTGACAAAATGACGATTTTTGATTTACCTCCTTTTGACTCTCAACCGACTTGTCCGTGTGGTGCCGGACTTAAAGAATTGCACCACCCCTTACTTCCCGTGGGTGTCGTAAAAGGCGACTAAGGGTCTTACCGGAGAATGGGCAGCAGCGTTCTCTATTTTTTCCACCATCATACCATACTGCGATCGCCAACCCGCCTGCCAAGCGTGGCGATTATGGCAAACCCTCCCAAAATTGGGGGAGGCCTGAGTCCAGCAGTGGACGTCTATCGGCTGAAACGACGACTCTCAACCGTGGCCTTGTGTGAGGGAGAAAAACTAGTTTTTAACTTTAGTCGAGTAAGAATAGAGTTGATTTTCCTTTGTGTTTTATGACTACGGTTATTAGGTGGAATTAGCCAAAGTTCCGCGACACGTGCGAGCGATTACAATGGATTAAGAATTTCTCCCTTTCTATACAAAATTTGATCTATTGAAGCGTGGAGTTGGGAAGTTTGATAAATTAGTCTATTAGAAGTAAATAATATAAAGTTTGATAGTCATTTATTTATTGTTGTTGTTTTTGTTTCAGGTAAGTACTTTGACTTTTGAGCAGTTAACCCCTTTCTACTGGAGCACGTAAGTGGAGTTGGAGAGTGTTTGAGAATCATTTGTTTGCGACTTTTCAAGTAGTTCTAAATCTGATTTGCTCCTCGCGCAATTATGTGAAAGTACACTTGAAAGTGGAAATACAATAGGTACGAGAGAATTGCCAGCATTGTGATGATTTAATTCTAAACAAACAGCTAGTTGACATGGTAGACTCACAAGTGCTGTTCTCGTCACACTCACCGTCATTCTCTTGCCTTATCCCTATTTATTTAGTGTCGGTCCAACATGTCTGTTTCTTTAATACTTCTTTATTAGTCGTCACACTACTTATACAAATTGGTGATGAGGTATCAATATCAAGTGACCTGGTGGTTGGTCCTTGTGGTAATTGTCATTAGACTCTTTGCCAAGCGTGATGATTATTCAATGAGGTGTTCGTAAAACGAGGCAAAGGGCAGAGAAACATTCTGCCCTTATCCGCATGTCAAAATCGTTTAAGGTCTTAAAAGACTGCAACTGGCAAAAGCGAATTTTTCTATTTCTTCCTTCGATTGCAATATACAACGTTATTTTTAGTATATGCGAAACCTGATTATAGTTTGTTCAGAATAAGTAACTCTATTTTCTCCCAAAAATATTAAAAAGGTTAAAAGTTGGACACCGAGCGTCACTAAGTCGTCGCCGTCGTCGTTTCAGCCGATAGACGTCCACTGCTGGACATAGGCCTCCCCCCATTTTGGGGGGGGTTTGCCATAATCGCCACGCTTGGCAGGCGGGTTGGCGATCGCAGTATGGTATGATGGTGGAATAAATAGAGAACGCTGCTGCCCATTCTCCGGTAAGACCCTTAGTCGCCTTTTACGACACCCACGGGAAGTAAGGGGTGGTGCAATTCTTTAAGTCCGGCACCACTCAGACAAGTCACTAAGTAGATTATCCAAACTGCGCGCCGGACGGTTAGGTACCTACAACGCGGTCACATTAACTCGACGCATCTCTGGAATGCGAGGCCCACATTCCTTAGCTCGCCCAGCAAGTGTTAGGCCTTTGTCTTGTTACCGATACGCGCGACGATAATTTGGCTAGTTATCTGTTGTTGTTTTAATTATATTTTTTATTAGGTATATTTAGGTATATTACCAAAAAACCGAAATGACGTCATCAAGGCCAAGCGTCGAGTTAATGTGACCGCGTTGTAGGTACTATTTATCAATGAGCGCAAGACGGCGCGGCACGAACAGCGCGGGTGAGCATGTTTTTGTACGGACCAACAGGTAACTTAACAAGCTTATAACTTTGTGATTTTTCATGATACAGTTTTGAAATTTTGTACATAGATTCTTTAAATAAAAATAATGTTGTAGACAAAACAAAAGTTTATTTATCTCCACAAATTACAATTCATATACAAGTTATGACAAAATTTTGTGATTTGTGGGTGGTCTGGAGTCTAAAAACTAAACGTGGCCCTGTATTTTAGCACTCCAGCCAGGCTCCCGAACATATCACGTAGTAAGGATTGTCAACGTGGTATACTTGTGGCACTTTAGGCAAAGTACATACAACATCCGCTAACCGGATGTATTACCCAGATAACGGTAACTACACGAAAGTGATGCAGAAAACAATTACGTTAGATTTTGGTCGCGATATCGCCTCGGTATCGGTCGTCAATCGCTGCCACCTGACCCACGATGTGATCGGCGTAATTATATTAAATTTACATCATATAATAATATACATAGTTGGATTATCGGCAGATGTAGGCACCGGATATAATTGTGTAGGCTGGTGTAAGGCATAAGCGGTTATATCACAATGGTACCTATGTTCACTGACAAACAACGGTAGATGAAGCTATTGTCAATATACTTAATGCAGAGCAAGGAAACAAACCAATCAACAGATTTGATGAGAATTTGCGAAATCAAGTTTCTTAGGGGAGAAACACCAGGGAAGCCCGCGAAATTCAAATTTTCTTCCGTTTTTTGCAATGTGCAGGTCAGTGTCCGGTTGTATGTTGAACAACATAGGATTCGCGATTGTAACAAGTATCTATATACAGAATTATTATCATTAAACTCATGAATACAAACCTCTAAGTTCATATCATAATCCAATTGAATGACTATTTCATGAAATATCAATACATACAACCGGACACTGACCTACAAATTGCAAAAACGTCTGTAAATTTGAATTTTGCGGGCTACCTTAGTGCTTTCCCTTAAAAAGGAATACTCCTAGTCAATAATTAGTAAAAAAAATACTCTATAGCAATACTGCTTCAAGATAACATGCTCCTCTTCAGAATGTTTATACCCGAAAGTAAAATCGTCGCTAACAGCGTAAATCTTGACCCATGCCCATAATGCTTGCAGCGAGTGTTACACCCGCCCCTGACGAGGCCCGAAGATACAGCCAGCAAGATAAACATGTCCACTCTATGAAAACTGTTTACTTTGACGCCGTTGTGACGCTTTCGGCACCCATCGGCTATAATTCGTAGGTTGGGGACCGAATCGATCATCTAACGCACTTGGGTGTAATTTGGGACCTATTATGGACGTGTGGGATGCCATTGATTTGGTAATGGGACGTTATCACGGAGAAGTGGACGTTTTAAGAGTAGTGTTTGAGATTGTGATGGATAATACGTATACAGTCAACCACTATGTATCTTGCTCCATTCGTAAACAAGAGTTTCATAGAAGTAAACGTTGATGTCGGGAAAACGACTATAGGCAGATTGGAATCTTAAACTTTTCTCTATTCAGTATCTACTTACTGCAATGTTTCTACTATTAAATGTTAGTTCTAATGCTAAAAGGCACAGAAACATCGACCATAAATAATTTAAAATGATCATAACTTACGTTATAACATAAACTACTGATAACTATCTCTATCTGTATAAGACACAGCTTAATGTCATCATACTAAACGGCCTGGACCTTTGAAAAGCGCCGAAATACAAAAAGATATAATCTAGCCATTAGGAATGTATGTCAGAACAATGCAGAACAAGCACAAGTAACTTTCCTTTGTTTGCTGCACCCTAATGATGGGTAATCCTGCTAATCTCTTATAAAAAGGGAACGTACCCTTAATTCCTCGCAACACAAGTAAGCCAACAGGACTTGTTAGTAATGAATGGAGATGCAGGAAAATATATATACGTTCAGCCTTTCTTAACATACGTGCGAAGGAGGAAAATGGCAGTAAAAATGTTTATGAAAATGTAATGGGGTTAGAAGAAATTGAGTATTCTTAATATCTTGTTGGTAATAATGTTCCGGCCTAATTAAATGGTTAAGCTGCCGATAAGAAACTCATAATTTCTGATCATGACGAAAATTTGTGTTCTTGAGGTAAAATGATTATACTCAATGAAGAACTTCCAGATTTTCTCGAAGAATTTGTTTCGATTTCAACTTATTTAGCGTATCTAAAAATCACTCTAACTCGCTCAAATTAATACGTCTTGGGATTTAGACGGATCCTCCAGATGGATAAGAACTGGAAAACTTGTCCATAAAAGTAATATCACGACCAAATGGAAACGTTCGAAGCAAGTGCATGAAATAATTAAGTGAAATCGCGACAGGAATCGAGATTCACATACACATTTGCAGCAACCGACTGATAGAAGCTGAATGATTTTATGACCAATTAGCGCATTGGAAACCGCCATAGAAGATTATGTTTGAAATTCAAAGTGGTAAAGTGGACTAGTTTTTAATCTTAGACTCCCTGGGTCTTTATCGGCGTGTAATTCTATATCTCCTGCTTTGTAAATGTCAACGGTACGGTGTAAGCGTTTAGCTGGACCTGTTATGGTTGTTAAGTCAGCTGTATTTGGTTTTTCTTCATCGATTTCTTCATCATCAACTGTTTTTATATCGGTTAGGTTGATACTATTAGACGATATAGCTAACTCATGTAATCGTAATATGTTTGCTGCCATAATTATCCTAGATATCTTTAATAAATCTAACGATGTAGGTCAACATTTACTTGTATAAACATAAATTAAATACATATTTGCTTGAACACCTTTTGCCAAAAGTGTTATCTTCCATTCGTGTTGGCCAACCCTAGAGAAGATACCGGTACATCGTGTGAACGTTTTAACTTTACGAACGAAAATTACTAATAAAAGTGCGCAAAATTACATTTTACATTTCCGTTTATAATCGTAAAGTGATGTCTTACTCGATTTTATTGCTTTTTGCTTGCAAATATGGAAGTGACGACATATCTTTTTGTAGGTAAAGAATTAAAATTTCACCGTTATAGCTTATGGTTTGTTTAACACGTAGTCCACTTAAGATCAGGCGTATTTATTGAATTTTTTGACAAGGTTCTGGTAAACTTTTGTAATTTATGGGAATTGGAACACAAAGTGAAAACAACATTATTAAACTTTTCTCAGTTCTTAGTTTCTAAGTATTCAGCTATGATTTTGTCTTTGAACATTAATGTATCTAATTTGTAACCACTTGAGTAACACAAAGCCCTGAACAAACAGAAGATGTAACAGTCTTAACGATGCATTTAACAAGAAAATTACATTTTATGTTGCACCTCCGTTTTGCTTTTCCTTAAGTACAAAAGCTCTTTCTATTATACAATGTTTATCTTATACTTTTCCGATTACACAACACCCAAACGGGGGAGTCCGATCGATTTACACATTTTATTTAAAAAAAACGCATTACCGCTACTTTAATTACGAGAAACGAAAAGATCGCCTTTTTAAGAAAATCAGCCTCTATATGCAACAGTATATTGCGACACATAAATTACAGGCTGACGAATGTCCATCACATCACGAGTTTGGCAGTTTTATCTCTTAATTTAAAGTTTACTTTTCGTTTCGATTTCCGAAGTTTTGGGTGTAGTGTGAAAGTGTCACATACATAGTGGCAGCTTCACAATAAGTATATCTTCAAATTAAATTTATGTCCGTATTTATTTAGTTTATGGGTTTTGGCCTTTATTTATTTAGGCACTCACAGGCTACAGGAGAGTCCGGTTAAGCAGCCGACAACCTCCTGGTTGTCGGCTATTATGGCAACCTAGGAAGGATGCCTGCGAGATGCCATTCCCAAAAAAAAAACAGAACTGTAGTGTTTCTTCAACTGTCGTATTCATTTTTAAACTTATTCGTTTTGTGTGTATAAGCACAAGTATAAGTTAGTTCCAAATTTTTAGACTCTTCGCCTACTTCTTCCCCTATATCTGTAATAAATCTGTCAACCCTACGTATTTTAAAATACTTTATCAACTAAAAGAAATTAAAAACAAGTTTACAATTATTGGAACTTGTAAGTAAGTAGGTATTAACTTAAAATTGGCGATTTATTTATTACTTCTTGCACGTCGAATTGATATACTTAAAGCGAGTATCCACAACAAGTCAACGTATAGATAGCAAATTACCTAACATGACTTTAGACTACAAAGATAGAAAAACAATCTGGTTAGACTGGAAGCCGACCCCAACATAGTTTGGAAAAGGCTAGGCAGATGATAGGCGTTCTTCGAAATTAGATAGACGTCATACATGATGCAGATTTAGTGTGAGTAGGAAAGCGGGACTAGGAGTAGATCACTAGCAGTCAAATCAGCAACGAGCGAAGAATAAAAACAAAGAAACGATTATTATACTCAAACTCAAAGCATTTATTTCAATTAAACCAATTACAGGCACTTATAAATTTGAATACCGTCCGACCAAAACAAAACTTCTCCACAAGAGTCCAGTTGCTGTGACAAAAGTTATATTATAGGCTGTTGCGATTATACTGTTATTTTTCGCATCAGATTCAGACCAAAGTCGCGTCCGCTCCCGCTCTCGCGTCTGACTTGCACTTACAATCGCGACGACAGCTACCCAGATTTCTCATCAAGTAATTACATAACGCGATTCAGTATTGAGTTATGACTCTGTAATTCCAATTTTATCGATATACTACCGAATCCATCAGGTTTTGACCCCGCCGATAATTATAGTCCATGTCAGAAATTATGTTTTCTTTGTTTATTTGGAAAGGTCTTAATTTAATTTAATTTATGTCTCATAAACTTGGATTGTAATGAATAGTATCGTTCATATACAGTTACAGATGAAGAAACAGGTGTTTAATGGGTTGTTATTATTTGGGTAATGATAGGGATTAAGATAAAGGTCATATAAATTACGAAATCCAGCCATAAAATATCTATTGATGTTAGCAAAGCACCTACGTATTGGTGTTAAGTGGCGCCTACATATTTAATTGAACTACCGGACAAATTACACTGAAAGCTCTAACGTCATCTTTAGGATTTACTTTGCAAACTGATCAGGATTTGTAATCGGTTTCTTCATCATCTCTTTCTTTTGTTATTTTGCAGACACTATCCATTTATCTTTTTCAGTAATATTTGTCATGTCTAAGACAATTTCTTGATTCCTATTAAACTTCTGCTGTCCTATTTTTTTTTGTCTTCTATGTATAATCTTATGTAAACACATCCAACCATGTGTACCTAAAGTCACCCAGTTTTTCACCTACATGCCAACAAATAATTACTGCATAATCTCACGTCCAAATCTAAGCACAGTTCACACCCATATGATTGCTGGTTTAATCATAGTTTGACAGTTTAATATAGCTCTGTTTAATATCAGCTGCCAATATGATGGCAACGTATTATTAAAACCGTCGGTGAATACAGTATCAACCTTGTTGATATGATTAATCTGATTGATAAGGATGGTACTGAATGATCAATTTGCTTATCTGAAGATATAGTAAAGATTAGTGTTGTAAATACTTTGGAGGTTTTGGAAAGATTATTCCCACCTCTTGGTGGTTGAAGATGTCTATCCCAACTTAGTTTCATAATATCACTTCTTTACTCGAAAAACTGTTTTTCTTGTATTACACGAAGACATATAAACAAGCCAATATTTCCCAAGTCCCTCGCAACCCTTTATCAAACATCAGTACTAGGCCAACTGATTTGTTTATCGTTCGTAAACCAATAAGGAGCGCCGGTAGCTCCCTTATTGGCACAAATTGTGCTCCTACTGAACGACAAAAACAATTATTTTGTGCCAACCAGCACACTTGTATATACTTGTTTATATCAGACAGCCTTGTACACGTTGGAACGAAATGTGTACAAACAAGAGTTGTTTTTAATATTCCATGGGAAATAGGCTGATCTAGAATCGAAGGTTTCTGTCTAAGATTGAGAACAAAACAAAATGATATGGCTACATCTAATAATAGGTATTGTAGAAAGAAATATTCAAGGATACAGAACAGCTTTTGGAATATAGTTGCAGGTATGAAATGAACGATCTAACTCTTAAACGTTTTGATTTCAATTTTCAATATTATTTACTAACATGTCTATGTCCAGCGTAACAAGTAGCTTTACCGAAAGGGCACATGAACCGGACAACCATGGAAATCTGTGATGTGACACACACATGTAAAGACAACGTGCATATAACATCAAAGATCTTCACAGGCTCACACCCACTCTAAAATCAAATAGGCAAATATTGATAAAATGCAAAGCCGATAAACTTGGCAGATGTCTCAGTGTTCAGGAGGCACCCTCCCATATAATTTAATGTCGTAGGGGGAATCACAATAGCTATCGATTCCTTTGTGCCCGAGGGAAATCGCTTCTTCATCCACGTTTTTACAATGTCACCGCAAAACAAGCGAGCATCGCACAGTCGCCGGCTGGAGGTAAACTGTACATTATTATGCATTAAGAAGCTAGGGAGATAAATAACTGGAATATTTACTTACGCACATACATATTTATAGCGTTTGGTTTTACGATTTTCTGTTTTTGCTGTGGTTTGCTCCTTTTCTGTTCGCACTTTGTAATTAATTGTCTATTTTGTTTTTGTTTCTGCCGCCACTGCTAGAAAAACAACACATTTTTGGATCTTCTAAAGGATTTTTGGTATGTGATTGAATAATAAAAAACCTAAAATCTATTAAAAACCCCGTAGTCAAAATCGAGCCTATTCATCCAAATGTACAATTCCCGTAATCATCATATACATTTCAGAATCCAATCCCCAATTCGAACATTAATCTCTCAAGTACGGAACTGAAAGTCCAAAGCAATAAATTAACGTTGGTTACATCGAATCATCACGTTTCCAAACCGCATTGTTCCTGCCATCATAATTCTAATTTAGGAAAGGAAACACTTGGCGTTGATTCACAGGGAATCGGTACTGAATAATTAATGGGGTTCTGGGGAGCAGCGCCGACTGAACGATCACTGTTGGCAGATCTATTGACGCTACTATTGAAAACAAACTCGATCGTTGTCCGAAACAAGTGAAAGATTAATGACATACTTACGATATGACATTTGACAGTTTAGAATCTGGTTTGCCTTAGACCCGAAACCCAAAAACAATTTTAACTAAAGAGTTCGGAAAAGAACTTTTAGATTTCGGAATCATTCAAAGAGATGAAGATAAACATGTCGGAGAAACTGTGGGTGTGAGTGTTATATGCCCTGAAAACGACCTAAAGGTCACAGTGATATTTGAAGTAATTGCCGATGAAATTATAGATTTTAAAACATCAATAAAGGAATTCTGTAGGAAACAAAATTATGTGTGGGATCGTTGATTTTGATTGGATTCATTACCTAGGGCTGTGTTGTTAATACGGTTGGCTGAAGCATCAATATTATTGTTAGAACATAAACTTAACAACTTTGTACCTTTTCTATAAAATTCTCACAATACTTTCCAGCAATCTTGAAAACAGTGAAAAATTACATAATTTCAAACTAATTTCAATTCAGAACAATATTACTGAAACATTCTGGCAAAGTACAAAAAATATACGCTAAACTCGCAACTCCCAAAAAGAAAAAGATGTTATCGTACTGTTCAAAAGTCAGGTAAATATCAGACCAATTTCGTTCATAGTAGAAAATAAACGGTTTCATCGCAAAGGCGGCTACGAAGGGGTTAAATTAGTATTTCCGCCAACCTTTGTCGTACTCTACGCATGCGGATGGAATACTTAAGTTTTTCCACGTTTTATAGAGCCGATTGTGAAGCAAGATTTGGGTGAATTTCTTCTACATCTACAGTATATTTTCTCAGTCTGTCGGGTTCCTTACTATTTGTCGACCGACTCGCAGATCTCTGCATAATATAAAATGCAAAATCTTTAGAACTCTCATTTTGAACGTGAGAACTGGCTCGATCCGTTTTTTGTGTTTTCGTTGTTTGACTTTGTTTTGCTTTTGTTTGGCTTTTAATTAGGGACGTTGTATATCTTCGCTACGATAATAGAAAGATAGACCTACATTTTCAAGGTTTTTTCTCATATTTATCTTCATCTGCTAATTTCAGAATAAAACGTACAAGTTCACATGGACCTAAAAAAATACAATGCAATAGACACTCGGACACATTGTAGGGGTCGATATTAGAATGGACACGGTGTTACCCACTAGTTTAATCAGCACCCGTCTACAAAATCTCTTACTATGATTGATATACATTAATTAAGATTGCACCCGGACCACTGTTTCGTTTTAAATGTCCATCTTCGTTTATCTCCGACATCCTTTTTATGGTATGCTTTTATCTATAGAGAAAGGACTAAATGATGGATTAAATTCTATCGCAAAAGCACATACCAACACATTGGAATTCGCAAAAAAACCTAACGCTTCATTCGAAATTACGAACAAATTTTTCCGAGGTGTCCCCACATATTTCGAATTTCCAACGAAGAAGATTCGAAAATATTTTTCCTTAATTTTTCATCCAGCTCAGTGGGGCACTGAATCCCTCGGGTTTGCTTTTACTTAACAGAAACCTTATTTAAAATAAACAGGCTGGTGTAAACGGGCTACGTGCCTAAAATTCTGAACGCGTCGATACCGGTGTATTATTTTCACTGGCAATAAAATGAACGCGACCTAAAATGTGTTTTTTATTTGTTTTAACTTCTCTTTATTTATTTTGCGGTGGTTATATAGAGGTATGTCGATTGTATCTATTGTGTGCTGAGGTATTGACTTATCTTTTTGCTTGTCATGATATGATACTCCCACTTGTTGATACAGCTCATGTCACTTTCATTTTTCGTCAGCCAAATGTGTACTTACTGAATTCAACGTTGAATGTTTTATTTCTCTTTTTGCCCCAATTTTCGCCCGATTTGAACTTGCAATTTAGTTAATACCGGCGTATATACTGTTACGCAATACCTTGAAGTAACACCAGGTGCCACTCACTTATAAATCTACGAGCAAGCAGCAAATTGATGTAATTCAATAATTCCTTTACGAGGTTTCAGAAATAATAAACCCGATCGATCTGTCGCGAACAACGCAACGTAAACGTTTGCAGTAAACGACGCCTACTGGCGACCCAACCGAACAAATCCAGGTTTACGACTTTGATACAAGCGAAATCTTTAATTTTACAACAGTTTGTGATAATAAAGACGTTACGAAACTAATTTATTGGTAACATGTCGATAAAATTTGGAATAAATATAATTTATTGAATTTATCATTGCTTCCTTGAATTTTTTTCTTACTGTTATAATTACGTTTGCTGCCAAAAAATATATAGTGCCACCTCGCTTTTTCTTCTTGTTAAATTAGTAATTTCGCTCAGCTCTCTATACTCTGAAGCACGTATTTTCTAGGTTTAAAAGTATAGCTAGTTCTTGGGAGGTCCGATAAAAAATAGGTGTTCTAAGATCTAATTAAAATCAATATTCAAATTCGTTCAGCAATTATCGTTCAGCAATTATACTGACAGCTGCTTACAATTTTATTATTATAATTAAAATATACTTTCAAGAACAAATATTTATCAATCTCGACCATCAAGAACTTGGCATTTGCATTGCTTACTACAACAAGATTATTTAGATTGTATATCTAATAGTACCGTTCCTAAAGGTGAGGTGTTTGCTAATAATAACTGAGGTCAACAAGTATATAAGGATCAGTTTCAAGTGTCCACTCAATTTGGCCGAGAGTACCAGATTGAGTTATTTTATGTAGACTGTCCCTGCATTTCTGACATCTGACTCTTCATGTTCACAAGTCTTATCTGATGCAAAATTATTAAGCAAACTCTCGTACACAAGCTCAGGTCGTTCAAGACATGATTCTGAAACAAAACATAACAATCGTTCAGTCTTACGAGGTCATATTCGAATGAACCTCTCAGTGGAACCCATTAATCTCTATGTGTCAACCACTTAACTAAGTAGCTTATAGTTACTACAACTCTAGTGGGTAAACAAAACTAAGCCAGGAATGACTTAGCTGCCCCACTTAATAGTTCTAAAGTAACTCTTAGATCGAGCGAGCAAATAGAGCTGAGCGAGGAATGACAGAGCTGACCATTCGCATTATATGTAAAGTTATTCGCCGTAGCGCAGGTAGTTCATCCCACACGGCGTCTTTCCGGCGCCACCGCATGGAACATGCCTATACATTTGATCTAAAACCAATCCAAACGCTCATTAAAATTGATGAATTCTCTAAACTGTTGTTTTGAGGTTAGCATATTTATGTTTAAACATAAATTTCGTGGCTTATTTGTTGATAGAAGTTCTTCATGGCGATTTTAATTCAATGTTTACATCTTGTCCCTCGTTAAAGCCTTTGTTTATGTCTAGCTCAAAATTTATGTAAAATATGATGTTAACGTTTATAGAACTTTTGTGTTTTGAATTAGTATTCTGTCGCTGCCATTGCCCTATACTTTGTTATCTTCTACTACCATCTACTTCGTCTGTTGTATTTTCAATAAGAACATTAGCATCACCACCAATATTATCATTCCGAACGCATTCAAGTCTTTTAAATTCCCAGACATCACATAAGATTCCATTCTTTATTTCCGCATTATATTGAAAAAATCTAGTACCAATTTAGAATTCCTGAGACGACTGCGTATGTCGCTTTGTGTTCCAACTTTCAATGTATTAGTGGCGCCTGCTATCCTTAACACAAGTGATTAAGTGGACAAGCAGTGTACCTCAGACTTCACTTTTACCTAGTTAGCAATCGACGTCGGCCGACAGACGCCATGCTCTGACGTCTCGCCGTATCAATCATGTTACGTCGGTGTTGCCATAATTCTAACATTTTTTATAGCGGTCTCTAAGCAGATTATCTTTAGAGATGTTTTTTCTTGTGCGGTCTTTGGAAAGTTATTAAGGTAATGGAGATTCATCGTGTTAGGTATATTAGCCGGGAAAAGCCAACTACGCGGCGCCTGTCCGGTAAACTTGGTGATATTGACGTGATTACCACGCTTAGCAATTAAATTACAGCTACTATTTATTCAGTGGACACTCACACTTCTGTCACACATCTGTCTCTACATTAATTTTTCAAATAACATTTGAAATTTCGTAAACACTCCCCAAAACATTCACAAAAAGTTCAGGGCCTACCTAATCTCAAGCTCATACATGCATTACGTGAATAACATAATATTTTAATATTTTTTTTTCTGGCAACCCAGTAAGCGTGCGCGGCCTCAATAGCGAGCCAATAGCCGACGATAATTGAGTCGCCGGAGCCTTATAATTGGCACCTTTTTATTTAATAACACACCGCGTAATTGTTGGGACCAGACTATGACGGTGACTACTGATGAAAAATGGGAAAATAATTGTACTGGCAACAGTTTCATTGACATTCTACATCTAGGTAGAATTTACAGTAGCCTGACAGGCCATTGAACTATCGAAATGGCGAACATAGTTGTTAAATTGGATTAGAAATCAGTTGCAATTGCAATGAGCAATAACAGGTTGAATTGAGTTCGCCTAATGTAAGTTGTTTACCTTAGTTGACGGTAATGATTTGCAGAACGGTGAGATCATTAATGAACTTAAAATGTGGTAGCACTGGTAGCGTTTCATTAAGAAGAAAGAAACAAAGAAAAAAATTTTTTTTTGGGACACACACAGGAAATCCCTACAAACAATAAAAAATCTAACAAAATCATGAAAAAAATTAACATAAAAAGAACATTAAAACCTTCAATTTTATCTAATGCATAATATCTAATAAAGATTGAAAACTAACAAAATAGTGAAAACCAAAAAAAGGCTTCTATCTTAGCATGATGTTGAGTTTTTTGAAAAAAAAAATCTGGTAGGGTCCGCTGAGATGACACTTATTAAGATGACAATTTGCATATCGGAGATTCTATTAACAATCTTTGTAAAGTTGGCTTTCGCAATTCGAATTACAAAGTAAAAGCATAACTTAGCAATCTCTCTTTACCCATTTCGCTGCAAGGAACGCTGGATAACCACAAATAAATTACTGAAAAGAATCCAAAGCACTGACATTTATCCCTCAAGGCTCAAGGCTCGGCCGCTTTCGAAGCTTGTGCCTTATAAAAATCGACTTTTATAGTTCTTTATTCTCCTCAGACTAACCGTAGTCATTTCCATGCAATAAACTGCTATTTATAGACATTTCGTCCATTTTCTTGTCGACTCGCGTAATGCTCTCAAATGGATTAAACGCAAATTGTGACAAATTACATATTTGTGTCAAATGAAATGAAAAAAAAAACAATGAATGAAATATATATACACTCAGAATAAATTGTGATGTTGTTGTTCTTGAAATGTTTTCTATGTTAGCATTACTTAATTCGACAGCCACAAAGATTCAACAATCGATGGATAAGAAACATTGCAAATGTCATTTCGTAACAGATAATTTCAGGGATGGTGTGTGCGGCAGTCATAAATATAACATGGACGTTGGGTTACAACGCGTGAATTTTACAGCGTTTTTATTTTACGAGGCTCACTAAAACATTTTCGTCCCTACAGTAAAATAGTCCGTGTTTTTTACGACACCTGAACGTGAATGCGCGTTCCAAAGTGATTTTGGACCAATAAGGTGTAGAGTGGGACGATAGTTGGTGTATTACTTACGAATCACCTCACGTAACTAGCCGCTGCAGTGTTAAAGGTTGCGGCAAGCGAGATCTGTTCTGTTTACAGCCATTAAAATTGGACTGACTTCTCTAAACGGGGCCATGATGTTAAAGATCGCCGTTTCGTCATGTTGGACACTGTTTTGTTCAGCTGGCTATTCATTTTCTGGGTTTTGATGCGTGGGTGTTTGCTTCAGCCTGATGATGATGGACAACTGTTCTTTCGGCCACGTATTTCACTTCGGGCTGATTTTTCCAACGCCAGCTAATTTTATCTGAGGAATAATTTTGATTTTTTGACAGTTATTCCATACAAAAACTTCCAGACGTCAATTTTATCCCACAAATAAAAATTATCTGTCGATTGAAAAATCAGCCCTTACCCGAATAATAGTAATAATAGTCTCCCGATCGATACGCAAGAGATTAGTGCACAAGTGTGTGCGTAAGCACAGGTGCACTCTCTGTTCCTTTACTCTAAAGCCGCCAACTCCGGGCTGTTACTAAGAAATCATCACTTTGTCCGACCCGGGAATCGAACCCAGGACACCACACTCAGCAGTCGCGCTTGCAACCACACGACCAACGTGGCAGTTATCCGAATATCGTATTCATAACCCAGCACTCTAATTGCGTAACACACTAACAATCTCAATCTGAATCATTCTGAAGGTTATTGCTAATCCATTGCTTCTTATATTCGGAAAATGTGTCTACTCAACAACGTAAATAACGCAATGAATGTTTTTGAGCAGTCAAAATGAAACCCATTGCTACTGCTCGTCGTTTCAGCCGATAGACGTCCACTGCTGAACATAGGCCTCCCCCAATTTTGGGGGGGGTTTGCCATAACCGCCACGCTTGGCAGGCGGGTTGGCGATCGCAGTATGGTATGATGGTGGAATAAATAGAGAACGCTGCTGCCCATTCTCCGGTAAGACCCTTAGTCGCCTTTTACGACACCCACGGGAAGTAAGGGGTGGTGCAATACTTTAAGTCCGGCACCACACAGACACTGCTACTGCTCACACAACAATAAAGGTGAGTATACATTAGAGCATTTTATCGAGCATTTCCATGTAATGTAACGTTCTTACGAATGGTACAATACAGGCAAAAGCTCAGTTTCCAAAAACATCTCCGTGTAATGTAACGTTTCTGCGAATGCTCGACGCTGCATTCGATGTAATGCTCACGGCGAGTGAGCATTTACCTGTAACATTTCTTTCTACCTTGCATTCATTGTTGAAATGTCGGACCTTCAAGTACGGCTCGTGCCTTTGCTCGATAAAATGTTACACAAATACGCTCATTGGTTTTTAAAATCAGGTTGTAACAAAACATCGAGGGTCGTGTTCGAAGTGCGGTTCGATAAAATTTAAAAACGGCGAATGCTCAATGTTCTGTTACAAGTAAATGCTCTAGTCTATACTCACCTTAACGGTTAGTTTATGTTCCTACTACGCGTCAATAAATAAGCTCCACAGTGTAATGTTATCATTATTTCATATAAACCTCATATACACATCCTGTGGATCATTATTGCCACGTCTATAAGTAAGCCTTCCTGTTTAGAAACAATTGACTGTGCGCTTTGTTTCGTTTAGAACCATCATAATTCATAACCCAACCAATCCAGGAAACTGACACTGAAGCTACAGTTAACCTTATTTCTGATAGGATTTGAAGATCAAGTGCCTTTCACAACATTAATTTGATGCGAAGTCAAGAAGAGCTTAAAGGAAATATGTTATCCTATTTGAAAACTAAATTTTTGAGAAACAATACGGTGTGCGAAGCGTGGACGACGCTAAATTGAAACGTTCGACTCTTGTGTGACCGCTTTTGAAAACAGAAACAAAACAATCTGCACTTCACTTCACTTTCATTCATTCTTTGATCTGCACTCTAATAGCGTAGCACACTATCAATCTCAATCATATCGAATGATATTGCAATCCATTGCTTCATATATTCGAAAATTTTGTCTGCTCAACAACGTAAATAATGCAATGAATGTTGTTGAACTGTCAAAATTTTACTTTTATTATTGTGATTTTGACTTGAATTTAATTTGTAGTTTTGTGTATGTAATGTGACTGTATGTGTACTGTATTTCTATTATGAGTCAATGACACTCGAATTAAAATGATTTTATTTTATTTTTTTTATAAAATGAAAGCTATTGTTACTGATAGTGGGTTACGCAAGTACCCTGCAGTAGCATCTAATAAAAAAAACAAGCCTTTAAGTTCGCAGTAAGTAAGACCATAATATGTGTTGCTTCATTCAGCTGCACTTCGCCACTAAATTCGATAACTTTAAGAGCCCGCATCATGCACTCAGGATATTACCCACCCGGAAAGTTAGAAACTAGTTCAACTACTGGCCTGTTGTCAATATATTTGTCAACGATATCACAGAAATAGCACTGAGGATTATGAAACTTGATGTTTTGTGTTCAAGTATTAGATCAAAAGTGGCGTAGGTAGCGCATTCCTGGCGGTGTGGGCCCAAATGGCATCTATTATATTGTCTCCACATTCCGAACTGAGGTTAGGCATGAGACATTTATTGCCGCATATGTGCCCTTCGGTGGATGGCTTTAAGAAAAGAAGTAGAGAAAAGAAAAGATGGATTTTGTGAAACATGATGTGGCTTGGAAAGAAGTGAGCACTGTGATGACGGCTAGCGGAGATTTCTTTATTGAAAAATAAAATATACAACATTTCTATTGGTAACCAAAGCATCGTAGAGTGGGATGTAGGTAGGTACCCTATGGATGAAAAATGACATACTACGCCCTACTCTTGAATAAGGGCAGGAGGGTGATGTATGTGTGAGTTCTTCAATTTGAACGGAGTTTTTCCTGCTTCCTGCGGCATCTTTGTCTGTATGTAATTATTTAACGGAGCTCTGTCTTTCTGTGCCATTGAAACTGCCTATAATCTACATGCTAATGTGTTTGAAGTATAGGTTTGCCTGCACATTTGTTGCATGTATCAATTTTAATGTACGTCGAACTTTCCCTTCCATTAGAAATATGTGGAAAGATATTGGCACTTTTTAGATCCTATGTCTAGTATTCTTATGTCGTTGGCTCATGCAGGGAGACGAAGATCCGGCTTACTAGTTTTGCTTTTATTTCTTGATTGAGGTTCTAAAAAGGTTGATTAAAACTGCTTTGTTAACATCAATTTAATTACTGGTTTCGATACTACCTAGCTCGATATCACCGATAAGCTATTCAAGAAGCAGGAAAACGTCGTCATTATTACAAAATACAAAACATTGCACTTGACATACAGTAAGTTACAGCATGTATAACTACTTTCTAATAGGTCCCTTTGATTCATTTATAAATGACATCAGTAGCAAAACGACAAAGATCAAAAAAGTTTCCTCTGTGTAATAGTTTCTCTTACAAAAAAAAATGTTTTCAAATAAATGCGTTCTTGTGATACAATAGTCTCTTTTGTAGTTTATAGATACGTCTCTATGACGTAGGTTTTAATAGGATTGAATAAACCGGATTATTGTAGACTTCAACTACATAGGTGTTAAAGGTTCTGTAAGGGGTTTAGTTATCCATTGTCATGCGTCAGAGTTTGCTATCACACTAATATTATAAAGGCGAAAGTTTGTGTGTGTGTGTTTATATGTTTGTTACTTCTTCACGCTCAAACGGCTGGAACAATTTTGATAAAATTTTGTATAGAGGTAGCTGACACCCTGGATTAACACATAGGCTACTTTTTATCCCGATATTCCCACGGGATCGACACTTACGCGGGTGAAACCGATATATTTCCAAATATTTCGGACAATATACCAATTTTCTGAATATATTTATATTATAAATTCCGATACTATAGGTATTTTATTTCATTTCAACAATAGTAAATGTACCAAGGTAACCGACATAGCCCGAAGAATTGGCAAACTTAAGTGACGCCGAAAGATTTTGCAGTAGTGACCGCGTACCGGAAGACGTAGCGTTGGAAGGCCTCCCACAAGATGGTCCGACAACCTTGTGAAGGCCGCAGGAACCCATTGGATGCGAGAAGTACAGAACCGGTCGAAGTGGAGGTGCTTGGGGCGTATGTCCCGCAGTGGACGTCTTTCGGCTGAAATGGTGATGATGATTATGATAGTTAATGTTAGACAAGTATCTTTTGGCGCGCCACGAAAAACGTAACGTAACTAATAAAAACAACGAAAAAAAAAACTAATAAATTTAATTTATTAGGTTTATGCGTAACATCTTTATATTTAAAATATTTATTCCTCAATGTTCAAGATTGCACCTACCACTGTTTGTCTCTGCATCACCCAAAGGTTACCTTGTAGAAAATGCCTATGGCATTATGTCCGCCTCTGTACTTGAAGTATTAAATAAATAAATAACTAACGCCGCCATTTTGTTTTTTCAATACAATTTCTGTGACGATTTCACAAATGTTTACGAACAACGCCCCCTTGTCAATGTCAATCAGTCGCCACGAGATCCTTATTTATAGCACTCTACCTACAATATCTTCGACACATAAAAATCAAACAAAAAAAAAAACAAAAAAAAACTGAATCGATTCTTTCAAATATCGAAAATAAAACAAAAGCCACTCGATAATCTTCTGATACCAAACTTTTTGGAATCTGCCGCTCAAACTTTTTCCGTCTTATTACAAAACGAGATCTAATTTTAGACCTAGCCTAAACCTTCGAGCCAGTTACTCTATTTTGAACTTTATTCCGACAATCGTAAAATTCTTAATGCAAAATTGACAACTTAGACTCGGGTTTAACGTCAGTTTTTGTAATAAGAACTTTAGCTTCGTTGGATTATAGTTCGAAATTTAAAAATGGCTGGAGGGTTTAAACCTGGGTCTAAAGATAAATCTTGTTTTGTAATAAGGCCGATTGTGTGTAACATTCTCGGCTTTAAAGTTTCGAAAAAAAACCTGCAACCTTTTGTTGAGCACATTGTCGGGTAGTGCCGTCGCCACGATGTCGGCAGATAGTGGGTTCGAGTCCCGGCTGCAAATATTTCTGTCTAATTACCTACGCTTTGGTCTACCAGGGGATTTAAGCTTAGTATGGGATTGAGATAAGAGCCAGTGATTTTAGTTCCACTATTTTACTTTCGTATTTGGAATTAGCTGCTTATTCTCTATAGGAAAGCGGTGAGGAGTTTGTAGGAATGGAATGGATGAAAGATTTATTTAATTGTGTCTAAATAATACAAGAATACAATAGTTTTAGCTACAATTTCTTCTAAAGCATGACAAGACTGAGCCTAAAGTTATACACGGTAACACTATAAAGCCCTCGTAACTAAGACAATATAGAAATGTATCTTAAAAAAACCTCCTCCTTTTTTGAAGTCGGTTAATAAGGGTATACAGTGTTGATGAAAACGGTAACGTTCCTCGGCCTCGTGCGATAGGTGTAGGTACGTTTAGGCAAGGTTTGCACGGACGATTTTTTAACTCGGCAAATTTTATCGGGCATTGGGTTTGCAACGTAATGCTTAGTGCCGAAAGTTAAAAATCCAACAGCATATTTTTGTGACGCGCTTGGATACTCTCTGTTGTATTCTCAATGCTCGGCTCAACACCGAGAGTGCAAAATACAAATACAGTACAGTTTGTGAAAAAAAATCGCCCGTGCATATCTGGACTAAACGTTGCCATTTTCATCTACCATGTACACCTATCGCACGAGGCCGGTCGCCAACACGATGGTCTGACCAAGTAAAAGAAGCTATGTCCCTAAGCAAATTTCAGCAGGTCGTGATGGCAACTTTGGACCGGAGTTGATGGAGGTAGATAGTCCGCTTAAAGGGGTCCAGTGACCACGATCCTCAGTAATGAAGGACCGATTGAAGAATAATCGTGTCGTATTGAACCAAAATCGTCATGCTTCCAATCACTACGTTCAACGTCGGACTAAGTCATATTAAAAAGACCTTGATAACTTTATGACTTTAGATTAAGTATTACTACTACCTGTAATAACTTATTAATTAATGTTCGAACTTTCCGCCATTACGAATTAGTAATAACAGCTAACTAGTGCACGCTCATTATTCGCGCACGAAAATGTAGTATAATATATATTACGATATTCAAGTTATTTTATATAAAAGTTTATCTTTTTGAAATACATTCCTGGCAATTTTAATGATAACAGGTAATAACGATTACCTACATTAGATATGGTAAGCATTAATTTAGTACTTATTCTATTGTCTAAACTCTACGATGTTTTTTTTCACTTCGCATACTCGGAAAGTAGGGTTTGTTTGATCCGAATAGCGGGTGGAAGACGCTGCTTTCCACATTTTGATCGGGAACGACTCATAGTAATTACTTCCCTCTCTAGGGCGGAAATGAATTTAAAAAGCTACGAAATTTTTTACATAATTAAAAATAATGCTGCGGTCTTGTGAGTGTATAAACAGCCAGTGTGAATTTAAAAAAAAATACATATTAAGCGGGACGGCCCGCAGCGGTGACGCGGTGTGTTTCATATTTTAAATTTAAAAAAGACTAACTATAACTGTATAGTAAAGTATAACTGTCTAATATAACGGTAACTTGTAACTTTAAAATTCACAATTGTTCTAAATTTTCAATTACTTTTAAATTAGGAATTTTAATAAGGATTTAAATTAGGAATATTCATGTTATTTTATCAATAAATATTTTAGAAAAACTACAATTTTTTTGCTTATATTCGAAATGAAAAGTAGACTGTTTAACACAGGTGAAAGTCATCAATTCCGTTCGACCCTTGTATAGCAATGTACTAATCTTGAAATTAGCTGCGGTAGACCGCTTGTCAGTTGAAAAAAAAACTAGTGTAAGCTGGCCTCTCATTCTATTGGAACTCTCTATTACGCTAGGCCAGTATCTAATTGCGTAAATCACTTTCAATCATAATCTCAATAATTTTGAAGGATATTGCTAATCCGTCGCGTCATATGTTCTAAAAATTTCTCTACTCGACAACGTAAATAACGCAATGAATGTTGTTGAACTGTCAAAATGAAAGCCATTGCCACTGTTAGTAACGCAATTACCCCGGCGCTCAACGTCAAAGTGTTACCACTGACGAGCAGCCTACTTTACGAAACATCCACATAAAAAGTTGCTATAACTATCAAGCAGAGGCGTAAAGATGAGTATAGACTACAACATTTACTTATAACAGAACAACGAGCCGCTCTATGATATGTTCTAGTGTATCATCCTTTTACGAACTAAACGTCGAGCACGCTCGCCTCTTTGTTACAAACCAACGAGCATATTGGTGTAACATTTACAAGGTACAACGAAATGTTGGTAAATGCACACTCGCTCGCTGTAAGCATTTACCCGTAACATAACGCCGAGCATTCGCAGGAACGTTACATTACATGGAAATGCTTTGGAAACTAAGCTTTTGCCTATATTGTACCATTCGTAAGAACGTTACATTACACAGAAATGCTCGAGAAAATGTTGTAGTCTATACTCACCTTTACAGCAAACATCCAAAAATATTACACGTTCCGTAAAAATACCATCTATAATAAAACATAACCAAGGATTCATTTAACTATGGTTACCTAAACCAGAAGCAGAAACTTCTTATGTCATAAATAAAGCAATTGAATAATAAATAATAATAAAACGAGTTAACGCGAAGTCGTCACGACATTCTCGACGTATCGTCGCGAATCTCATTCGTCATAGTCATAACATAACTGCTGTTTGACGACCTTGTTGGTTTACTTATAGTTAGCCAGGAAACTTTTTGTAAAGAAATACTGCAGGAAATTGTAACATCCTTTGATGATTTTGAATCCGTGACATAAACTTGGTCTCCGACGGAACATGGCTTTTTCATTTTGAGAGTTCAGTATCTTGCAGTAGATTCTGTTTTGTATGTATTGTAACCAAAACAACAATTTGGACTATTTTGGACAAAGTATCTAGTGATTAGCAAGCTTTTTTGGCAATTTCTTTCCAAAACTTTTTGATATGTCTATACGCAAGGAAGTTAGTGAGCTGATTCGTTTACAGTGCAAAACTTATAATAATGAAAGTTTTTAAGGGGACTTCATGACCTAAAGCGCCGCTCACTGTCGGACTGCATAGAAAAGAAAGAGGAGACACAACGCTGGTAATTTATTGCAAAATATGAAGCAATTATCCATTTACAAAAAATCCATTGTTTGGACTAAAAAATTAAAACTAGTACTTTTGTGTGTTGCTTGTAGAATAATCTGACAAAAATCAGAATGATTGTATATTAGTATGGTTTTTATTGCGAAAAGAAAGTTTTTAGAGGTATCTTCATGATTTTTTTCTATCGTATCAAATTAGTTGTATTATGTTTTCAACACACTATCTAACTAACATATATCCTGAATAATATCATATATTTTTCTGGTTTTGTTTACTTTTAGGCATTATGTATTATATTTACTGTAGTCGATCATATAGTTTGAGGCATTATAAAACTTGCGTTTTTTGCGTTTATGTCCATTGACAAGTCTACTTGTCAATCAAAAATACCCTAAGAATTCTGGGTAAGCCCTTCCACCTGCCTTTGATGAGCTGCTCATCCACTTTAAGTTGTCTTGATTCTACTAACTATATCTAGAAGTAAAGTAAAGTAAAAATTGTTTATTTCATAATTCACAATTTACATATGGAGGTATCGTTGGCCTTAAACTAGGCACAGCCTGGATCTTAGGCACCATTACATAGGTACAACATTTTGATAATTTTAGACAATAATAAGTAAAATTAAAGTTGAAATTAGCTACAGTTAAGCTAATGTAAACAAGTGGACCAACTAATTAATGGAAAACTAAAATCAAAATATTACATATATACATATTTAGCCTATACTATTCCCACTGCTGGGACACAGGCCTCCACTCAGTGAGAGGGAGTGGGCTGTAATCCACCACGCGGGCCCAGTGCGGGTTGGTATCTATTAATCATCAAAATATTAATAAAATTTAAATATAAAAGATAAAATAACTCTTGTATGATTTCCGTTTATACACTATTACAACGCGGTCACATTAACTCGACGCATCTCTGGAATGCGAGGCCCGCATTCCTTAGCTCGCCCAGCAAGTGTTGGGCCTTTGTCTTTGTTACCGATACGCGCGTCGATAATTTGGCTAGTTTTCTGTTGTTGTTTTAATTATGTATATTTTATTAGGTATATTTAGGTATATTACCAAAAAACGAAAATTACGTCATCAACGCCAAGCGTCGAGTTAATGTGACCGCGTTGTAAAAGTATCTAGTGAAGGTAATAATAACTGTCTTTTTTTAAATAAATAATTGTACCTAATTTGTTCTTTTTCTATTCTTTCAGGTAAGTTCCAAGTTTAAGATATGACGTCTGGAGGCCTCAATTCATGTTGGTAAGGCAACAAAAGAGTGGTTGCATAAAGAAGCGATTCCTGATAAAGACTATTCCATTGGTGCGGGTGAAATAGTCCAATGTTTCAACTTATTCACTCACGCATAAAGAAACGGCTAAAACCCGTTTCTTTATTCAAGCACTCTAAGATATTTAACAAGCAAACTCAGCTTCTAACAGTTAGTAGCCATTAAAACATCATCGCTATTTGTTTATAACCATCCATTTACTGCGAACAGCGGTCACGTCATCTTTAATTACGGCAGATTGTCGAGCACATTACAGGCTGACCATACTGACCTGTGACGTCACCAACCGTGAATCGTGATATCTTGACCTTCCCCGCCTCCCCCTTGATTGGAGTAATGTGGAACGCGATCAGGTGTTTAAACTGGGGATCAGAGGTCTATTGCAAATGGTAGTGCAGGAGTGCAAGGTGTCAAGGTTTTTAGAAGATTTTACTGATGAAATGTGACATAGATTTATATTTTATTAAGTGGTCAAGTTTATTATATGAAGTCCCTGTTTGGTGAATTGCTCATAGGTCTATTGTTTGATCAGGTTGAACAGTTAGGTCAGCCCATAGATCAGACTCTTGACATATAAGTAATTTTATCAACAAGTGGGATAGTAGGAAGTATGATAGGATAATTAATAATGAGATAGGTCAAAAGAAGTTAATGAGATTATGAGAGGAAATGAGGAAAGTATTGTATAAAACATAATAAGAAGAAATAATTGAGGTAATACACCTCTGACGTCACAGATTGCTGTGACCTCACGATACGTAAGTTTTTACTTTTGGAGTGTATATTACGTTTTTAATGTACCTTGTAATGGCAACACTCATTATAAAAGTGGGATAATGCAACGCAAGTAACACAAGACTTGTTTGTTTTTATTATTAAAAAAAGAGAACTTGCTCCGGCGCAACTTTCTGTCTTTCAACAAATTGATCACATATTTCGTTAAGCTTCCTGATTTAAAAGAAACATCCAAATATGTCGATATATTTGCGAAATATTGACAACAATTAATATGTAAAAATACTTTAATGGAGTCAAATAACCGCCATTATCCGGTTCCTTAGCCGTCACACCAACATTCCCAATTTGTCGCCATTTACGTTTCATCTCACGACTTTTATTTTATTTTAATTCCTATCTCTTAGCCTTAAAGCTTTAATTCGCGTGTCGGCATGTTTCATAACATTGTAGTTAAGTCAGCGAGTGTATAACGGTGTCATGCCTTGGCGGGAAACTCCAAATATGGCGTGCTCCTGACATTCGATTTGTTGCAGTTTTATCTCGCCCCTTCCTCGTATTAACGTTCGTACGTTGCTCGGATCTTCACATTCTGATAAAATCTTATTCTTTTAAAGATGCTTTCTTGACTAAATTCTTTTTTTTGTAGCAGATCTTGTCCGAGAAAACCTTATCAAAGATTTTCGACAAAATTCGTCGTTCGTTTACCGAAACTACAGTTCGATAAACACATTGAAATGTGCATTAATTTCATGGACTCATCGAAATGTTAATAACTCGGCCTTTGCACCAAAAACAATCAACTCAAATGAGGTTCATTATATTCAATAGCATTTAATAATCTCATTGTCCAAACTAAATTAAAACGGTGTTGATCAGCGAGCACTCAGCACGAATCCGTTTAATATCGAATTATCGATTTAATCCGAGTACCACCGGTATCGAATACTACGAGTATTCGATTTTATGGTCCCGTACAATTTAATGGAGCAGGTTTTATGACAGGCTGTAAGCAACTCTATCCACGTAATTGGCTTTGAAAAAGTAATTCATGTTAGCGGTATTTGATTAAGTATCTCTAAGTTTAGCTTATCTTGGACCATCTCATTATATGATTAGATTTTATTCGGCACTTGATTTTTCCCATCGAAAACTAGTTCCTGTGGTTTGAATGTGCAGCCAGACGTGTAAATCTTGCCACTGATTTGGTACCTACATACTAATGATACTACATAATTATTATATTATGTCAATAGTATATGTATCTATTTAAAATATTTCGTCGAAAACAATAATTTACGGGTCTGTCGCAGGTCTGCTGGAAGCTAATGAAGTAGTAGGTATTAGATACCTTTGTGCTCTTCTATCTTTATATATTTTTATTTATTAAGCATGTAGTGTGTACATAAATAAATAAATCATTATTTTGTCAATAGTGGACAAAGAACAAAATGAAACTCCGAATCTTTGGACATGTTATGACTGCCAGAGATAATATTGTGTAATTATAAACCTGTCATTCATTCGGATACACACAGCAATTCTCTTGCAATACCAATTGTTCCGTCTCAAGGCTGTACACGCCGGGATCTTTGCCAATTTAGATAAAAAACTAGAATGGTTATTTATGAATGAACACAAACTGGTTTGGAGCTAGACTTGGAACATCCTGATGTAACTTGTTCACTGCTTTTGCTTTTAGACTTTTAAGATTTAGAATTTGTTTAACGTTGCTATAAAAAGTTGAAGAACATGTTTGGTTTATGATGTTGGTAGCTAGTTTTTGTTCGGAATTTGAATAAATAAGGTCTGAAATGTAATCTGTGGACTTATTACAGTTAATTAGCATAATTAGCCGTTAGACTTCCCACTGCTGGGACACAGGCTTACAGGTCAGAGTGAGCCATAATCTACCACGCGGGCCCAGTGCGGTGTGGTGGCTGTTACATGTCTGTCAAATATTTGGTTCTAGGGCATGCCGGTTTCCTCGCGATGTTTCCCTTCACCGTTTTGAGAGCAGTGGTGATGAAATAAATTACACACACAAGTAAGGCGCCTCCTTGGGTCGCACCGTTTCGTCCGTCAGGGTCGTTACCATTGAGCCACCACTGCTCTCAGTTAATTACTGAATCTTATTTAACTGAAGTCTATGAAATGCTTAGATTATTCTGTCTAAATTAAGCCACTCTCACGTCCGTCCGTAAAAGTGGTGCTACTCCAATTTGCGTATTCCATGCAAACGAAGTTGTTTGCTAGAATACGATACCACTAACTTAGAAAGTCCGTGCTGATTAAATCAAATTGCTTCATCAACCTCTGAGATTACAACAATCATCAACGTTATTAACTTGCATTTCTGTCTACGGGGCATTAAAACTCAAGCTCTCAAGTCTTTAGCATTCCTGACTTATCTTCAAGCACTACTTTATTAATTTCTTTAAGAACTCATTCAGAAAGTTGAACGTTTAATCGAATTATATCTTGTCACTAAAAAAGGAGGTTTTCTTGCATATTAATTAGGTTTTCCAACTGTTTCAAATACCGTTGCATACCAGATAATTATGTATTCCTAAGAATTCCTTCCGAATTAGGTAGTTTCATACAACTGTCAAAAAATGTCACTTGTGATTTGATTGGCAGTCAATTTGCTGAACAATTAATTTGCCTGACTTTTCATGAGAATTTTCTTCAATTTTACTGGAAACTTATACATGTTCCTTACAATCTCTTGTACCAATGGAAACAGTATTCTAAGCAGAGTTGCTGAGCACGTCTCAGTTTTCTTGCCTGTCGGACTGTCGCTGAACCCGATCTGTTCGGTTCTTGGAACTACTCTTATGTCAGCCGACCGTTTTTGCACCATTATGGAGGGCTATGAGTGTAGTGTGTGATTGTGTTTGCATCTCACGTCATGTGCGAGGAAATATAAAACACAGATGCTCATTTGTTTTTTCTTTAAGTGGCATAGGCTATGGGCATAGCTGAGACGAGTTATTCCGGTCTGGTCCCCTGAACCGGTTCCACCCCCCTCCTCCTCGATCCTATGCTAGTTCTTCTTCTGTTTTAGGCCTTCGCCACACTTGGCGGAAATTCCGTCGCGGATCTTCCGCGTCGGAAATTCTACTACTACTAACTCTAAAGTGTATTTCAAATAAACTTGCGATAAATGTCATTCAACCACCCTGTACCAAAAAGTCCAAATAACTTACGATAGATATCGTTCGTCATACAAAACTGTCGCTAACATTGCATCGGTTGAGTTTCATAATACCAAACACGGAGTAAGTCAATGTTTTGATCGTGTTACCGACACTGCCCATACATTTTTTTCGTATGGTTTGGAAATATTGGGATACATTAGTAGAAGGAGGTGAACGAACTTTATCGCAAGTTTATTTGAAATGAACTTTAGACCGATCTTCCTCGTAGTGTGTCCGTTATTTGTCATTTACATGCAATAACATGTATTGGCGTTCCGACGCGGAAGATCCGCGACGGAATTTCCGCCAAGTGTGGCGAAGGCCTTAATCTCTGTCTTAACTCGCTCTATGTAAATAATCACAGGGCAACCTAACAGCCCTCTTTTCCTAATTGTCTCAAATACAGGGTGGCATCCCACATCACTCGCAAACTGTAACCATGATTCTAGACCGGAGCGTAGAATTTTTTCGTCGGTTAACAGAAAAAAAAGCGGTCTCGCGCCCTCGCGGTATGTTTGGAATAGCAATTACAATCTGAATCATTTTGAAGTATATCCATTGCTTCATATGTTCGAAAAAGTCGTCTGCTCAACAACGTAAAAAACGCAATGAACGTTGTTGAACTGTCAATTGAAAGCTACTGTTAGTGTGTTAAGGCTGCTTTAAACAGGCGCGACACAAAGGCACCGCAAGTCGCGCAAAGAGTGCTGTCTTTGTGTCGCGCGCGATTATATCGCGTGTCGCGTCCTTTACGGAATTACCCCGCTGTTCTGTCTACGTTAGACGAAACTGGGTGCCTAAAAAGGCCACTTTGGCAGAATCATAAACGGATATCATAATGGGCAGTTAACTGTTAAGTTAATCATATCAATTCCCATTGGTGAAGCATTTTTCAGTTATTTTTTTGTCTGTGCTAAAATACCAATCATTCCAATACAAATCCAATCCCAATCTCTTTGATTATACCTACGTAATGCAGCGAAGAAAAGAAAAACACGGTCTGTCTTCGCCATATTATAATTCATAATGTTATCCTTTTATGACTCTCCAAAGTGGCCTTTTTAGGCCCCCTGTTCTGACTAGTGTGTGCAGTTTTCAGAGTTAAACTTAGGTTTTAAGTACTTCGAACCACACAACGAACGTCAGTCGACTCGTAAAATTAAACATTGAAATTTATGCACTCGCTAACTTTAGTACAAGCTAAGTCATTGGAAACCATGGAAACAAAAGACAATATTTACCTCAGTTTCTCCACGCTGTGACCTAGGCAATAGCCTAGAGAGGACGGAACGAATTAAGCAAACAAAGGATCATAAATGAATATTCATGGTTTCCTGAACGAATAAATAAGGTTTGCAGTTAAATAAATACGAGTATACAGCTATTTAGGATGCTAAAGGATTTGTAGCGCAGCGCGTGGATAGGTATAGTTTCAGGTAGATTTAAAACTGTCCGTAATATAGCCGAAATTAGGACTTTCAGATCAGGAAAGTGTGGAAGTAAAAAGGGGAGGCCTGTACTCAGCACTGGGACCGAGCTGAAATGATGATGATGATGATGAAGACTTGCAGCGAAATGATAATTTTTAACCTTGATATGAATTAATAGAAAAATAACTTTAATTCCTACACAATAAAATTCAGTTTACGCTACAACTTCAAACATTTTTATAACTTTTTCAATAGTGCTAGTCACTCTGAAATCAACTTAATTTTCATTGAAATAAAGTTCATATTTGTTTAACTTGAAATAGGACAGTGCAGCACTGCGCACTTTTACTATAGATGATCTTTCTAGATGTTCTTTGAATAAGTAATTAGAAACACTAATGATAGGCATCCTTACAACAAAACAAACAGTATCATGATAAATTAGGTTTTTTGCCACCGACTTCCGAAATTAAAATAATTTTTCACTTTGTGGTGTTTTTTTGGAAGTCTGTTTTTTTTTTGTAATAATCTTTTTACTGTCAAAGTCAAAACGTTTATTGCGAACTAAGTGTACAATGTTGGTGTTCCCTTTTTAGTTGTGGTACTTACCCCACACAAATTCGTATACCTTCACTTGCTTAGTAAATAACAGTGACAGGAAATTATTATTACATAAAACATCATAAACATGCACTAAGTAGAAAAAATACGTATCATTGAAGCTAACTCAAAAAGCACTCGTCGGAACTTGACCTTTTTTACATGGGACCACTCTATTATGTGTCTACCCTTTCCAACAAAAGAAGATTTTTTTTCAAATTGTGTTATAATTGGCGGAGTTCTAAGGTATTATAACAAGCATAAAAAAAAAATACATCCGAATTGAGAACCTCCTCCTTTTTTGAAGTCAGTTAAAAAAAACTTGTTTCGACAAAAGACGAAACCGTTATATCTTGGGAAGACCAAACTGTTTTGACTGTGGTGCGCACAAACAATCCAAATCTCCGTACAAACTCCACAAACATCAAACTTGAGCACAACTCGATCATAACATTGTCTATTCAATTTGCAGTTTATCGTTCCCTTGCGAGTTGCGCGTTTACATTGTCAATCGCTTTGAAATGATCGCGGCCGCCTCTCAATGTAACCTACACAATGCGTTATTGTCGCTTCCGTGTGTTGATCGTAAACTGTCTAGGTATGTGGTTTATACATTTATGCGATGAAGGAATTACTGAATGTTGTTAGATATGAAACTTAGAGTTGGATGAGAGGGAGTTGCGGACACCAGCCCGTATTACCTACCTATTAGATATTGAACTTGGTGTGGTGTCGTTCACGAGCTCCATGTAGGTCATTATTTTAACCTTTCTTGCTGTTGTGTCCAAAATACAACGTTATTTTTAGTATATATGCGAAACCTGAATAAGTATACCTAGTCGGTTCAGAATAAGTAACTGAATCGATTCCAATATTTTTAGCCCATGTTATATTTTGTCCCAAAAATATTTTAAAAAGTTGAAAAGTTGGACACCGAGCGACACTAAGTAGGTTATCCAATCTCCGCGCCGAACGGTTAGGTACCTGTACCTACCTAGGTACTATTATCAATGAGCGCAAGACGGCGCGGCGCGAGCGGCGCGAGTGAGCATGTTTTTGTACGGGCAAACAGGTAACCTAACAAGCTTATAACTTTGTGATTTTTCATGATACAGTTATGAAATTTTGTACATAGATTCTTTACATAAACATACTAGACACGTGTTTCGGGTTTCGCATATACTTACTAAAAATAATGTTGTATATGTGAGCTACACATATGTTACCAATCTCTTTGTTTTTCTTACTACCTGTTTATTAAGATAATTTTGTAACTGTTAGTTTAGCCGAATAAAATAAATAAAGACAAACAATTATGTTTTATGGTGCAAGAAGATTGCTACTGCCCTTTGGTGTGCCTATGTCTCCTAAAAGTTAAATCAATTTCAATATTTTCCTCTCAAACATTTCCAAGAACTTTCCACGCTTATACCACGAACAATCACTCACAATCACAATCAAACCTTCACTCGAATCAATCAGCCCTCACTTCCTCGTCCTGACTGACCCACATCGCCACAATGGCAGCTAACCAACCATCCTTAAAAGATGAACACGTTAATTTCCTAAGACATGGCCACAACGCAATTACTCAAACATCAATAAAGGAATAAATCTTCGTCCGGTATTGGGACACCTCTGCATTCAGGCATTGACATTGCAATTCTGCGTGGCTTGTCTCTCAACAAGAGTTATGGTCCGTTTCTGCTATTGAAATCGAACACTTTATGTGTAGTGTTTTATGTATAACCCAATGAATAAGTTGTTAGAAAGTTTGTCAAAATAAATTGTAGGTTTTGATTTAAGTACCTAACTGCAGCTACAGTTTTAGAATTGGGTACTTAAAAACAGTCTTTTGATAATAAATAACAAGATATTATAACAACTTTATAATTGCTTCCATTCACGAATTAAGAAAAGGAAGTAATCAACATTTCAAATCAAACCATTTATACATAGACAAGATCGCACATATATATAATGAGCGGACACTTTGATCTAGCTAATGATGTCCAAAATAAATTCCAATAAATCTGAAGTAACAAATGGGTTACTAAATTAATTGAACATAAAAATGTATTGATATTGGTTTTATTACAGACACAATACGTCTGGTTTACACTTTATTATACACTGAAAACATTAAAAATCGATGACGTACTTAACTATAAAATAAAAGCCATTAATCCATTTTGGCTATATTCCCGACATTAAGGGGCTTACATGACCCAAAATTGGGGTCACTGTCGGACTGCATAGAAAAGATAGAGAAGCGCGATGACAACGCTAGTCATTTATTGCAAACTATGAAGCAATTATTTAATTACAAAAAATCTATTGTTTGGACGAAAAAATTAAAACACTAGTGTTTTAGTATGTTGCTTGTAGAATAATCTGACAAAAAATCAGAATGATTGTTAGTATATTAGTATGGTTTTATTGTAAAAAAAAAGTTATTAGAGGTATCTTCATGATTTTTTTCTATCGTATCAAATTAGTTGTCTTATGTTTTCAACACAGTATCTACCTAGCATATATCCTGAAGAGTATCATATATTTTTATGATTTTGTTTACTGCAGTCGTTAATACTTTTATTGTTTCTAAAACTTGCGTTTTTTTGCGTTTAGGTCCTGTAAGGCCCTTAACATTTCCAATTCCATTTCGTTTTACATCTCCAATACCGTTAAACCGCCATCTTTACAATATTAACCTTATTCCCAATTGCTTCACAAGTTCACAATGATAATCTCCACAACACCGCACTTACGGCACCTGTCACCTCTCCCACGGTATCTTACACCACGAAACTATGTAATGACAATAATTTGACAGCCTACTACAATATCACTAGATTGTTGAAGCGGTCTCCTGTGGTCAGTGCCGGCACCGCCCGTGGTTTAACATAATGTCCTCACTCTAAATTGAGTAGTACCTGTTTATGTACATTTTGACACTTTCCATAATTATTCTGAGGCTTTGAAATGAGCGGGATAGAGGAGCCATAGATAGCGGGTACAACGAAACTAGTCCTGGTAGTCGGCTCCCCTAGCTAGCTAGACAAGATGATGATCTGCTAATTCTGCAATGGTAAAGGAAAAGAAACGCTATGTCTTGCTAACTTAAGGTATCTTCGCAAATTACTTAGTAGAGATATTAATCCATTAATAGTAGGTACCATTCCCTGATTCTGTTCCTTGACCATCAGAATTTTCTATAAATGGCTGCTGTCAAGAGATGGCGCACTATTGGGGATTAAAAATGTACAACTCGACGCCTTAGAGTGAAAACCTCGTAAGTGTAAAAGAAGTAACTTTTCAGGAGGAAAAAAGAACTGCCTGCTGTAAAATTCTTGTACAGTATCTTTTATGTTTTTTTAACAAAAGGAGGTTCTGTATTCTTATTAATTAATATGGAAATTTAACCCGCTTTTATATTCAGAACTATACGATTGTCCGAAATGCACAAAATGCTATTTACGAGGTATTGCATTCCCGAGGTTTTCACTCTAAGGCGACGAACTGTGATTCAGAAATTGTGTCATAAAGTCATAACTCATGACAGCCATTTGTTGACACTGGAAAATATTCTCAAGATTTTTGTGTCATCTACACCGCCATTTGGCTATCGCTCAGCGATCACCGCGCCGGGCGCCCCGCTTTCTTCGCGGCCCACAACGTATTTGGAGCGCTGTGTAATTCTACTTTTCCTTAATGTCTCAATATGGACACCAAAATTCAAGATTATAAAGATTAAATTAAACTGGTACCGTTGCACGTAAGATTCTCGAGTTCTGTCACATCAAAATGTGAGAAAGAGAAAATAAAACGTAGCTAAAGTAGTAAAATTACCGGTTTGTTGTGTAAAATATGAAGTTAAATGTCCATAATGTTGGATTATGGAAAATATGCTTTATTTAATTACTTCAATAAAAGAGTTACTTCAACGTGTAAATAAGATATTTAAAAAAATACGCGACTCACAATTTGGCAATTCAATTAAAACTATGAAACACGCTCAACACGTATACTCGGTGATGCGAACCCTTAAGACTTTCCTCTACCAAAAATCGCTCAACGCGCTTATAGAAGCTTTTACTTCAAAAATTAAAGACCAACCACCACCACCACCACCACCACCACCACCACCCCCACCACCACTACCACCACCACCACCACCACCACCACTTTAAAACCAACCAATTTAAAAGACTTTCAAAACAATTTGTTCTGAAAACGAAGTCTGAATGTGCTTTCCAACTCTTGGTATGAAACTCAATCGCGTGTATCAGCAACATAAAATGCAGCTCTTATCAACAGTAAGTGGGTCACCGTTCTCAATTTCCGCTTATCATTACGATTGAGATCTATTCGGTCAGTTATCGGTTCTCTCTTAATCTTATCAGTCAATGCTCTCGTAATAAATTGAGTTTTCGTCCTGCTTTACTTTGTTACGTTTCGCTGGAGCGTAAATGTAGGAACGTACTTTTCTATTTTTCAGGACTTTATAGGGCAGAAAATAACTAGGTAAATACATACTCTTGAACAGACCACTGATTTTTATTGCTTCAGTTTCATCTTCTTTCTGTTTCCTTTTAATTTCTCCTTAATGAACTCATAACGAAGTTCCCAGCATCTTATAAAACAATCAGGCAGTCCCTCACGCGGCATATGTAAAGGAACAAGAGCAAACATGCAAGCATTTCCTCGAAGATAAACCACTCATAAACGGTATCATTAAGATAAGCTTTGTTAATTTCTTAAGAAACTATTAAGCGGTGTCTCTGATATTAAAACCTGACCTTTGTAGAGTTTATGGTTTGGTTGAGTTTTTTTTGTTTAATGTTGAGAGCTAATGTCAACTGTTTTGAAGTGTCATGTGTCAAAGTAACTGTAGAGTAGCAGTGTTCTGTAAGAGAAGTCGTAAAAGTAGTAATAATTCTAGAGCTATTTTTGGTAGTGTTGTTATTCAAGTTGGAATCCCAAATTGTCTTTACTAATATTGTAAGCAAAAATGAAATTATTCAGTTCGCAGATAACACAAAAAGAGAAGGACCGACATTCTCGTTGTGCAACTGATCACTATCCTGTCATGTTACATCACTTCGAACATGGTTGTATGGAAAATGTAAATTAAACAGATCCAACTGCCCTAATATGGCATTGGTAGGTTTACATGACCGTCAGTGGTAGGAGGGTTGCGCCTTGACAGAAAAACCACATGTTCGCGAAGTTTCCAATGATAACCAACTTTTGGTTCTAACTTCGAAAGCAGAATTGCTTGAAAATTGTCATAAAATCACGAACTTTTGACAGTCGGTATATTACGAAGTGGCAACCCTGCTTTAGTTTATGGTTGCACATTGCACACGTTATACACAAAATGTATTTGTAATAAATATTAAATCAGCAGTTTGATGCAATTTGTTACACGTCCAAAAGTAAGCCATAAGTTGAATAACATGTAAAACATTTAACGGGAATTAATCTTTGCTCGATAATAAAGCTCGTGGCGTTATAGTAATGATCACAGAAAGTTTTATGACCGACTAATGAATATTCCCAATTCAATTAACACCTACATAAAATAATAACGTTAACAAACTGTTGAATAACAAATCTCAATATAATAAAGTATGTTGGCGCCATTAGTTGTGGCATTCACCAGCCCCCGCTGGGAACAACCGACCGAAACCACTATAAAATAAATTTTGTATAAATTAATTGACATTTATGGGATTTTATATCCTATTGGAAAAATATTCTGGTGAATCTGATTATGACCATTGTAACAGAATTCAATTCCAATTTTATTCAAAACACTTGGCCGTGGAAGCACATGTTGTATGTCAAATATTGGCGCCATTTTTTATTGCTATGGTATAATCTATGGTCTCGAGTTTTTTATGTTGGCAATATTTTAAAATTCAAATTTTTTTTCCATTCCATACCGCGAGTTTTCTTATCAAATACGAATAATACGATTAAGTTTAACATTGTAAAACAAATACCTGAATGAAGTGTCCATGCCTTCAATTACCTAATGGAGTATGCATGTAAAATTTGAGTTTACGGCATTTATTTTGTATCAAGAGCTCGCAGCGATATTGTTGACATTATAATCCAGATCCCACAGGCATGCTCTCGAAATAAAACAGAACATTTATTGCACAGTATAAAGCCTGGTGTGCACTATTAATGCCCATATTAATTTTATTAAATTTTGTTTTAAGTAGGTACCTAAAAAGTAAAAGTATCAGCAAGTCAAAGTTTTATTGGTTATTTAAATATCATAGATAGGTGGGTACCTACATTATTATGGAATGTTGGTTTACAAAATAAACACATAATACAACAATTTAAATAATTGCGCTGTCTGTCAGTTCATTGCAGCGTGAAATATGATAATAAACATTGTCTTAACCTTCGCACATAAAGGCTAACACCTGAGAATTGAGTCTAAGCCTGGGGCAATTCAATTGTCACCAGCTCCTTGCACAGTGGACTAGGTGATATTAATTTTCCTTTTACAAGAATCTTAACACTGATTTTCTATTAAACTGCGTTCAGTATTATGCTCATACAATAACATAGCTTGTAACAATAAACAACACGGAGTTTTTAATAAAAATATATGTTCAATAAAAAAAAAGAAAAACCCAACAGGCACAAAAGAAAAGAAAAACAATCCGCGTTTTGTTTTAGGAACACAATAAATCCTGTACTGACAATAAAGCCAGTTCTACACTAAACGTATACCAGAAACAGTGTATTGAACTCGAAAGATGGCTCTCACACCGCGTTATTAGCGAAACGAGAATTAAAAATAAAAGAAGTGTAAAACCAGTCCACACGCCCACGCCAGCAGGTCGAGCCAGACCTTTATATCTACTATTGCTTATTTATTACCTGCTTACTTAGCTGCATCGGAATCGTTTTGAATCGGTCTGCTTTTCAAGGTTCTATCGGGCACACCGTTATTTTTAAGTTGTTATAAGATGCAATCATTGTAACCGTTGTAACGTTGTCAACGTGCGCTTGTGTCACATTTGAATAAAGAATTTCTTCTTTTCTTTGTCTCTGGAACTTTTTAAGTAGTAAAACAACGTTCTCGACTATTCTCATCGATTTGGACGTAAATTGATTCGACGCAGTCATTTCTACGTCGAACATAAATAAAATTGAATTGTTTCGTTCCATATATGAAAGAAATTCCCGTTTGATACGATACGAAATTTTATGTGTTTAAGATTTCTCCAATAAAACACTTTTTTGACATTTGACCCTAACATCGTATAATCAAGCGATCTTTATATTTTTTATTCAAATTATCAGTGCCCATATAAATTCATGAGATCTTTCTCAACGTCATATTTTTGCTTAATAACATCCTCAGTTTCACATCCTACCATTAAATAATTATCATTAAAGTGTACTTCATTTATCTAAATGGTAGTACTTATTAAATGAAACTTGATTTAAAAGCAAATTATTTAACTCGCCCACTTAATGCATAGGTGCGAGTTTTCAATGGCACGTAAGATTATATTATCGAATATCCGGCCATTAAAATTTGAATAAAACCTTGAACTTCGAACATACGAATTCTGAATTTATAGTGTTAGGAAATGTCAAAATGTCTATGACATCAGTGCATAGTGATAAAAATCTTGTGCCATAAACAATTATTTACAATCTGAATCCAAAAAAAACTAAACATTAAGTTGGTTTAGTTAGTTGGAATTTGATATTTTAATACAAGTCTCTCGCTTCAAACAAAATGCAGCCGACCTATTCTGTAAAAATCTTACCGTCAAAACTTAGGTGAAGTGAGCTGTCAATAGTGTCCATACTTAGCATCAGCCGGTCGATTCTGTAAAAATCTCACCTTGAAAACTTAGGTGATGTGAGTTTGTTTTTGCTAGGAACTGGCACTATTGACAGCTCACTCCACGCTCACTTCAGCTAAATTTTCACGGTGAGATTTTTACAGAATAGCACCGCAGGTGGAATACACTCACTCCAAGCCCACTTCGCCTAAGTTGTCACGGTGAGATTTTTACAGAATATACTGGCGATTACAGGTAATTCACAATATACCGTTGTAAAGGTTACATAAAAACAAAAGATCGCTAAATTTTTAATAGGTTTAACAAGCTTTGGCAAAAGCTTCATACTAATTGCTTATTCATTGTGCTTGGAAAGTTAGCAATAAACTTTCTAGTTTTAAATAGAGAAAACACTGTTCTGTTGTTACTAAGTAGTGTCTTAATCTTAATTTACCAGGTGGTATTGTCCAGAACTGCGAAAATCAGAACGTATTGTGATTCTTAAAGCTGTATGCAGACTCGAGTCAAGACCACAGTCAAGATGTTTTAATTGAATTTATTTATGCCAACAAGATCACATCCTAAAGAATTGCCCACAAATACAAATCTTTGTATCTCCAAGAAAATTCGTTACAAAATACTTACATAAAACCCCGTTTACGCGGAACTTCTTTTAGTCGCTGACCGAGGCATACCCTCACCATCCCTGATGATGACCCTCCTACAGGAGAGTAGTAAGGCCACCAGAACTCTCAGAAAGTAGAAGTCCCGATAGCCGTCCTTCCATCCTCGCCGCCAAGGCCCGTCGCGACGCCCCGCACCATATCCGCCCCAACCCATGGTCGAGCCAGCACCCGCTGCTGAGCCTGTAGTTATAAATTCGTCCATAAATAATTGCGATCCAGCCTGTCCCTTGCTGCCCTCTCCCAGCGACGCCCTAAGCCGAGGTCCGTACCCCACAGGGGGTGCCCTTAGCGTGTAGTCGCTTAGTTTTTAAGTTTTTTAGGCCCTGGCCTGGACCTGGCCTTAATTTATTGAACCCCAGTTAAGCAGACGACAACCTCATAGGTTGAACTGCGAGCTGCCATTTATATTAAAAATGATGATCTTTACGGAGTCCTGAACAACATAGATTATTATTCTCAGAACCACAAAATTGTGAATGAGTAAACGATTTTTGCAAACTGCATATTTATTATACATATATTTGCTTGCGTTAACCCTTGCATCCCGTACTATAATATGTGACGTGTAAACGTAGCATTACATAAAGGTATAACTCATATTGTGTATTGTGGCGATAATGACCCCCTGCTGAGCGTCGCGGGGCCCCAAGTTATGGGCCCCAACCTGCTGGGAGCAAGCAATCTTACTATTAAAACGGGGCTAAGAACAGGTGCATAAAAGTAAGCTACTGAATATTTTGTGAGCCATGAAATATAATGATAATGAGTTTATAACCTTTTGTAATTAAATAACTGGTTAGTTTTGTGTCTAAATATGTACTGTGTTGCTGTTTTTAAAATGGCTTTCAAAAGTGCATCGTTGCTGAAGGTGAGGTTTCCGTTGATAGTGTTAAAGGTCATGATATTTTTTAAAGAGTTTGTATGTACTACAGTATGTGAGTCAAGGATTTCAATAATGAAGATACGGAATCGTTTGTAGAAGCTCTATTCAATAATAATGATAGAAATACACAAATAGATGTACAAAAACAAACTGAATTCGAAGATGACAAAACGACAACAGACAGCAATAACAACCAAATGCAGCGGTTCGATTACAATTCCAAAATGGTTGTACAAACAAATATATGATTGCACTAAGTGAATGTTAGACAAGTTTATAAGAAACTAACAAGATTTGCCTGGGACAGGACTTCGCAATTTCTATTAACAATAATTTACATGCGTGTCTATCAGCAGGTGTAATCGAAAGACTTGAGGTTTTCGTAACATGGGATTAGCATTCCGGAATGTTTGATCCTTGGAGTAAGTATCGGTTAGCTTTAGAGCGTGTAGTGAAGATTAACTGTTGGCTTGGAATATATGTAGATACTGCCCCCAGCATAAAGGTGTAAGTAACTATGGAGTATGAATATATAAAAACACAGCAACAAATTCTAACTAGTATTGCAACTGCATTTTTTACTTCATTTCGTTCTCTCCAAGAACGCATTGCCTTGCCTTACTGCATTTTCGTACAGTTTTCGTCAGTTGTTAAGGATAA
This sequence comes from Mesoligia furuncula, assembly GCA_916614155.1. Lineage (NCBI taxonomy): Eukaryota > Metazoa > Arthropoda > Insecta > Lepidoptera > Noctuidae > Mesoligia > Mesoligia furuncula. The sequence continues at coordinate 23,726,467 of OU744796.1, forward strand.
ATCAAATGATCCAAAAGATGCATCATTCAATCTAAAGTTCACCAGTTTATTAATAGGCTCTTTAGTATCCTAGAGCCATGTCAGATTGTGCCCAGATGGTGGTCGAGTGACAGACTGGTTGTAACCTGATAGGAAGCCATTACAAGGAGCAGGACTCAATACAATTGTGACTTACGTGTGACCTTTTCAGAACTATTGTCTGTAACTATTGTTGTTTGCTAACTTGATTTGTAACAATGGGAGACTGTCAGAAATTAATGACGTTGAATAATGTTGTCCCAATTAAGGTATCTTGGCTTTAAGTTGGTCACCTACGCTTATTATGGTAACTCTATGTTGGTATGTGATTAAAATGCAGCAGAGATTCATTATCACAATTGTTATAAAGTCATTGACAGACAAGAGAGAATCATTCTGCAAGGAATTCCTGTCCTTGCAAAAGAAGCACTACGTTAACTCTCCGGACATAATAACCATGTAGAAAATTATCCATCTAAAGCCACAAACTCCAACGAACTGCCTCATCAACCCTGACTAAACACCGATAATGAAACTCCGGAGCAAGCTCTAAAAACTAAAACTATCGACAGAAGCGTCCAAACTGTGACACGAGATAATTCCCGTGCCCGACCCGTGCCTGTCCCGTATACGGCCCGATTATGCAAATGACACGATATCAGAGAGCTAACTGGATGTGACTAGACATAGGTAGTATGAATACATAGGTCTACCGCATGTAAGGGTGCGTTTCTGTTAGGTACTGGAAATATATTTGGTGGATTTGATAGAGGCTTCAAGGCTATTAGAGTAGGGGATGACCAAAGAAACTAGATGGACTGTGTGAATAATGATATGGTTATGGTTAGAAAGGGGGCTACCGAAATGATGACTAGTAGAAGAAAAAGACATGTTGCGCCAACCTCAAATAAATTGGGATAAGGGCTGGAGAATGATGATTTGATGGAGGCTTCAGATAATAGATTCAAAAGACCAGTTATTGGTCAAAAATGATAAAGATAAGCCATTGATTCGCAAAGAAGAACTCCAATGAAACACCAAATTTTTCATCATTCACCTTTGCCAGCCCAAAAACTAAAATGCCACGTCAAATCGAATCAAAAAGCACTGTACACTACTCCTTTTGTCACTATTCCAAACGCTTTGTGCTAGAAATTGTATTTTCTGCGCTCAACCTGGGCAACAAAATGGAACTAGATATTGTTGACAACTTCAAAGAGGCCTTTATAGTCTGATACTCGTAGATTGAATGGACCAGCCTACCTTGCTCAATCAATGTAAACGCGCCCTATGCTAATGTGATATATAACATACCACGGGCTTAATCGGGAAATTATATATGAAATAGCCTGGTTCGTGGCTAGGGAGGTAATTGGCGCAGAAATGGACAAGTGATAGGCGAGTTAAGTGCGAACAAGCTAGCTGCTACTTGAGTTTTTAATAAGCATCATAATTTCAAAGGGTTTAGGGCTTGGGAACATTATTTTGTAATATAGAAGTAGTACAACTTGAACAGAATTATTAAACAAACTCGTATCTTTGTTAATTAAGTAAAAAAGCTTCTGTAAACGTCATGGATGACGTGCAACATTGTACTAAACGGTTCGAAGAATTCACACAACATAATAATTTTATGTTGCTACCTTATCATATATTCAGTAGTTAATTGCAATGTTTACGGTTGATGATAATCATATTGTTGTTTCCATATACAATGTAGGAAGCTCTTAAAAAAATTGCTTAAGTTATCTCTACGATACCTTATCCATCGCCTTCCATTTATTTACTATCCAATCGTTTCAAGTGTCTATAAAGTCCTTTTAGTAAATTCCATCTACAGTCGTAATGCATTTTGCAATTCTATAAAATACCAGTACCGACTACATCATATAAACCTAATGCATCCAAAAATATCACTAATTTCTCTTAAATCTCCAAAGTTCTCTATTAAACACGCTAATCAGCATAAGTTATAGTCAAAATTTGGTCTCATAACAAGCTTGCTCGTATACATATGCCCTATATGTTGTTACTAAGGCTTGTAACAGCTGTCGGTAATTTGCGGCGACCACGGCTGTACGCTACGATCTACCCGCTACTACACGTAGACTCAACGTGACGATATTCGTTATAACTACTCATAAAGAAGTAGGTAACTGTTGGTTATTTAGACGAGGCGTTGAGAGTAATGGTGACTCTTGATGGACGACTTTAGTATCCAGAGTAATGGGTAGAAGGTAAGTCATAGGTCATTGTTCTTATACTTCTTATGTAAAATATAAAGACATGTCGTTTATGAGAACTACAAAATGTTGGAACATATCTTCGTATCATATCTCAGTCTTTATTAATATGATTATTTAAAATCTTGATTACAGGATTCAGTATATATACGCAAATTGTTGTCACATCACATATACCAACAAAGTTAACACTCCACTGCTTTCCATGGCCATCATTATTCTTCATCCCATATTCTGCCATTACTATGAAAAACATTTATTTCAATAACTCCCAATTAAAATCCTGCATCCCGTAAGTGCTCATTTTAATACAAAATTCTCGTTCCACTGTGGTATTAAAATGGCTGGTCGCGTCGAGTGATTCGATAATACCAGTGTTACATGCAATAATGTTCTATTAAAAGGTTGTAATAATATAATGTAGCTGGCAACATCGACATGAGTGTTGCCACTTCTGATAATAGTTCTGGTTTTAACGTCCTGTTTGTGTTGGTGAGCGAAATAGTTCAATAGAATCTAGTGCATTTTCTCTCGGATTAGTCAGGCACTGCTCTCAAGAGAGCAATGCCTGACTAATCTCTCTCGGTTCACTTTAGCATCTAGAGTGAACTGAGAGAGAGAGAGAGAGAGATTAGTCAATAAAAGAGGGTGAATTACTCAAGTTTACATCCAAAATCTCGAATCCAAGAAACATCACATTCAATTTCAAACAAAAGGCAAATAGCATAGGATTTAAAAACCCTACAATAACCATTCATATTATAAGTGTGTCATCTCACAGAATCCTTTCACATAACCCTTTCGGCATTAAAGTCTGGCGGCTGTCGTCGCCTGTGATTGGTTAATTCGATCGTTATGGTGTAACGCGCGCCCGGCCGGCATACACACCGCCCGATTATGCAAATTGTGCGATAACCGAGGCTCCAGTCTTGACTAGAGCCTCCATGACGGTTGAGACAGGTGCAGAAAAATTTGCTGGACGTTAATTGGACTGTTAATTTTTAATTGGTCGTTCAAATCCTGTTGCTCATTAGAGCAAAGTTTAATTTGCATGAACTTATTAACAGGAATGTTTTCTGCATTAACCTTCCCTAGTACATATCTGATCGGCTTTGCTCCTCCAACTTGTGTCCATCATTTAATTCTCAAAGTTTCTTATCTTGACGAAGAATCCTCCACATAATAAACATTTATAAAGATAACCAGTATCCTTCCAATGTCTAAAACCACTGTCAAGGTATCCGAGAAGCCATCAAAATAATCACTTCGCACATCTAAAAATAACCTCCAAAGATTTGCATCTCCCAGATTATCCTCAGACTTCAGGATCATATCTACAGTATCGCTAAGCACCTCGACGACTACACAGCGCAGTCTCATCGTATCGGGGACCTTACAATTCGCACTTTGCATTGAAAGCCCTGGCTTGTAGTTGCAGCCTGTAGCAGGATTAGGGCATTATAAATAGCAGTAACAATAGCATTAACTTCGCCAGCCTCCGTGTTACGCCTAACCATATTGTATATTAAAGAGATAAAAGACTTGGATTGTAGTTATCGATTGGTTGGAGTAGACTGTTTTATGGAGAATTTGTCTGTGGAATGCTTGTTTATGATTGGATGGAAGAAGATGAAATGATTATTAGACATGGACAAACTAAATAATGAGAGGATTTTATCAATCCATCTCCGAGAATAGGCAAGCGTAGTGTCGCGCACTCGCTTCCCAGCAAGATAGTCCCGTCGGCAGCAAAAGACAGGATGGGGAGGAAGATGGTATAGCAGGCAATGGAAAACCAAATAAGCATAATTAGAGAAACGTCTCAAAATTTCTATTTGCCATATTTTTGAGAGAAGTTATGGAATGCAAAGTATAATCCGCAGCATAATTTCTTAGCAGTCTGCCATTTGGAGTCAAAATCCGGGCCATCTCTTACACTCACAACCATAAATTCCTCCCACCAATAAACTCAAACAAAAACATTCCTCGTTTGATCAGTAAAACAACATCGATGACCGTATGCTAATGAGGTTCTATTGAGCTCCAAATGGTAACATAATTATGCGGCACGTCTGTTTGAATGCGACGCATCCACCTGACTGCCGGCTATTCAAGTGACTGGACGTCGGAGAGGGAACGGTGCAAGGAGTAGATGGTAGCGGGAATAGGAGGCACTGCTTTTGGTTTTCAAAAAAGGAATACTGCTTATGGGACACGGCTTTTAGGTTTTTAAAAAGGAATACATACAGGATGCATTTGTAGGAAGGTTGTTTCGAGGGCATGATTTTTTGTGTATGGGGTGCAGAAATGCAGACAGCTTCATTGACATGCATTGTTTGATCTTTGGATGAACTTTGATGAGGAGAGCCCTGGTATTTGCACCATCTTTCCGGATGGCCAATAAGGCGAGTACTTCAAAGGCAATACTCGTAGAAGGATACTTCATACTTTTCAGGAAATTTAGTGAGGACAAATCAAGAGCGGTTAAACCTGAAAAGAAAAAAAATACGGAGGACTTTCTCTACCATATCTTATTCTTTGTGCATTTGCTTGTTCATTTAGCGACAAATCAAGATATGTTCAACTAGAAAAGAAAAAATTATAAGAAGGACTTTGACCCCTTTCCCTACCTTTATCTCCCAACTTGGGCCATCAGGGAAGATTTCAACGATTCCATGGTGGACAATGGAGGACAAACATTGAGCAATGTGTCACTTGTCAGTTCGTCACTCACAACCGGGAACTGAACGCTAAATTGTAATTCTAAACATACTCGCTTGATCTCACAAAGTAGAATATCTTGGAATGTTACGACCAATAGGAATAACTGTATTTTTACTTATACGATGAGTATCAATTGATGTTTTCCAAATAGGGCTTTTGAATTGACAAAATTTGTTTAAGGATAGGTAGGACCTCTTGGAAAATCTTGCTGTTCGCTATAATCTTTTTCTAGGTAGGAAAAGCAATCGAGTTTGACACTTAGATTAGGTAAAAAATCTAGTATTTAAGTTGTTTCTCTGGCTTTTCCTTAATCCTCGAAACTGAACTCAACAGAAAAACTAAACTAATAATATGCTTCGTGATGGATTTGCGAATTCTTGTTTTTCTGGAAAATTATTTATTCAAGTCTACTTATCAGAGACAGACAATACTTTGTCCCGAACTTTCTTCCCACACGTTGAACGTCTTCCGCATATAAATCTAAGCTACACCGCTTTCACAGAGCATTACTCTTCATAACTTTGAGAGTTATAACAAAAGCGATACAGTTCCACGTGACGTTCCCACAATGTTTGGACTAGGCTATGAAGTAAGCGGTGAAGAAAATTTACTTATGAGTGAAGATGTTATGGAATAAATTATAATTTAGTTGTGTTTAAAGTATCTTTTGTTTTCATTGAATATTCGAAGACATGTGACATCTGCCAACCCGCACCGGGCCCGCGTGGTGGATTATGGCCCACTCCCTCTCACCGAGAGGAGACCTGGGTCCCAGCAGTAAGAACATTATAGGCTGATTATGTATGTATGTATGATGTATAGGAACAATTGTTCACTTACATAATATGTTTTTATATTAAAACATCGAGAGACAGTTTATATTAACGTGGTAACCTAAAAAATACGGTCTACATTCGAGCCAGAAGTGAAAATTCCTGAAATAAACTCTGAAGTTATACCGAAAGCAATTATAGCTATGTTGATTTTTTTTTCGTTATTCCATAAGAACCGAAAATCGACACTGAAAAAATAATTGTGGACGCCACTTGGTCCAATCAATATTATGCACTCTCGTTTTATCAACGTTCGAAGGATAACCGCCTGTCATAACAATCCGATTACAAAGCTGTTTTTCACACAGTTTTTATTGCCGCATTCCATCATTAAAACCGACAAATAAACAAATAAAACCGCCTCAAAGTTAACCTGAACATTAATTAAATTTTTTAGCACATTCCGAAACTGTTATCACGTTCCGCTAAGCCACTAACTCGGATTTAAAATCTCCGCCTAAGATTCCCCGCTGGTTTAGGAACCCATTCTCGTTCTGATGTAATCCACGGTGTTAGCTATTTGAAACCACACTAATCTGTTCAACAGATTATTCAGTTACACCATACATTAATTATGTCAAATGTTTAACCAGTAATGGGGTTGAGTGCTGCGGTTTTTGGATCTTTTTGAAGCTCCACAACCCACTGAACCTGAGGTTAATTATGACTCAAGCTTAAATCCCGTTTTCTGATGCAGTTTGTTGAACGAATGTAGGTGGAATCGAATTTGCATCAGAATTTAAAATTCGTAATTAATTGACTTGATTTCTTGGGAAAAAAAGTTATGAAATAATCCCGGATGATAAAGGTACAACGAAGTTTCGTTTACCTTATATTAATTTCATGAAGCTCATTACGCCCACATTTGGAAAATTGTAGTAGGTACCTCTTGCCAATTCCTATAATTTACGGACCGTCATTGGTTAAAATTAAGAGACTCTTGTATCTCTACCAATAATGAAGCAAAGACCTCTAATAGCTTTGCATAGCTTACGAATCTATTTATATTCCCTTTGGCAATAAAAATGCTACCATTGGTAAGCAAAACGATTCGCTTTTGTTTATAGAAAGCGAGTGGTAATCGGTTGAAATAAGGACGAGTTATCGCCGTCAAAATATCTGTGAAGTTGTCAATAATGTCAATCACCAGCATCAGATGGAATGACAGCTTACTACAAGCTCAGTTGATTTAAGTTTTCACCGTGAGATTTTTACAGAATTAATCGGCAGGTGTATATTTAGCCTGAATAAATTAATTCAAACAAAACAATGTCGCCGTCATACCATACCAGGCATTACATGCAACCATTTACAGAAAATCAAATCAAACCGTACCGTCAAACGCTGCGCGCACGCATACATAATTCAAAGGACGTCGCAACTAGTCCCGTATAATTACGACGTCGAATATATTACGGAGAGCACTTTGAGAGCATCTCGTTGAATAATTATTATGTGCTATAAATAAGTAACAGTAATTTGACAAATTGTACAAGAAAGTTAGGAGGCGGCCATTATGTCATGTCAAAGAATATGACAGGGACTTTAATTGTGAATGGAATGCAGTTAAAGATTGGTTATTCTTCTTCTCGACTAAGAAATACACTAAAATACTTAAGAGCGTTTACGCCGAACGGCATTTCATACAAACTTTCAAGCCCTTAATTTTCGAAATGAATGAACCGAATTTAATGAAACTTCATACGCATAAGCAGGATACAAAGGTCTAAAAAGTTAGTAGAAAACATTTTCGAAATGTCTTATTTAAAAAAAGATAACTGGAAATCTCTGTTTCTATGAAAAATAAAAAATCGGTCTAATCTGGCTGTAACACAGTTTTTCGAAAATGTTTTCTACTAACTTTTTAGACCTTTGTATCCTGCTTATGCGTATGAAGTTTCATTAAAATCGGTTCATTCATTTCGAAAATTAAGGGCTTGAAAGTTTGTATGAAATGCCGTTCGGCGTAAACGCTCTTAAGTGTAGTTACTTACTAGGTACCAATTACTAAAGAAACTAGACTGCCTCGTTGATCTTATGGTCGCAAGCGCTACTGCTGAGCACGAAGTATGTACAGACAGACGCCAGCACATCAAGCTACTACAATCTGTCAAATTTCTTTAATAGATTTTCAACTTTATCGCTGAAATATAAGGTTCAAAGTGGATTGGGAAAATTTGACAGTTTCGGGTAGCTTATTGTGCTGGCGTCTGTACTGAGTTCGATTCACAGGTCAAGCAGTGTTATTGGGTTTTCTATCTGGAATTTTTCAGTAGCAGACCGGAGTCTTGAGTTGTGCTCGGTAGATGGCAATGGGCTCGCCCCCTGTTGCATGGGCCTTAAACGTAACTGGCGAAACTGGCGAAACTGGCTTAAACGTAAAAGTCGATTATACTTCTGTTTTTTTAATCTCGGTTATTGAGCAAAATATTAACACTTCAGTTTTTTTAATCTCAGTTATTGAGCTAAATATTTGTTAAAAATTGCATTGTACTTCTGCTGCAATTTTGAACAAATATTTTGCTCAATATCTGAGATTAAAAAAACTGAAGTGTTAGTCGACTTTTGTTGCTGACCGTACGATTCTGCCCAACACTTCGGGGAAACTACGCGTGATGGTCATTTATGTTATTACTCACCTAAGAATTTAGCTAAAATACTTAGGGCTAATTTTACCAAAATCAGATAACTTTTATCCGTTGAATAAAATTGACATGATCTGACAGTTCTAAATATGAAAAACTGTCAAAAATTAAAAATGTATTCTCAGTATAAGATATTAGGTAGATACTCTATGTATAAAAGATTGGTGGAATGCGACCTTAAGAAAATAAAACCACCAAATATTGTCAAAGAGCTCGCTGCAGTCCAACAAATCAATCTCCATTCAACGTTTATCAATTTCCGATGGCAAATGATCCGGCTAGTAAAATTAATCACATTTGATCATAAAACCGATTAATTCCCTTGCTGCAAATGCTTTCTAAAATCAGATCGACGTCCAACTTATCATTGAAGTATTAATAACAAGTCTTATTAATCCAATTACCGTTAATTATAATAATTAGTTAGCGGCGGGTCAAAATAAATATTCATAAAATGTAAATTATTGCTGAACAGACCGATATTGCGAATTGAAATTACGAAATTATTAATTAAGGTAGTCAAGGGAGTGAAAAAACGATAGGTTTCGTGTGACACCCGGAACGAAGTTCCTTTCATCGTCATGTCATCCGAAAGACGTCCACTGCTGGACATAGCCCCCCCCCGCCCCCTAGCACCACCACTTCGACAGGTTTTGTCCGTCTCGCATCCAACGGGTTCATACGGCTTTCACAAGGTCGTCGGTCCACCTTGTGGGAGGCCTTCCAACGCTACGTTTTCCGGTACGCGGTCGCCACTCCAGATCCTTTCGGCCCTATCGGCCATCTGTTCTGCGAGTAATGTGCCCTGTCCACTGCCACTTAAGTTCCTTTACGTAACAAAAATGCCATGGGTTCATGACGGGTGACGGTCAAGTTATACTTTTCTCGATCTAGCTCTCATTTGCCAAATGTGCAGAGTATAATATGCCATAAGGAATAATCGTACTCAAGTAGACCCGCAGCAAGGACAATCTCCACAAGCGAGGTCCATGGCTCAGACCTCCGGTGTGCATGCGGCGTCTCTCTACAGACAATGGCACAATGGTTCACCTCCCATCTTGCACCTCATGCCTTGCCATGCGAGGACCAATGTCTGCGTCGGCGAACGGTTGCCACGTTTGCTGATTTTTGGGCAAAAGAAGTTATAAAAATAACCTCCTTTTTTTCGAAGTCGGTAATTACCTATTGTTTCGTGTTATTTTTGCCATCAACACGCTAAGAAGAAGAAATAACTTGTTCCGAAAATTATCTGTTGTCGGTGTCAGAAAGGAAAAAGTGACCATAAACTTATCGTGTTTGACTTGTAAAAGTTTATAGACGAAAAGGCTTATTAAAAGGAAAGGTGATTTGGGCCAGAAATGTTGACCAACTCGTGCTTATGTCCTAAAACCTTCATCGTGGGAAAAAAATAGCTCTTACTGCTATTTTATACTATTTTATGCTATTTTATACTGCTATTTTACAGGCACGTTCTATTGATTCTTTCTTCAACTTTTACAAATTTACAGAAATGCGAAAGTTTATAAGATATGCAGACCAAAACGTTCGGTTTTATAATGAAATAATTTATCCATTTTGGTGTTAGTAATAATCTTACAGCTAGAACATACATAGTTTTAATTGGTCAGAAATATTGCCATACATTTGGCCTTTTCCAATCATTTTCGTCTACGTGCAAATGAGTTCGATTACTTTAAATACTAGTCTAGGTGAGACCCCAAAACGAGTGGGCGAAATAGTCGTGAGAGCGATCCTTAGGCGCCCAACGGTTATCACTAGCATTCTCACCTTATTACACGCTTAAACGCCTACGCAGTAAGGCCTATATTCGCTTATCACAACACAAAAATTGTAATAGATTAGGTAAATAACCTCACTCGTTTATCCGCTCCATATCTGTATGTTTATCTATCTGATGTTTATTAGATGTAACATCCTTACATAGATTAACCAGCGTATCTTGAGCCGGCTAACGACCCCTTCGCTTCGTAACACTTGTAAAAGGCAGTTAAAATTATGAGGTTATTAGGGGTCTCGGTAAAATTGCTGAGATTTACGTGTGGTCGTAATCTTTCATAAACATTATGACGTTTTATTGGTTTCTGTTTCTGCGGTTGTTGTTTACTTTTATGTTATAAAGCTGTAGGTGTCGGTTTTAATTTATTAGAGGATCAAATTACCTGAGTGTAACAATGTATTCAGGGGTTATGTTTTTGGTCGTGTTCGGTATGAGTAATGGTTACCAAGAATGCTGCAGTATTTTGAAAACAAAAATCTTAAATATGACGCCGCAGCAATGAGGGGCCCGTGGCTAAATAATAACAGCCGCACAGGTCGATAGATCAGGGTAACGGCTACGCTTGCCGCGTTTGGTCTGTGGATGGGTGACCATCTTTACATACCGTGACTCCTCCGGGGCTTGGGAAAGCACGTTAAGCCGTAGGTCCGGCTGTCATTCGTGGATCTTTGACAGTTAGTTTTTTCGAAAGTCTGACAACCAGTCTTATCAAGGGGTATCGTATTACCCAGTAATTGGGTTTTGGAGGTCAGATAGGCAGTCGCTCCATGTAAAATACTGGTATTCAGCTGCATCCAGTTAGACTGGAAGCCGATGGTTGGGAAAATGCTGGCGGATGATGATGACGCCGAAGCAAGTGGCGCCGTTCAGTTTTGTTTCGAAGTTGCTGCAATCACCAAAAAGGCCGGATAAGAGTGACACTGGCTGGTTACAGTCACTCTACCAGAGCGTCGCACCGACCGATGCATGATTGCGTGGCGGCTGTCATCCGATGACAGAAGAGGAAGCTGCTGAACCACTAATATGATTACCACATTCCCACTTCTGGTAACGGTTATCTTGCGCCGTAAAAAAAACGTTCATGATGAAATTCTAAGACGAAACGCAATATTGTAAGGGATTTACTGCTTTTGGTATGACAATAGCCCTTCGTAACAACAAAAATATAGACATATTTCTGAGCGATAAAACTTATAGTAATCTTAAACCGATCATAAAACCTTAGCATAAAGACATTCTCTTCCAAATAACAATGAGTTAGGCAACCATACTCTTTTATGTAACTACAGAGTACCCAAAACAAGCCTTTTCCCAACTAAGTTAGTGTTGGCTTACAGTCTAACTGGATGCAACTGAATACCAGTATTTTACATGAAACGACTGTCTATCTGACCTCCACAACGCAGTAAATGGGTAGCAGGATACTCCTCGGTAAGACTGGTAGTCAAGAGTCACTTGACTACCCGTAACGACTGTCAAAGATCTACGAATGACAGCCGGGACCAACGGCTTAAGGTTCTTTCCGAGGCACGGAGGAGTCTCGATATGTAATGGATGGAGGCAGGCGTAACTTAACCTTCGATCGTCCGACTTAACGATCGATCGTGCGGCTGTTATTATTTGGCCACGAGCCCCTTAAAAGACCCCCAGAGTGCGTAAATCAGCAGGTGAATTTGGACACAGGTTTTTCTATAAATACCACTGGTTCACTGATTCCTTTCACTCTGTCGCCCACGTGTCCAGCCGGCGCCTAGGTCCGTGGGTGCGACAATCCCTACGATATGCTATGAATGTCGAATCCTAGATAAAGCTCGGCTCGTAATTAAACTGGACAACGATAGTGATTTATAGTGTTAAGGTGCGCTCGTGATTTCGTGATGCGAACTTTGGAATATCGACGAGTTCAGCACTAAGTGTGTCGTCGGCTTTATTTATTGCTAATTTTATCGGCACTTTACTGTTTCACTGTGCGTGCGATATTGTTACTCTGTATTGACTATTGAATAACGAACGAACTATTTTCTCATATTTGCAAAATATTGTAAAATATTTTCAAAGAACAACTGTGGAGTTCGTGCCCATTCTTCTCCATATATTATGAAACTACCTTTTGGAAACAACTAGAATCAATTCTATTTTCTTGTAAATTTTGACGTTCAAAAGTTCTTTTTAAAATAAATGATTTGACTATACTTCGACTTTGATTTAATGGCTATGACTATTATTTGCTACTCAACAGCCTATCAAGTAAAGCAACATCTCAATTTTCTGAAAAAGATTATCTTTATCTATCGTCAATTCAATCTCATTCACTAGACAAAACATATCAATTTACCTAAAGTGTACACTTACAATATCTATATAAATCATAAAACTTTTGTTTGTTGTTCCCTCCAATCCATAAAGATTATTTTCTCTTTGCATCTTTAATCTTTGCCCCAGTTTTTCTGAAACACATTGAAATCATTTATTTAAAAAAGAATTGGGCCCACCGCGTCAAAAGAACGTACATAATATATTTTACTGTGTTTATATTTAATGTTTTCGAATAAAATTTAATTTAATTATATTTTATGTCATAATTTATATAAAAAGAAACTTTGAACAAACTGAAGGATAGATTGATTAGTTTCTCAAATCATGTGTTTGAGACATGTTTGAATTATATTTGCAGTTGGTTGTGTATATTTTGGAAATAGGTTTTATAGCCTGTCTCCAGTAGGTCAGGGCTCCGGCAGGTCTTCGCCCACGTTACCACCGGCGCCCCGCCTAAGTCAAATATTCCTCTGATTTACACAAATCAACATAAACGCATAAACCAGGCCATAAAACAACTGAACCTCGGTTTTGTGAGGCCACTTGCCCATTCTCGGTGATAAGAAAAAGTACATTAGCGCTTTTGGACCCTGAACCAAGATTAAGATCAAAATTAAATTAATCATGCGTGGGTAAAATTAAGTTTTGTAAGTTGGCACTTTTGTAATGACAAAGGTATACACACAAATAAACTTACGCCTTTTATATTTACTTAGGTTTAGGTACTTTCTCAATGTGCTGTTTATTACTGTACGATACGATTCTAAACTCCTTCCACATTTTTTATAGGTAAAAATCTGATCATAGATAAAAAATTGCAAATTACTGCGAGATTAAATTATAATTATGACACCAACCAACTCGTGAATTCACCTTTCCCAAATAACAGAAACTTGAAGTACTGAGCAACGCAACAGAAATCACTATCTTCCACTAACACTTTCCTCAAAGCAACCAGTACAGTCTACAAGATTTCAAAAATGGCCGTCCTAGCCAGCTTTTTACGAGCAATTAACTTTATTTTAGTGCATCGAAGCGTCTGCCTTTATACACCTTATTAGCTGCCAACCTCCTTGCCTCTCTGTCGGTTTTATTTCTAACTGCTTCCCTTTATATGGGCACTGGTAATATGAGCTATTGTAAAATGAAATCGTGTGTTACCGAACGCATATATGGCGAACCTGTTACGTAAGTATGGGAAAACTAGAAAGCCATAATTTTATGTCTCAATTTAGGCGCTTATGGGCAGATGCTGGCTGTTCGGTTTCGTAGAAACTATTTAGATTTAGCTGCCAGTAATTGCTTCAATCAGTATTTGCTGAATCGAAATATAGAAACAAATCTAAGTTGCACGATTTCTGAGATAAAGAGCAAATTCGTACCTTGGTATAATTATCTAAAACCATGTTATGCTTCTTCTTAGCCAATAGCATAAAGAAATAGAAAATATTTATTGTCCAGATAATACAGTAAGTAGGTAAGTTCACTGGTTAACAGCCTCAGACCAAATAAAAAACCAAGACAGCGGGCTGTCAACAGTAAAGAGAAGACGGTTTCGTAAACGTGTGTGCACATAGTGAGGTGTAGTTTGATAGTAAATGGTTGTAAATGTGTGCGTGTGAGCGTATATGCACAGAGCGGAAGTGTAGTTTTTGCATGCTTCACTGTATTGTTCGCAGCGCTATCTCTTGACTCATGAGTAGATTATAATATACTACCTACAGCTAGGGTACAATATATTATTTCGTCGTTGTCAAACCAAAATCTGCTATGTGCCGTTTTTTTAGGTTTCAAGATTTTGACCACAGCTTATAGGTCACTGCCTTATTTCTCATATAAGAGAACTGCTATGTGCTTATGACCACTAGTTGTGGAACTATGACCTCAGAATAAAATGTGCTATGTGCAGCAGGTAAAACTTTGTCAAAACTTCTTTTGTCAATATCTCGATTATATACGATTTGCCAGTGTGCCCCAAACTAGCTAGACGGTTAGTCTGTATCTTGGGGCATAAGCATAATTAGCCCGTAATTAATGTTTCCACTTCTGGGACACAGGTCTTCACTCGGTAAGAGGGTCTTAGCCAGTAACTGAAACCTAATATTATGACGTACTCAGAGCACCGATTTCAACGGCACTTGACCGAACGGCACCTGCACAGCCATAATAATATTTTAAGTGATAATTAAATTACTTGTAAGCTAATCGTGTACAATAACCCAGCGGCCATTTTCCCTTGGGTTTCAGGGGAAATAGAAGCAATTTAACAAGCCGGTTTGCAAGCGTTTGTCGCTTAAACCATTTCACTCAATGAACATAAACGAACGAAGACAAGTAAAACCACAGTAAAACTAATCGGTACTTAGACATAAATCTATTAGTTTCTAGTACTTATGAGAGATAATTTATTGTGGGAAGGAATGAAGGAACCGGGTTAAAATGGGTACAGGAACGTGGGAGTGTGACCTGTCACACATTTACGTGTAGATTTTACGTACAAATGTTTGGATTTTATAACAAAGCTAGCACTCAGGCATACAGAAACGAGGGTTCTAGTATTCGTAAGTTTCCTGAGTTTCTATCCTGAATTATACAGTGTGGCGAATAGGTTATCTCACATTAATTAAAACCAAGTATTCTACATTATGTGTTTTAAACATACACAATTAAAATAATTAATAACAATTAACATTCTAGCCGTGGGCCCTTTTTTTCAATTGAGTGGGTATTTAACAACATTAAACCTAATTTGTGACTATTTGGTAACAATACCATAAAGTTTGTATTGAATTGTTGATACCATCGCATTGGCCCGCGCGTGTCTCATGCCTTAATTATCATGAGTGATTAATTTCTTGCCAATTTTTAAGCTACTAAGTTCGAAAAATGCCGGTATAACCAATATTAAAAATACATATTTTTTTAATACTTATTTAATTTATCAAGAAATTGATTACGATTTATTAAAGCAATTATAATGTTAATGATAAAATAAGATATTGAAAGTTACATAATTAAAGTTCCGATAAATTCACCGGAAAAAAAAGTTTTGTCTTAAGGAAGTCTCCGATTTCCGTCTCTGTTCTTTAAACTTTAGGTAAATATACTCAGCCTATTCCAATCACTGGTAATTAGGGTTCAGTAGCAAGCTGTTGTATGTTTTTCGCGGACGATTTCGGTAGTAGGTATGCCACCATCTTTAAACATCTGACACAATACCATAAACAAGTTATGGCCCATCTTTTTTCATCGCGATCTTTAATCCAATATTTACCGCACATACTTCATTCCCACATATTTTCTTAATTGAAATTCCGCCAACCCCTTTAGGAAAAGTACGTGGAATTACATAAATTAACGCTTAATATTTACGTCTCGTATGTAATTACCTAATTCTACTGAGTACGTGTTAGTATGATGTTAAGTTGGTACTGTTAGTTGTCAGTCAAGTAATCAGCGGGCTGCTATCGGCTAATAGAGGCCGATTTATAGGCCTCTCGAGGCAGTGAAGAGAGCCCGTATTACAACGCTAAATAGGCATAGATTAGGAAAGTGGTAGATGGGCAGCTAATAGATGAAAGAGTATACAAGATTCTTATAGTTAAGAGTAGATACTTCACAATAGTTTAACATGGTTAGATTAGAAATCCATACTAAAATTATAAATGCGAAAGTGTGTCTGTCTGTCTGTTACCTACCTCTTCACGCTTAAACCGCTGAACCGATTTATATGAAAAGTATAGAGTAGAGATAGTTTGAGTCCCGAGAAAGGACTTAGGATAGTTTTTATCCCGATATTCCCACGGGATCGACACTTATGCGGGTGAAGCCGCGGGGCGCTGCTAGTGATCTATACTTACAAATAAATAAAATCGAAGTGTCTGTTTGTACTGTCAAAATATCAGCTTTTTACTAAATGCATACGAAAGTATATACGTTATTTATAACAAAAAAAAACAATTTATAAAATGTTTGTCTATCCGTCTGTTTGTTCCGGCTTATCTCCTAAACGGCTGGACCTGTTTTGATGAAATTTATTATTGGGATACTGTGAACCCGGGGGGAAGGACTTAGGCTACTTTTTATCGACATAGGTGCAACGCGGGCGAAGCCGCGGGCGGATGCTCCCCAGATAAAATAGCAAAATAACAGTTTTTTGTAAAAGCTCTGATAATTATGAAATGTTCACCTATATATAGCCTTTCATTGCTTCAGTTGCTGAACCGGATTAAGGGATAAATACAAAGAAGTTGTTTTTCATACCGTGACATTTAAATTGTTCTTTAAATCTTCATTTATTGTTAAAAAATACCACTATCAGCTGATTATATCGTCCTTTAAAAATGCAAATGTATAATTAATTCGTGTTTAATCCGATGAACATAACAAGTGAGATTACGCATATTAAAGATTAATAGTATGTCATCAAAACGAGCCTCAATACATATTAATGTCCGATATAATTAGCATACGATCGTTATTTACCAAGTTATTATGATTCGCATACCAAAAAATATAATTTATTAAATAATTCGGTATTTTTGCAAATTCCTCTCGTATCTTAGAGATCTAATCTATGATCGAGTGCGAAGTCTGCGTGCGGCGCTTGCGCAAGCGCGTCTCAGTGGCGCCGTCTACCGTGATCTATTGGCGCCGGCAACCGCCCGCCTCATTATACTCTTATCGCCTCAATGCAAATCCGACAACATTTTAATCTTAGAAAAGTCCGTTTTCGTGTAAATACTCCGCGTATTTTAAAGGCTCGGGCGGAGTGTGGGCGACCAGGATTGTGAAATTCTGTACGCTTTTTCCTTTGCGCGTGGGCAGCTAATTATATACGTCTGAATATAAATTTATGTTGGATAATATCGTCGAAATAAATGGTGTACTGTTTGTGTACTCTAGCTTGATAAGGGGACGAAGTTCGTAGCGTAGCCGTAGATACGGTGACTTTGGCTCACTTTATTGTGTACGTTTACCACGTTTTGAGAACATTAAGATTTTTATCGTGCCCTTTCTTAAATCTGTATTTCTTTTTGTTTTCAGGTAAGTACAAGACTTTTCTTGGAAGCCAGCAGGTAACACACAGTCACATTTGAAGTGAGCGCTGCGAAATACGGTGTTAAAATATTCAGCTTGCCACTACCACCCGCAGTTTCACAAAGATCTACGTTCTCTACAGGGTGTCATATCTCGCGAACATAAAATCTCTAAACAAATTCCAATCTGATTCCCCTGCCTAAAATCATATTAATAAATAAATAACAGCACAGTAAAACTATATCTTCAGACTTCACGAGCGAATACAGGATTCAATTTAATAATTCAGACATAGGCGGGGGTACTTCGAAACCATAAAAGCAATTCTAAAACTCGTACTTGACTCGTAAAATCGGAACGGAACGAGGAAAAACGTTTACATGCCGTTCTGGGAACCGTACATGCGATCTAAAAGGTTAAATTAAGGAGTACGCGCATTGTGCGAGTGTAAAATCGGAAAAATTAGACGCTTGTAAAGTTACAGGGGAATGATGAGACGACAGGAAAATGAGACAAATATTTGAGATTACAGATATTTATATTTGGAGGTTGCAACGATTTTAATGGTAAAAAAATATATACAATTGTAAGGACGTGTACATTACGTACTGCAGCGTGACCTTTGCGTTTTACAACCTTCTTTTCTAATTAATGTCTGGTCATAATCTTTTTACGCACGACGCGACGGTACGGAGACGGTATTTGCGTTTGGGGTGAGAGGATGTGTGTAAACCAATGTTGCCATTTATCTCCAAAACGACTAGTCCGATTTTGATGCGGTTTTCAGTGATGGGTTTGGATTTGATTGGTGCATGTTCTTAGATAGGTGTTACGGTGGCAACTCACCAGGGGGCGTTGCAGTAACATTTGTTTGTACACACCAATGTTGCCATTTATCTCCAAAACTACCAGTCCGATTTTGATGCGGTTTTTATATCTTCTCTTCTGTTAATGTGTATAATAAACCTATGTTCTTTAAAAAGTTTTAAATATAAAAACAAAATTAAAATTTTTGAAAAAACCCACGACGGTTAAATGTAATTGGAAAAGGGTAAAATAATTTAAAACCCCCCGACTTAAAGAGACTAGACTAAAACAGATAAATTCATATGGCAGTCGGGGGACCTCTTAAAATTGTTCCGGTCGGGAGTCCTCCCCCGACCGTTCTGTGGAATGGTTTTTATGTTAACCCAATGATTTCAAAAAGTAATATATAAGTCAATGTGTTAACCTTTAATGATTACGGAAACTGTGCCTACTCTAAAAGATGTTTTATTCTTTTCTCTTTCACCAGTACAAGCTATAAACGTTCACCTTTAAAAAATATGATAATCCCCACAACGAACGTGTAGGTGTTCTCTAATAAGGGCCGAGCCGCCGCCTGATTACCAACCTCTTCGTATTTTATTTTCTCTTTTATTATTTCATGCTGCATTTCATTTTGCACATATATCTTTTAAACTTTACTTTTACATTTACCTGAAAAAGTAATATTCGAAATCTGAACATATTCATTACTTTTTTAGGGTTCCGTAGCCAAATGGCAAAAACGGAACCCTTATAGATTCGTCATGTCTGTCTGTCTGTCTGTCTGTCCGTCTGTCTGTCTGTCTGTCTGTCCGTCCGTATGTCACAGCCACTTTTCTCCGAAACTATAAGAACTATACTGATGAATCTTGGTAAGTAGATGTATTCTGTGAACCGCATTCAGATTTTCACACAAAAATAGAAAAAAAACAATAAATTTTAGGGTTCCCCATACTTCGAACCGAAACTCAAAAATTTTTTTTTCATCAAACCCATACGTGTGGGGTATCTATGGGTAGGTCTTCAAAAATGATATTGAGGTTTCTAATATCATTTTTTTCTAAACTGAATAGTTTACGCGAGAGACACTTCCAAAGTGGTAAAATGTGTGTCCCCCCCCCCGTAACTTCTAAAATAAGAGAATGATAAATGTAAAAAAAATATATGTTGTACATTACCATGTAAACTACCACCGAAAATTGGTTTGAACGAGATCTAGTAAGTAGTTTTTTTTAATACGTCATAAATCGTAAACCCCAATTTACCATTCATTCAATCAACTCAAAAATTAAAAAAAACATTTAATTTCATAAACATAAACCTTATGCATAAACCCAGATGTTACGGAACCCTCGGTGCGCGAGTCCGACTCGCTCTTGCCCGGTTTTTTTCTGTTTTGTTAGCTAGATTGTTAAAGAACGATGATCTCTAGTCAAAAAGATTTGATTTCTGTATGTTTGTTGCGCTTTCACGCTAAAACGGCTGAACCGATTTGGATGAAATTAGGCATATGGGTAGACCATGATCTGGATTAGGACATGGATACTTTTAATTTCGAGTGAAACCCTGGGACGCAGCTAGTATTCTAAATCAATGACCAAACCTATGGTATTTCTACATTTCTAAACCAGATGATCCTATCTGACAGACTGTTTAGCATTAATCTATTATCAGACAATGGGCTGCTTCCTATGATCAATAACGATGTATGTGACGTCAGCCATGCATTAAGGCTTTGTTCGATCCTAAAGCACTCACTATTACTATAGGTAATATTATGCGTACACGCAGATAGAAGTTAAATTCGCCATTTCTGAGAACCGTTCATAGTGCACTGCGTAGGCGGCGTGTGGGTACATAGGTTTTGTACTTTCAATATTTACGACGTTTTTACGCCTGTCAGATTAAGTTCTTGGAACATTTCCCGTGACTAATATAGAATGTTCGTATTTCATGATTTTATGTCCAACTTGTGTAATTTGAACTAAACTAGGTGTTTAAAGTTCGCACTTTAGTGAAACTGATAGCGATCTATCCCTAAGGCTTATAACATTAGTTAGATGAAGCCCGAATAGGTCACTGGTATTATAAATTTTAACTTGAAACTTTTGTGTGTAATATAATGTGAAGTTTGCTTAAACCCCTCAGGTAGCTTCGGTTTCAAAACTGTGCTAGCCTAAACTAAAGAATTCGCGACTCTATACAAATACTCGTAAAACAAAGTCGGGTTAGTTATAACTCAAGAACGGCTGGACCGAATTTTATGATCTTTATATTGATTTGTTTCGATCGATCAGGTTAAGCTACGCTTGCCGCGGTTGGTCTCTCGATAGGTCACCATCTTTACATACCGAGACCCCTCCGTGCCTCGGAAAGCACGTTAAGCCGTTGGTTCCGGCTGTTATTCGTGGATCTTTGACAGTCGTTACGGGTATTCAGAAGCCCGAAAGTCTGTCAACCAGTCTTACCAAGGGGTATCGTATTACCAAGTAACAGGACAGAGCAGTCGCTCCATGTAAAATACTGGTATTCAGCTGCATCCGGTTAGACTGGAAGCCGACCTCAACATAGTTGGATAAAGGCTAGGCAGATGATTGATTTGTAGGATTTATCTCCGCTTCGAATAGCAGAATAACTATTAAAACATGGGAAATATTCACTTTAAAAAAATCTGAGGCGGTACAAAGTTCGTCGTCAGCTAGTTTTGAATTTTGCAATTTCGGATCGCAGCGTATCGTTCAATAGGTTTTTTCTTTGCCCTTATATACCGGCAGTGTTAACCTTAACTTAACCTACGGGGTGGCAGGGGGACATTGACGTGCAACCAGTTAACATGGAGTCATTACATGATTTCAGAAACCCTGGTTAAAATTGGTAGGATATTAAGGCGGTAGGATAGCAAGTGCGAGTCGGACTCGCACACGAAGGGTTCCATACCACAAGGCACAACACGCCAAAAACTTTATTTTATTTTTATTATTTATGTTAAAGCGGCAACAGAAATACATCATCTGTGAAAATTTCAACTGTCTAGCTATCATGGTTCATGAGATACAGCCTGGTATTTGCAGACAGACGGACAGTGGAGTCTTAGTAATAGGGTCCCGTTTTTACCCTTTGGGTACGGAACCCTAAAAAAAATAGCTGTTGCATACAGTTTGACCGCGTAGGTATTGCACTTTTCTGTGAAATAGCTTGATAACCGACGAAAAACGTCTACGCTAAGGTGTCTAGCATCATGTCAACTGTGGGTACTAACTGTGGGTTTTAAAAGCAAGTCAACTGTGGGTACTTACCACTTTTATAATAATACTAGCTGCTGCCCGCGACGTCGTCTGCGTGAAAGCTCTACAGCACCAAAAATACCTAAGGTGCCAGTGTCGCTATAGCATTATAAGTAAACAACTTTTAACCGTATAGTTCGGTAGCGCCCCCGAATGGACCCGAACACACGAACCTCCGCCGGCTCGGTACTGGGTCCAGTGGTCCATTGGACCCAGGAATTACGACATACGGCACTCTTCATTGATTATGTAAATTTTCATTATGCTACCCATCAAATCTTATGAATGTGCGTTAATTAAGAGAGTTGGATAAAAAACTCATACGTTAACGCCAATAAATATTGCATACTTAGCGCGCAAGCTTATTAATTTACCTTTATTAAATTTAAGTCTGTAAATGCGATAATCGCCATTTTGTTGACAGAGGTGGTCGAGGCTAAAAAACATAAAAAATGGGAATTTCGAACATCCAAACTCCACCACAGGGGCAGTGGGGCATACATCATTTAATTATTTGACGAATTCATCCATTGCCCAAGTTAAATAAGTAGCGGTAATGAAGTTTTTTGATATCTAATGTCGAAGTTTCGCGCCAAACGTGCGTGTTTACATTTTTACTTTTCACAAATGTCACACATACACATGTAGATAAGATTTAAAATGAGACAAATATTATTGAAAATATTATAAACAACACGACAATGCCCAAATCTTAACGTAATATTGAAACACAGGGTCCAATAACACGTATTATTCATTACCACTACTCAATTTGTGTTCAGAATCGCCGTCCATTATTGTTTTTTTTTATCGTAATGATGTGTGAAAGCGATTATGATAAACGATTTTTTTTTTTAATTTCGATTGACTCGAGTAATTAATATGTCGAATGTCGGAAATCGATACTCAGAAATTAAAATAAAATCATTTTAATATAAAAAGCATTGTTTATAACAATGATTTATGATTTTTTAATGTAATTATAATAGTTTTTTGGACATTATATTAAAACTGAGTCAATAACTGAGGGCCTTTGACCATAGTCATTCATTGAATTTCGCGCCGAATTGGTTCTATATTTGAATTTATTTTCGGAATGCGCTCGCCGCTTCAAATTATTTTTATAAAATGTATAATTATTTATTTTTGATACTTTCCAATAGTTTGCTACAGAATGCCCAGTATACATTTTTTAGGTAGACTTAACAAAAGTTTGGGAATGATGATAAATTAATTGGATAAATTGGGTATTCCGCAATCACTTTACATTTCAATATGTTTTATTAGTTGTATGAACTTGGTAGTTTTTAGGGTTCCGTACACAAAGGGTAAAAACGGGACCCTATTACTAAGACTCCACTGTCCGTCTGTCCGTCTGTCACCAGGCTGTACCTCATGAACCGTGATAGCTAGACAGTTGAAATTTTCACAGATGATGTATTTCTGTTGCCGCTAAACAACAAATACTAAAACAGAATAAAATAAATATTTAAGGGGCAGCTCCTATACAACATTCCTGTTTTTTTGGCGTTTTTGCCTTGTGATACGGAACCCTTCGTGTGCGAGTGCGACTCGCACTTGGACAGTTTTGTATTTAATAGTTTACTTGAGTAATAGAAATTGTTTTCTTTTGTGGTACTAACCCAACGTAATTTTAAAAACTGGCCTTGTTTATGTCGGACCACGCACAGTGAAAAGTTCGGTAGTTGGGTTGAATATTTACGCATGCACAATGCTCATCATTAATTTGATCGACTGAAAAAATAAGTTTGTATTTCATAAACTCATCATTCATAACGCACCCAAAAATTAAAGTGCCGGCCAGAAAAGAAAAGTACTGTTTTCTTATCCCTTTCGATGTTGACGTCACCCGCAACGGCCCTGTGTCACTTTTAGGGGAATAACATATTGAGCATTTCTTACTATTACAGCGAAACTCTGCAATTAACCCCCTTGGCTGCTATTTGAGATTAAAAATGCCAAAAAATCATATTTTTATAACAAGTGTTTTAAGCATAACATTAAAAAAACAAGCAAGCGCGAGTCGGACTCGCTCTCCGAGGGTTCCGTACCATCTTATGTTTTTAAATTTTCATCGGTGAGACCTATTATGCTTCAGAGAATTTTAACACTGCACGCTGCGGTGTAGAATATTGCAGTTTTGGGTCAGCGCTATCTCATGACCGATAGTGGAACTAATGTATTTATTGTTGATGATTTCTGAAAGAGTGTGCGATTTAGAGACATCGTTTTATTTTTCCTGTAATCGTTACGTTAACTTCTATCACATAGAATAATTTCAGGATTTTCTCTATGCAAACTTCGGAGATAAGGGGGAAACGGTATTTTTTTTTACATTTTTATCAAAAGTCAAAAAACATGCGGCTTAAAAAAAATGTTTGAGAATGTGCAAACTACGCTCTTTCTTGATACCCCACATACCTTAGTAGCCCCACTTCGAATTTTTCAAAACCCTTTACAGTCCCGGTTGTAAAAAAAAAAACAAAAATATTTTTATTTCTTTCTTGTTTGCAAAATAGTTGGGCAAACGTCACCTAAAACTATTTCAAGTTGATAGCTTTAGTAGTTCTTGAGATATCCAGCTGTGACAGACGGACATACTGAGTCGCAACATAAGGGTTCCTTATTCACGTGATGCTGACATCTCTTTGAGGCGCGCGTGGAACGTACCCGCCAGGGCCGAAGCCTGCCGGGTCAGCGGGATTGTCCGCAAGGGTTACCGCTGGCTCGGAACACAAAGGGCTAGGGAAGAAACACTGGTGGGTTTAGTCAGCAAGAGTCTGACGCTCCCTTCCGCCCAGAGCGGGAGGGGTCATATGATGATTTCCCACCCAAAAAAAAAAGGTTGCTTTTTACCATTTTGGTACGGAACCCTAATAACAACTTTAAATTGAATATAACATCCCCAACATTCCGAACATGTTTTGTCGCAGTATATTGAGAGATTTGCTATGTTATTTTAAGACCAGACTTCTGATAGGATCTCCTGGAATCTATAATCACAGAACTATATTTTGTATTTTTTTTTATTTTAGTCTCAGTGGTCTTATAAAAATATATTTGTGACCCTCACTACAAGCCCTTTTATTTGATATATCACACAGTACCTACAGTATGCAAAGCTTTTTAAATTTTCTAATGTGACCCCAAAAAGTGACCCCATATTATAAATTAATTTATTTATGTTACACGGCCATGTTCGAGTCACAGAAATTTATAAGTGTACCAAATTTCAACTTAATCGGTCCAGTAGATTCGAAACAAATCGGATGTGACAGACCTACACAGACAGACACACGAGTGATTCTATAAAGGTTCCGTTTTTTCATTCGGACGTAGGGAACCATAAAAAGTTACACGCCTATCCACACTGTACTTATTAAAATAAAATGATTATATTTAAATAAATAATTAATTCATGAAAAATATGCCAAAGAGTTTTTATTCAATTTCTACAAATTTTTATTTTTTTTAAATACCGATTATCGATTATGCTTTAAGACATTTTTTAATCGAAATAACAAAATTGGGTGGATTGTCAGCACTAAGAAGTGTCACGCCGCAACACAATTTAAGTAATTTTTATCAAGATTTGATCATGTTTTTTATGTAGCTTACGTATGAAAAATGGTAAAAGTAAGAATGCAGAGAGAATGACAATATCTTTATTTTTCCATTTTGGATATTTTCATCAAGAGATTATGTGGTTTATGTATATATTTTCAGCGATTTTAAGATGCCTACCTTTTGGATAGGTGTAGTAATATCTATTTTATACATTTTTCGCAGTAGAATGACGCGGTTTGACCGACATCAGCATATAATTAAAGATATTTGCCACAAGCTTATTGTCCAAATAGACGCGGTAACACATTTTTCTTAATAAATTCGAATGCTGAAAGTTGAAGTAAATTCCTGAAAATCATGACGTAATTCGCAACAACCCGTCGAGTCAGCTGGTATGTCATATGTCAAAATCTAGTCGAGCAGAGAGGTTAAAATGGCATTAAAATATTTTTTTTTTTTGCAAGCGAAGCAAGTGAAGAGGGAATCCTGCTGAGTTCAGTCATAATATGTGACTGAAGGAAATAGAGAAAAGAATGCAGTAATACATTCCAGGACACAAAAGAGTAAAAATACGTACAAAGGTATCATACCTTACAACACTTCCCTATAAACTACGTTGGTAGTTATGCTGCCAGGAGTCAAAATGTAAAGAGAATCAGGACTGGTGACGCGGGAGCAAGCGACGTACAGTTGCCCGTGTGAGAAGTAACTCGTCCTGAGGTCGACACCCGCTGCCCTCAGTGTGTGCCCCTGCGACTTATTGATAGTCATCGCGAAGCAAACACTCACAGGGAACGGTACGCGCTTGAACTGGAACGGGAAGTTAAGAGATATAAGGGGAATGCGTGGTATAAATACTGCCTCGCCGACGCCACAACCCGTAAGAATTTCCGCCTCAATGGTGTGTCTGTGGAGCGAGATGACTTTAAGGCGGGTCCCGTTACACAACTTCGGAGGAGATAGGTTCCGAAGAAGCATAACGGGACACCGACCTTCAGCTTGATGGTATGCGCTGGAAGTCCACTTGCTGACAGGGAGTTCAGAAATTCCACGAGATAATGTATGGCGTCATCTTGCTCGACAACAGTGTTTATCGAGGTTTAGACCACTTCATTCCCCTCAATTTCCGAGAGAATGCATTCGTTAATTGCTGCAGCCTGATCATTTTGGGCGTCAAAATGGCCCGCTCACACGCCCAAGAATTCTGCTGGTGCGGTATACGACTGATGTCCCCGTACACACAGCGAATGAGTTTATAAAGGTATGAGGAACAGGGTGTAAAGCTCACTCATACTCTATAGAAAAGGGTGGATCCTCCGACCAGACGGGCTTCTAAGCTGGATACCACTCCACAGAGTGACTCTGGAAGCACCACCTGTCCACCTCTCTCTTTTGGTAGAGTGCCTTCGCCAAGACTTAGAAGGACATCGGAGAATTCTTGAGCACGTGCATTGCCGCCGAGCCGAGCTCTCATATTAATGGTCAGCGCAGCTTACGAACTCGTGACCACAACGAAGATCGTTTCAACGAAGCATTCACCTCGTCAGCCCTCGATCCCCGCGTCACCACGGGAAGCTTTTGCCGGAAATCGCCACTGAACAGAACTGACACCACCCATTAAATGTCGTTCCTGCGGATGTCCTGCAGGGTTCTGTCCACGGCCTCAACTGCCTTCCTATTGGCCATCGTACACTCATCCCATACGATCAGAGAGGAATCCTTGAGCACGTGTCCCTTATCGCTGTTACGTGACACACCACAAACAGGCGTTTCGGCGCTCTCTAAATCGATGGGAATTTTAAACATGGCATGTGCTGTCTTGCCACTTGGAAGCAGTGTGGCAGCGATTCTCGACGACGCACAGCAATAGCAATTTTGCCTTGCCTCCTGACCTCTGCAAGTATGCCAGTGGTAACAAATGTTTTTCCTGTTCCACCAGGAGCATCTAAGAAAAACATTTTACCCTGGTTTTGCCCAACGCTTTCAAGGACGGTGTCATAAATTTGTTTTTGCTCTTAAGAGAACAAAGCGACATGGTCATTTCGTATGGTGGTCATTTCGCCCGGGTCGTAATTTGTCTCAGCGTTATACTCCCGATTTCCACGGTCTTGATGCGGTGATGATTGGGGAGCTGGTAACCCATATTCGATCAGTAAAATTACCACATTTTGAAGTGAATTGAGACAGGTGTTCAGCACGCGTTCATCAGTTACTTCGACTTCGTCTCAAGTAGCACGCCTCAAAGCTCGTAGAAAATCTTCAGACAGATGATGGCGACACTTCTCCCACAAAGCTACCGGGTTCGCGACTCCACAATACACCAAGATGACGGCAAACAGATGACGCATGCGGCTGGGTTTGTCACTGATGCTCGCCTCCGCGAGGGTGTCATCCCAATTTTGGTCACCGTCGAAAAGGTGACGTGCTATAATGCTATTTTAAAAGTTGTTTACTTATAATGCTATAGCGACACTGGCATCTTAGGTGTTTTTGGTGCTGTAGAGCCTTCACCAGACGATGTCGCGGGCAGCAGCTAGTTAGGTATACGACATGAAAATATATTAATTACCAAGCAATAATCACACAGATAAATACCGAACAAAAGTATTAACAGTCAATGTTTATTTTGTACTAACAACATGAAATTGATGAAGAAATGATCATCATCAATGAACATAACTTTTTGTAATACTTAACACCGCATTTTTTTTAAATTGTCTTCCTCAACTCTGCTCAAGATTTTGAGGGTTTTATTGGAACTTGAATTTGTCAAAACGAACTATACGATACAACTTTTATGAAGAAAATGCACACTACCATCTATGAATTTTAAGAATAACTAACTACTAACCTCGCCACCATGACCAAATTTAAATTATTATTTTCCAAAAAGTGTTAACATGTAACTTGATTTGATTTTTATGAAATCTCATAGATGGCGCTGCTTCAAAATTGTCTTTATACTACTAACATTCATTAAACTATGTTTCTCTGTCCAAGTTACTTAAATGGCGTAGTTTTTATAGTCTAAAGCTAGATAATAGCATGGCTTACTCAAAAACAACATTTAAATATTCGTCGTTAGATTACACGCTGTCACAGAATGCGTAAGAAAAATAAAGATTCACAGCTCCTCCCCCGTAGGTGATAGCGTGATAATATGTAGCCTATATGTTGACCCGACCTCTTAGTAATATTCATGCAAAATTTGAAGTAAATCCATGCCGTACTTTTTGAGTTTATCCCGGACATACATACAGACAAACAGACAAAAATTCTAAATACTATATTTTTGGCTTCGGTATCGATTGTACATCACGCCCCAAGTATTCTTTTAAAAAAATATTCAATGTACAGTTTTGACTTTCCTACGATTTTATTATATGTATAGATACGTGCCGCACTATGTAGGTACCATTTTGTTGAAACTCAGATGTGTCTTCTCGACATCCGTATGTCACTAACGGGATGCAGCAGAATACCAGCGTCAGGTATTGTACCTGGCATATGCTGAGCTGGACTCCCATTTGGTGCAACCATGAGACACACACCGCCCAGTAGTGATCGGCCGTTATAGATGTACAACATGAGCGAGGTGTCTATGGATCAATTTATCTTTTTAATCTTTGTTTTTATTTTTTCTTTCACCTGTTTTTAACGTTTTTTTTAATACCTGTATTGTGTCTTTTGTTGCACTGAATAAACGTTTTATCTATCTATCTATCTATCTATGTGCTGAATTCATGGTTACAGTTTGCGCGTCGGTGTCCCTGCCACCCCCTGACCCTGTACAGAACGTGAATATAATAATTCTAAAATTCTAAATTATTCCCCAAGAAATATCGTCAGATAAAACCTTCATTTAAATTTACATTCATTTCATTCCCCCGCGTCCATCTAAATGTTACTTCATCGCGCCGAAATTTCAAATCCTTTTCAATCCAGCCCCGATACACAACAAACACTCCTGTCCCGCTTATAATACGTATGTAAGAGAGAGAGGTGTGTATTTCAGAGGTCGCGAACCAATCCCCATGGAATATCAACAAGGGAACGTAAACAGGGGTCCCACCATTCTTTTTCTCTGTATAAATTATTCAGGATCCTCCGACCGCTTGTTTGGACGACGATTTCATCAGCTGACTTACCGGCTTTAGGTATTCACGCTGTACATATAAAAACACTTTTTTTAGGGTTCCGTACCCAAAGGGGAAAAACGGGACCCTATTACTAAGGCTCCACTGTCCGTCTGTCTGTCTGTCAGCAGGCTGTATCTCATGAACCATGATAGCTAGCTACACAGTTGGAATTTTTACAAATGATGTATTTCTGTTGCCGCTATAACAACAAATACTAAAAACAATAAAATAAATATTTTTAAGGCTCCCATACAACACACGTGTTTTTTTCGGCGATTTTGCCTTGTGGTACGGAACCCTTCGTGTGCGAGTCCGAGTCGCACTTGGCCAGTTTTTTTTTTTATATCACGCGGAAGACGGCTGAATGACTTTTTTCTCGTTTTCAAATGGAAAATTACGGATTAACTTTCACGGCAGCTTTTATTTTCTGCTCAAGTGCTTCTGTTAAGGGTTTGGGGTGTTGATTAGCTTGGTTTAAGAGACTATTGTACCATAATTATCATTCACTAGCTTCTTTCTGCCCGCGACTTCGTCTGCGTGAATTTTTTTGTTCCCTGACCGAATAGCGCCGTCGCAATATTACTTCCTTTTTGCTTAGCGTTCTTTCTTTCTTTTTGTCTTCTTTTTTTCTTTCTTTTTTTCTTTTTGTTTGGCTCCTAAGGATCCTAGCGATCCATCATCATTTCAGCCGAAAGACGTCCACTGCTGGACATAGGCCTCCCCCAAGCACCTCCACTTCTCCCAAGCACCTCGACCGGTTCTGTGCTTCTCGCATCCAACGGGTTCCTGCGGCCTTCACAAGGTCGTCGGACCACCTTGGAAGCCTTCCAACGCAACGTCTTCCGGTACGCGGTCGCCAATCCAGAACCTTTCGGCCCCATCGGCCATCTGTTCTGCGAGCAATGTGCCCTGCCCACTGCCACTTAAGTTTGGCAATTCTTCGGGCTAGGTCGGTTACCTTGGTTAGCGTGATGTTAATTAAGCATAAAGCCTTCCTGAAGAATTAGACTGTCAAATGAAAAAAGTATTTTTTAAATCCAACTTTACTTGTAAAATAGTATCTAACATTTTATTTTTATATCAGCAATCTATTGGGAGCCATCCAACTGGTAGTTTCAAATATTAGCGCGTTAAAACAAACAATAGTATAGATATCGCCGTTCCAGTGGGAATACATCTTAGCACAGGATCATTCCTGTGCTAAGATGTATTCCTTTATGCTTAATTAACATCACGCTAACCAAGGTAACCGACATAGCCCGAAGAATTGCCAAACTTAAGAGGCAGTGGGCGGGGCACATTGTTCGCAGAACAGATGGCCGATGGGGCCGAAAGGTTCTGGAGTGGCGACCGCGTACCGGAAGACGTAGCGTTGGAAGGCCTCCCACAAGGTGGTCCGACGACACCAATATGTCAACACTTGGCAACTTTCAATTGCGATTTTTTTCACAAAATAACGAATGCAATGTTGAAATACGACACTTTACACAAACCTATGCGTTCGAAAATATTAAGTTCCTAATAAAATAAAATTTCATTGAAAAATAAAGGAGAAAATCGCCTTTGAATAAACCCAAGTGTAAACATACTTATGCTCGTGACTGTACAGTCAACAAAAGAGATAACTATGCAGGATCGTCGGATATAGTTGAAGTTTAGTAAGAAACCGATGGGTGTTCTCGAATAAAATTAAATTGTATTAATAGAAAACAAGCAGCTCATTTATCAAATTAAATTTCAGTCGATAACATCCATAGGTTTTTTTTTTAAACGTTGCCCCACACTAGGAATTTCTCCTGTATCGTGGGTGCGTTTACAAACATTTAAACTCACATACACAAACAGCCAGACCCGGAACAACTACTTGTAGGTCATACAAATATTTGTTCCGTGCGGGAATCGAACCCGCGACACGCAGCGCAGTAGTCAATAGCTTAAACACTGCGCCAACCCTGCCGTCGTTTCTTAATAAACTTCAACTATACCCGACGATCCTGCATAATTATCTCTTTTGTTGGCAGTAAATTTAATTAAACTCCATCTACACCACTAATCTACTTCAATGGCCATCAAAGTATATAAGGAACAAATCAGTTAAACCTGAACATCCGCCCGTGTGTTTGCAAAAACACCTTTACCTTAGCCAACTTCCCCGCCAAATGAAAAATGTGTTCAGTGCTTCAAATAAATGTATGTCTCTTATCAACCATTCACACGGTAAGCAAACTGAATTAACCGCAACGGGTTTTTATCCAAGTATGGTGATCGATGTTTAATGCTATCTTGGTATTTGCAAAAAATGCTGTTTGCCCGCTCGATAGAGTGCTGCTATTTATTTTACACTCTGACGGAATTCGTGTCGCTGTGTTTTTATTTAAGGCCAACTTTCCGGTTTGCTTTTAAGTTATTTTCTGAACATTCGAAATAAATGTTCGGACAAACAATTTGTATGTTGGTACTTTCACACTCTTTTTTGCGAGTATACAATGATTTACTTTAAATAATATTGTGGAGTAATACACTAACGACCAATATAAAAATGGGTTAGTGCTGATTCCCCCCGTTCTTGTTTCCCTCCGATAGTAATATTACAAAATATCGTTTAATTAGATTCTCGATTCCCCCCGAAATTTAAAAATTAAGTCCAGTGTAGTGAAAAAGTACAATATCTCGATTTCATCCGAAAAAACAGGATTATAAAGTATGTAACTTTTCGGATGGAAACAAGAACGGGGGAATCAGTAAGTACTAACCCATAAAAATGGCACTACTTATAATTAAATATTACCGAAACCACGCAAGATTTTTTTTACCTTCATGAAACTAACCTGTGTGGTTTAGGAGATACATAATATTCAGATTTCTTTAGGTACTTCGAAGTGGTTTTTTAAATTGATAGATAGATAGATAGATAGATAGATAGATAGATAGATAAATAAACCATTTATTTGGCGCACACAAAAAGACAGCACAACACACAAAAGTACAATATTAGATGATTACCAAACTACTCACTTATAATATAAAAACAAGGTGCCGATATAAAAACAAGATGAATGAAAAACACATCGAAATAAAAGTGACACTATGACGAATACTTAAAATTAATATTAATAACGAAACGTACACAGTGCGGTGTGCGTCTCAAGGTTGCACCAAATGGGAGTACAGCTCAGCATGTGTCAGGCAAATGTACCTGACGCTGATATTCTGCTGGATCCCTACAGTGACACACGGACGTTGAGAAGACGAGATAAATTGGTGTTGTGAGTGGTGTTAAGCGCAGAGTGAAGTTTTGTAAGTATACCCGACACTTTAATTATGTATTCTACAATAAGTTTTGCATTGGGAAACGTTCTTTTTCGTGGGCGTGTTATTATTGTGTTTACTTGATTCTTATAATTATTATTTATAAAGTTATAGGTATGCAGTATAATGTGTAAATGAATAATATTATGATTATAGTGGCGTAGGTGCAAATAAAATAAAACGATTTGGCTAGATTAAGATTAAAATTAAATGCGTTTACAATAAATAAATATAGTTAAATAATATGTGTAAGTATTATAAGTATTGTAAGTATTCAACAAGAGATCCACAGACTACTCAATTACTAAGTATATCTTTGTTCACAGGTTGTAACCTCGTGATACGCTAAATAGACAGATTGGTTCGAAAGGACAGGACAGCCAGCTAAATAATGGACATGTTCGAAGCGGTCATCCCTAGATTCTTCTGCGAGGTGATAAGAAACTGCCGTAGTCGAATTCTGAAGGTACCAAGAAATTTAAGATTCCTTATCGGCGGGGGAATATTGTTCCAGCATTTAGATGCAGCATACCTAAAACTTCCCCTGAAAGCAGCTGTCTTATGTGATGGAGTGGAGAGTTGCTGCGAGCACTGTCTACTCGCGCATTCTCTTCTACTAGCGATCCAGCTCAGTTTATTGTACAGGTAGGACGGCTGCTTGTACTTTATTACTCCAAAAAGTAGGCATGCCAAATGCAACTTACGACGTGATTTCATCTTGAGGATTGAGTGGTTATTTAAAAATGGTGTTACATGACTTCTTGGCGGGATTGAGAAGCAGAATCGCGCGCAGGCGTTTTGCACCCTCTGGATCAGTCGATCAGTTCTTGCCAGTAGTCGAGGGCCAATAACTACGTCCGCATAGTTCAGGTTCGACAGCACCAGAGACTCAGCCAGCTGGATCCGCAGTTCCTCTGACAGATAAGGCCTTATTTTATAGAGGACCTTAAGCCGGTAAAAACAAATGCGCACTGACTCTGACACGTGCGCTTCGTATCTCAACCCAGTGTCCAGGTTGAGACCCAGATTACGTGCCTCATTGACTCGACTGACCGACTCACCCAGCAGGGTAACGTTAAGTGTTGCCGGCACAGCACTAACTTGGTTCTTAGTTCCAAACAACATGTATTTGGTTTTAGTGGGGTTAAGTACCAAACCGTTGTTTTCAGCCCAACATGCTATCCTGTCAAGATCATCATTTAGATCCTTAATCGCGATGTCATAATCACTAGGCTTAAAGGAGATATAGACTTGTACGTCATCAGCGTAAATATGGTACCTACATCGCTTTAGGGAAGTTATGATATCCGCACAATACAATATGAAGATGATGGGACCCAGTATAGAGCCTTGCGGGACTCCTCTGTAAACAGAAGTGAGTGATGATACAAGAGATGATCCATTGCTCAGTTGTATTTCCACACGCTGTCGACGGTTGGTGAGGTAGCTTTGGAACCAGTTTATCGTATTTTGGTCAATTCAAAATTGCTCGTCAGAGTATTTTAACTGTTTGTTACACCGCTGCACCGTAATAATCTTCGTCTGTAATAAAATAATAGTAAATACTCGTAACAATACAGTTAAATCAAATGACATACTTTTGCAATATAAGCTAAACAGTCCCACTTTAATTTGTGTAGGTAATGTTTAGCTACATGTTGCGAAGTCGTCACAATAATTAACAAACGTTGTTTATCACAATTTAATTAAAACGAACGAGTTGACGAACATAAACATCGCGATGTCAATGTGACCCTGTTCATTTAGACAGAAATTCACATTTAAAATCTTATTACTACGTTCGCGACCGAGAGAGATCCGTTCACAATCTCATTCCCTTGCTATCTCTCAAATTACAGAGGAACGGTGCCATCGCTTTGAATGGTGAATTATCCTTTCGGCAAATGAATTATTTAGTCAAATAAATTGGTGTTTCTAATAACGCTGAAGCATCTATTCCGCTTTATGTAGTGAAAATCTGAGAGATTGGAAAGTTTTGTAGGAGTGTCATTTCCCCTGGTCCGCCTTTTTTCAATTTAATTTTATTAGCAAAGAGGACATTCGGACAACGCTTCGAGAGAGTCTCTTGAATTTTCTTCTAATACAAGAACTCACAAAATTATCACTGACAACGACTGTAAAAGCGGTCCTTTCTCTTAGCCCATGTTTGCACGTACTTAAAAATATCGCGACGGGATTTTATCGCGCACCGGATTTTCAACTCTCGATGTTGAGCCGACCGTTGAAAATCCAACAGAGCGCATACCAGCGGGTCAAACAAAACACTGTTGAATTTTCAACTCTTGCTCTCGCTTGAAATGAAAACATTTTAAGCTGTCTTAAATAAACTTTAAAAAAAAGCACCGATTTTCTATTTCTGGGAAAGCACTGAAATATTGAAATTGTAAACATTTTTTAAGCCCGAGTACAAGGCTTTTGACTACGTTGTGTGTGTGTATATTTTATGTCTTTTTTTATTTTATTTTTTATTTGCAATGTGCGTTTTGTTTGTGCAGAATACACAGGTTTTCTTTCAAATAGAAAAACAACAAATATTCACTTTCCGCTTTAAATCCTAGTCATCGAGTTTCCACAGTACCGCCACACAAGTGCAGAGCATTCAAAAGTTAATTTCGTCGAAATGAAAGTGGCGACTGTACAAAGGCTGGCTCGTGTAATTTTTCTTTCATTACATGTCGGAACGGGACTCCCTCTGTCCCTCAGTCCTCTGACTAAGTAATATTTCACGAAGCACTCTCCCTTTTCAACGCTTTTGTGCTCAGCGACAGTTACTATAAATAAGCCTTAATTTAAAGAAAACCTTTTCTTTTAATTTAGAACAATACCTCGCGTGATGATACTTTTAAGGGGTTTCATACCCAAACGATGCCAACGGGACCCTATTAAAGGCTCCACTGTCCGTCCGTTCGTCTGTCACAGATATTATAATTCAAATATATCTTATTTACCTTACCATCTTTTGAAGAGAAATAGGTAGACAGTAGACAATTAAACTTTTCACAAAGAGTGTATAACTACTAGCCGCTTTAACAGCAAATCATAATAAAAAAGTATTTCTTAAAAATATGTAAGTAGTATTATTGTAAGGTGGTACGGAACCCTTCGTGTTCAGTCCGACTCGCACTTGGCCGCTTTTTTAAATACAAACAGCCAGCAATCATTCTCTCTCAGTATTTAGTGTCACACGCTCATTTTCGCTTCGTGTGAATAGGAATACTAAACCTCTCTAACCGACTTCTTCGAATCTAGGAATAGAACAATGCAGGTCTAAGCATTAATAATTTATATTCTAGCTCTAATTTATTAGCAGTGCATGCGTTGAATTAAGCATTGAGATCGTTTAAGTTAAGGTATATGTAGGTAGGGGACCGCTCCCCTACCTACATATACCTTAACTTAGAGCTTACATATACCTTAACTTAGAACTTACCATTGAGCTATGTTACGAGTACCACTGTAACAAATCGAATGAGTATGAATTGAAGTTCAGCAGGCGTAACACTTTAAGGTGCCACTAGTATAGTATAGCATATTTTTTCCATACTTTCGGGAGAGTATTACTCCACTGTTTGACATTGTGCATCCAAAGTTAAACATGATATCGTTTTGACTTATTATTAATTTTGTCTGTACGGAAACAGAATAGTAAAATAAAAAGCCATTAAAAAGTTATAAGCCAACAAAGATTCGTTTTTCTTTCTATTTTTAACGTAACTTCGGGTGTAAATAAGTAATAAAAGATTTTATGTTAAATCTTCAAAACCAAGTCCGTACCGACAAAGCTCAGTTATCGAAGAGTTCAATAAACTTTATTTATAATTGATTCATGCAGTGGTTTTTTCATAAAACTCGATTTTCCGAAGCACTTTTCGAATTTTTTACTCGCCTATCAGTTTGGAACAGTGTTTCTGTGCGTTAAAACTAGACTTTGTGCATGTACACTAGCGTCTAACTGCTCATCACCGATACTAGCTCTGTCGGACACGAAGCCAGGTGAGACAGCGTGCTTTTTAGCCATGACCACCAGTGAGTTCGTGCTCGCGAATAGTGTACTCTTAACAGTAGGAATGGATTTCGTTTTGACAGTTCAACAACATTCATTGCGATATTTACGTTGTTGAGCAGACAAATTTTTCGATTATATGAAGCAATGGATAAGCAACATCTTTCAAATGACCCAGATTGTGATTGAAAGTGTGTTACGCAATTAGGGTGCAGATCAAAGAATGAATGAAAGTGAAGTGAAGTGCAGAAGTTGTTTTGTTTCTGTTTTCAAAAGCGGTCAAGAGTACACAAGAGTCGAACGTTTCAATTTAGCGCCGTCAACGCTTCGCTCACCATATTGTTTCTCAAAAATTTAATTTCCGAACATAGAGCTCGGATTAGGTCAGCGTCGTGTTCCATACATGTTACGAGCTCCGATTGGCTGAAAGCCAAGCGATCTGTCACGCCGATCCCTGTACGTAATGTCGCTATACGTTTTGCTAAATGACATGTTACGATTAGGATCTCATCAGGACGTTTAATTAATTCATTATTATTTAATCATTGACGGTTGGTAGCGTCTTGTGTGGGCTGGGTACGGAGACAGGGTAATTAATATTGCGTTATTAACAAGTTTAAAATGCATATGTACATATGTAAATTTTCTGATGAGCATCATTATTTACTGTAGGTATCCATCGTTCGGTTATTTCGCATGAATTTGCCTTTGTGGTCAAGCTTTATCTCCTAAACGTTGATTTTTATGGCAACCTTTACTTAGTCGCGTCAATATATTTTTCAAATCCAATCCCGCTGCATATTTATAGTGACCACTACAAATATAAACGCGATTTTATGAACTAAGTCAGCTTGTCGCTTGTTACCTTAGCCGTTTATAATGCAGGATGTGAAATCGATTTCCACGTCAGTAGATATTTATCTTTTTTATTTATGCAGTATGGAGAATTGTTGTCAAAGCACACTATAATTATTTCCATACATATCTGATTGACAATAAAGTGTTTGGTACTAAAGGTCAGTTGCTGTTAGATTGTGATATTGACAACGATACTGTTTGGCTGTTCGTTTATGGATGTGTGAACGATGAACGATCTCGCGATTTGAATGAAAATTCCCGAATGGCTCTTATCAAGATGAACTTAGCTAAGATTGGGATCTTATCCTCAATACGGTTGATGATAATAATGCCTCAGACGGCATATAGGGGTAAGTGGCACGAGGGATGGGAGGATTTTGCCTTGTAATCGGACACTAGAGGCTAATCCAACTCTACCATAAAAGAAACAATAAATGCGGTATCGAAGGAGGTAGGTTGCAGCCGTTGCAGGTCAGGTGCATTCTAACAGAAACCCCTTTTATAATGCTCCGAGTATACGTAGATAGAGATTATAATCAGTAGATGTTCAAACTGTCCCAGGACGGAGCCTTTTCCCAAATATGTAGGGGTCGGCTTTCAGTCTAACCCGATGCAACTGAATACCCGTACTTTACATGGAGCGACTGCCTATCTGACCTCCACACCCCAATTAATGCGTAACAGGATACCCCTTGGTAAGACCAAGTCCGTCTCAGGACGGAAAATATCTATGACAATTTCCAATAAATTCAGTTAGTTTCTTATTATAACAAGTATTTACCTGTGTCAACATCTTATCATCCTGCGACTTGTAAAGCTAAGGGAAACTAGTTATTGTTGTACGTAGGCGATGGCAGCCAGCTTTCTCTAGTTATGCGCTGTTGCCCAACGTAACCTTATGTATTGTATAAAATTGTTCACTTTTCTCGACTCAAACGGTAATGGCTAATGGCACATCACTATGGTGAAACGTATTGTTTCGAAATTCGAATCAAGAACAAGATATTTAAGTTGACAGACTTTTAAGTCTTTTATTTTTTGAATTCAAAGGAGACTGGCTGGAAATCTATTATAGTTTTAATTAGGTTAGATTCACAGTTTAGTTTGAATAAAAGTAGGTCAAGCTCTACCATGCTAGATATGATCTGATTATGATGACATCATTAAACCCAGTTTTTTTTTTCATAAAACTAATAAAATTCCTCGTTAATCCACTTTTCAAAGCCACAAGGACACGTGAACCCGATTATTTTATACCATCGTCCTACATAGTGTTCTATATTTCGTGCTAGTTTTGAAATAAATCGGTCGTTACGGCAATTAATTTAACCACGATACGTTAGCGGTGGGCCGAGCCGCAAAATGTTGCCATGAGCAAATAAGTTTCGAATATAATGTTACAGCTAAACGGTTTTACTGCTTCCTGATTACGATAAGTTATGTTTTAAATAGATTGAACACATTTACTTAATCGGTATTCATTAGTGGACATAAGTGCTTAATATGGGAGGTTAGATACGGACGGGAAGACGAGGGGCCCGTGGCTAAATAATAACAGCCGCACAGGTCGATCGATCAGGTTAAGCTACGCTTGCCGCGGTTGGTCTGTGGATGGGTGACCATCCTTACATACCGTGACCCCTCCGTGCCTCGGAAAGCACGTTAAGCCGTTGGTCCCGGCTGTCATTCGTGGATCTTTGACAGTCGTTGCGAGTAGTCAGAAGCCCGAAAGTCTGACAACCAGTCTTACCAAAGGGTATCATATTACCCAGTAACTGGGTTGTGGAGGTCAGATAGGCAGTCGTTCCATGTAAAATACTGGTATTCAGCTGCATCCGGTTAGACTGGAAGCCGACCCCAACATAGTTGGGAAAAGGCTAGGCAGATGATGAGATACGGACGGGAAGGTTGTTAATTTGTCAAGCTGTCTTCTCAGGATGCTGTTTGGTAACACAGTCTTAGTTATCTCAGGCTAGGTTATCAACAAGCGATCCTCCGCTATCAGTATCAAATCTGTTTGATACTTATCAAATATCATTTCAGACTGTATCCATCCATTAGTAGGTACCTACTAATGATCAAAAAATGCATTCAAAATTAAATAACAGGTAAAATATAAAATGTAATGGGAACACGAGAAACCATTAGAGTTGATTAGAGAATAACAGTGTCTGGACTTTAAAAAAAAACTTTGAGCCTATGTTTGTTACGCCATTTCTTTTCAGGGGTAGTCAAAAAGGAAATGTCGCCTCCATCTTGTATTTTTTTTACGTGTAAAACTGATTCCGATATAACCTAATAATAATAATAATTTAATTTCAGATTTAAAACAACGTCTCTCTTATCTGACTTTGTCACATTGTACGTTATACTCTTCAGAAGCAAACCATAATAAGTACAGATTAATTTAATTTACGGAAGGTTGTAAATGGCAACTGTAAGCACTCACTGTACATTATTTAGGTATATATTGAGACTAAGCTTTCCGAAGAAAAAATAAATAAGTATTATCTCCGATTTCAGAGCAGTGGTGGGCCAGTGGTAACTTCCCTTTGTCCCCTTTAACGGGGGGACATGGCCTACGGGGACAACGGGCATACAGGAACAGTTCGAACCTAAGCAGGAACTTTATATTGTGCAAATTATTTCATCACCACTGCTTTCAAAACGGTGAAAGATAAAATTAAGACAACCCACAACCAATTGTGGGGAAACCAAACCGGCATGTCCTAAAACCAAAAATTCGAAGACATGTGACATCTACCAACCCGTACTGGACCCGCGTAATGGATTACGACCCACTCTATCTGACCGAGAGATGGCCTGGATCTCAGCAGTGGAAATATTATAGGCTGATTATAGTGATTATGCATTATGCAAGTTTTCGGAAAAAATAGTACATTATGATACATGTGTGCTATGTTGATCATTATGCTCGAGGCGGTATTATTCGCGCGAGCCGCAGGCGAGTGCGATAAGAAAGCCGAGAGTCTAATGATCGATGCACACGCGTTTCATACGACGTTTTTCAACACACTTGCGAGGAAAAAAACAGACTTGTATTGTTAAATATTAACTTGTATGGAAAATGGCGCACTGGTTTTGTCTTTCCGCATAGCCAGCACTAGCAATGCGCGCGCAAGTGTAAATAAAAGCACTGACCACAGAGCATGTAAAAACAATTGCAAAAAAAAAACAATTGTAGTTGAGTTAGTATGGAATTAGAAAGTACTATTGGCATAGAGAAATATACCTACATTAGTTCAGTGAGAATCCGCAATGATAGAACGCCAGTCAGGGTCTTTTCCGTTTGGTTTCGGGTAGGGACCACGGACAATTTTAGGTGGATAATTAAAATTTTCTTACGTTTTTTGTAATTTGCAGGTCAGTATCAGGTTGCATCTTGATCAAATATGATTCGCGACTATAATATACAGAGCGTTAGGTTAAACGAGGGACATACTTTGAGGGGAGTTAGTATTCATGAAAATGAACAACTATTAATAAGGGATTAACCCTGAAATCGCGAAAAAAAATCAGCCGTTTCCTACATTTATGTTCGCATAGCTGAACACGCTGCTAAATGTACTGAACAGCTGATTTTTTTTTTTGCGATTTCAGGTTCGACCCCATAGTAAAAGTTGCTTATTTTCATGAGTACTAACTCCCCTCAAAGTATGTCCCTCGTTTAACCTAACGCTCTGTATATGTATTTACAGAATTATAGTCATTAGAATAGAATCTTTCTAGTTAGATTTTTCCCTAAGAACTTTTCCATAAGAAAGATGTATTCGAATGATTATAATTCTGTAAAGATGTAGGTACCTGTTAGAGTCGCAAATCATATTTTGATCAAGATACAAACCTGACACTGACCTGAAAATTGCAAAAAACCTAAGAAAATTTGAATTTCGCAGTAGACCGCGAAATTCATATTTTCTTAGGTTTTTTCGGACAATTTAAGGTGAATGCGCAGTGGTAGACCACTGCGCATTCACCTTAAATTGTCCGAGGTCCCTGCGCATTCACCTTAAGGGGAATGCTACAACCAGCCCGCGAAATTCAAAATTTCTTGCGTTTTTTGCAATTTGCAGGCCAGTGCTAGGTTGTATGTTGAATAAAATATTATTCGCGGCTGTAAGACGTATGTAGTTACAGAATTATAATAATCAAAATCACCAATACAACCCTCCAACTTCATAAAGGTGTAAGAACAAAAAAAAAACAGAAAAAGTAATTCTAACAGCTTTATGAACTTAGAGCGTTTTATTGATGATTTTCATGATTATAATTCTGTACCTATATATGTCTTACAACCGCGAATAATATTTTAATCAACATACAACCTAGCACTGGCCTGCAAATTGCAAAAAACGTAAGAAAATTTGAATTTCGCGGGCTGGTTGGAGCATTCACCTTAAGGTAAATAAATATTAGTTAATTTTGGGACCAAGGACAATACAGACTATTAAAAAAAAAGTGAATTGATGAGATTAAAAAAGCGCGCATCTCCGATTAGTAAATAGTTATCTGTGGAAATAAAGCACATGTGGATTAAAGTAAAGAAAAAGCACGCGTTTTTAATACACTGCATTATGGACCTAAAAGCGGTTCAATAAGAGCCACTTTACGAGCAAGTGTTTTGAAAAAAATATTATCTCCGATTTCGTTACTTTCACTCCCAGTATCACAAAAGCATCGATTACACATCACTTGCTAATTATAATTACAAATTCCTATCAGTAACCTTATTACGAAACTATTACCGTCTATCAGTAGGTACTGTCTCTGGTCTAATTAGACCTTATAAATCATATCGGGTATCTGACCTCGGCTGACCCCTGACGCCTCCGCGGTTTGAAACTAGCTTTGTAAACGGTTCCGTCTTTCTATTTCTGTTAATGTCATTTTGTAACAAGGGCCTTTGAAATTGATTAGGATTTGTAATTATTAATTATTTTGTTTTCCTTGAAATTAGCTTGGTCTCCTGAATAGAAAAATTGTTAATTATAAAAAAAAAACGATTAAAAACTGATGACAGTGTACTGGTACAGATTTGAAAAAGTAATTTAGTGTGAACATAAACCGGAGAAAATATTAAAATTAAAAAAAAATGACCATGCCGAAATTCGTCAAAAAATATTTATAAAAACATCATCTTCCCGCCCTTATCCCATGTTACT
The DNA here is from genome assembly GCA_916614155.1 of Mesoligia furuncula. NCBI lineage: Eukaryota > Metazoa > Arthropoda > Insecta > Lepidoptera > Noctuidae > Mesoligia > Mesoligia furuncula. The sequence continues at coordinate 23,769,276 of OU744796.1, forward strand.
TGGGGTCGGGGCAACACGTTCGTCCCTTCTCATCACATGCCCATACCAAGCCAAACGATTTCCTTTCAACTTTTCTGTCACTGGCGCCACTTTCAAACTTCCTCTTATATTCCTACTCATTTCTTACATTACCTATCCATTCTCGTCACTCCACACATCCATCTCAACATTCTCATCTCCGCTGCATGCAATCTTTTTTCAATCCAAAATATTTATAAAAACGCGGTGTTTAATTAAAATAGGTAAGTAATAATAGGTATAATTAAACGCAAAAATCAATCTGTTAGATTATATTTTACTGTACCGTTGCTATTTTAATTACTAATGTGCGAACAACGTGGGTGTCTTACAGACTTTAATAAATAATAATTATTATATTATCAGCTCTTGTAAGCAATACGGTACCTAACGCATAACTATCAGACATTTCTACGCCCATTGCCGTTACAAATGTGCCGACGTCAAACATTCATATTACAAATTGGTGTTGTGAACCGTAATTAAATTACACACTTTATTTAATAATAAATTATTAATATTGCCCACGCACGGTAGTCACTTCCATGTTTTAATATATAAAATTAACAATAAGGGCTAAATAAAATGTCGGATTATTTCGAAATAGTGATGCGTCTGTCACTATTACGATTAAATGTGAAGTTTAATTTAACTTGGCCGGTAAATTAAAAACGGTTTCTTTTTGATAAAATTTAATTAAATGCTCTGTACTTACTATATTACTTAGTAAGATGAGAGTGAGGGAAGAGAGAGTTCACCTGTGACTGCGCATACACTTGTGTACTATAATATGTCCCGCGCAGAAGGCTAGTGTCCGCTGAGATCGGTCGCCATGGCCGAATTTAAGTCTTATTTATTTTATTTTATATTAGTAAGTGAAGAAAGTAATGTCTGTAACACACGCACGTTGTACCTATAGCAACACTTATTAATTATTCATAATATTCAATGTCGTGAACTCCTGATTGATTTATTAAAATAAGACATTAGATGCAATGGACGAGCACGTACCTACCATCAATAAGTTTAAACGCACCAAAAGAAACAATTAAGTACGACTGACATTACGTGCTCTCCTTTTGATCTGATTTCCTCCTTACCGTGCCTAATAAACATGTCACCTGGTGTATATGAATCACTTCTAACAGTTGGAGAAAGTAGGGTGACGTTAAATGTCAGTTACTCTAAAATAGGAATAAAAACAAACTACTGTATGGTTACAATATATCTTTTCAGCCATAAAAATCGTAAAAGGAAGCGCGAATAAATCAAACGGACCGGGAATTTATAAATTTTTATGTCTCTATCAGCCCATATGGGGAAAGTATCCATTTTTGCTTTTTTTTTTGTCGCTACGACAAACGGCATCTGTCGCCAATTAGAGCAGAATCAATTTAATAGTTCCATATTTAATTTATGATGTCGTTAATTTTAAAGTGCCTCATATACAATACATAAAAAGTCAAATATTCAATGAAGAAAAATGTTGCCCAAATTATTATAAAATGACACTTCTAAATATGTAAGTAAATCTTAGAAGAATCGAATCGAAATAAGATTTGAAATTTCTTTTAAAAAAATATTGAAAGACGTTTTTTTTGCTACCTTTTAAAAACATTAAGGACATTGAATGGTTTTTATAAAGTAAAGTGATAAATTACGTGGCAACCGTTACTGCTATATTAAAACAGCTTAAAATTAATCTAAGTTAGGTTAATGAGGCCTTTGCCCAAGAGTGGGACAGCGTAGGCTAATATAAAAAAAGGATAATGAATATTGGTCATTTATATCACCCATTTAGTTCACTCCTAAACGTTGTAACAGTTATTTATTCTTAATTTGGAGCTCTAGATTTGGCCATAAATGATTCTGTTTTCAATAAAGATGTTCTCCTTTCTAAAATAACCGTTATTTCGGTAATTAGCGCTCCGCCTAATGAGTGCCGGTCGGTATTAAGGTAAAATAATAATACGTTTGAAATGAAGAAACTTAAGACCTTACAACTCTTTACTAACATTTTCACAAGTTTCAGACAGTTTTTTGTTCCATTTTCTGTGAAAAGCCTCTGAAAAGAAACTGGAATGAAGCTCAAAATTAATTAACTGCTGTTACATTTTAATTAATTAAATGAAAACTAAGTAGTTATTAAATGAATTAGTTAGTGTAGACTTAATTAGAAACTTCTTGTTTGGAGTTCATAAGCTCCCATTCTCGCCGGATTAACGGCTAAATAATAAAAGGTAATTAGCGTTACACGTCTTAATTAGTTTTTTAAAGCAAACAAATTCATTTTAATAAATAGAACAATTGTGGTTACCATGTCAACTTGTATAACAGTTTTTATAATAATCTTATTCGCGTCTCTATGACGTGACTGCTATGAAAGTCAGTGGACGCAGGAAATATTTGACAGCACAGAGGAATCACCAAAAAGGTCGGATGAGTGACACTGGTGACAGTCACTCTAGCAGAGCGTCGCATCGATGCTTACGTGGCGGCTGTCTTCTGATGTCAGAGAAGCCGCTGTCGTACCACGTTCATGATGAACTGCTGTATTCTGGCACATTCCTGGAAGCCTATAAAGGCCACTTTGGAGAATCATAAAACGATAACATTATAAATCGTAATATGGCGAAGACAGTCCGTGTCTGCTTTACGTAGGTATAATCAAATAGATTGGGATTGGATTTGGATTGGATTGATTGGTATTTTAGCACAGACAAAAAAAATAACTGAAAAATGCTTCACCAATGGGATTTGATAAGATTAACTTAACAATTTGCTGTCCATTACGTTATCCTTTTATGATTCTGCCAAAGTGGCCTTTTAGGCCCCCCTGCTGAACCACTAATACGATTACCACTTCTGTTAAAGGCTATCCTGCGCCCTTACCTATACTGTAATTGCAAGCTCGTTTGCACAGTAAAAAGTCTGAAATTCTTCAGTAAAAAATAAGTACCTTTTATTTATAGGCAGACAGTACAGCTAGTGAAGTAATGACTGAAAAGCAGCCGTGACATACGTACTGACGCCAGCACATCAAGCTACTTACGATCTGGCAAATGTCTTTAATGGATTTTTAACTTTATTGCTAAAGCATAAGGTTCAAAGTTGATTGGGAAAAGTTAACAGTTTCGGGTAGCTTTATGTGCTGGCGTCTGTAGATACCACCGATCACTATAAATCTTCCGAGTAGACCTTTTAGGTGTTCAAAATGTATAATTTTTATCACTTAGCAACGAAACGATTGAACTCTCAGCGATCAGCGAGCACTAAGCAGCGATTCCACTCCTATAAACCTTTGAAAATCACAATCGTGACGGAATACTAAAATTTAATAAATCATGCTCACAGAACATGTTTCCCTGTACCATAGTTTTAATAATCCAAGGTACAAGTTTCCTCACATAAAACCGTATGATGTCGGAGGCACGGTTCGACCTCTGCCGTGGTGAATTGCCATGGGGTCCCATACTGGCGTGCTAATGCCGTAATTTATACCCCATTGTCTACCACCACCATGTGACAGGAGACGTGACGAGAACACCTAAACCTTGCACGGTTTTAAACATTTGGTATGGAGTTTTAAGCGTTTTTAGGGTTCCGTAGTCAACTAGGAACCCTTATAGTTTCGCCATGTCTGTCTATCCGTCCGTCTGTCTGTCTGTCCGTCCTCGCTTAATCTCTGTGACCGTTAGCACTAGAAAGCTGAAATTTTGTAGGAGTACGTAAGTATATCAGTTACGCCAACAAAGTGATAAAATAAAATTTTGGAAAATATTTTTTTTTAGGGTAGCTCCCCTACATGTGAAGTGGGGATGAATATTTTTTTCATCATCTACCCCATCGAGTGGGGTATCGTTGAATAGGTCTTCTAAAATGGCTTAGGGGTTGCTAAAATTATTTTTCGATTTAATGCTCCATTTACGAAATATTAAAGTTTAAAGTGCAAATTTTTGTTCCAGTAGGGCGTCCCCCCCCCTCTAAAAGCTAAACTACTAGCTTGAAAAATCTGGAAAAATTCTCGATGAAAGTGCATTTCATGAACTTTAAGGAAAAGTATAGCGGTTAAGATAACTTTATTAGTTTAGCAGTAATAGTCGTTGAACTTGGGTGTTGGATAATTTTGTACCAAATACAAAATCCTTAGCATTAATCCTTTAAAGTGACTAAGATGAAGTAGTTGCTTGTTTATAATGGGTAAAGACTTGCATTGAAAACCAAAATATGTTTTTTTTTTACCTATTCAGAATAAAGAACAACAGAATCGTACTACATTGTGATAACGGGCTGCTACGGAACCCTACACTGTGCGTGGTCCGACACGCACTTGGCCGGTTTTTTTTATGTTAAATACATTGGCTTGGCTGTTTGTGGTCGTATGTGAATAGTGCAGTGGTGTTTCTAATTCGCAGAGGAACTTATTTTTTACCCGACTGCGCCAGAAGGCGGGTTATGTTTTTACTAGCTATGCCCTGCGGTTTCACTGGCAGAAATCTGGATTCCGTAGGAATATCGGGACAAAAAGTATTCTATGTCCTAATTCAGGTCGTGGTCTACCCATGTGTCAAATTTCACCCTAATCCGTTTAGCCATTTTAGCGTGAAAGCGCAACGAACAAACAACTACAAAAAAAAAAACAAATCCTTTCTCTTTAAGTATAATGTTAGTTTAAACAAATTGTGGTACCTACAAGTTAGACATAAATGCTTGGCTCTACTTTAAACCCGGCTATTTAACGTAAGTACTAAAAACTCTTTAATGATCTTTACTGTATAGGTAGCCAATCAAATGCCATAAGTATTAATTGTTCACTGCGCAGGAATCCATAAACTTTATTTTGATTTTTATTTAATCGCATGAGTCATTATGTAAATATAGCTGCGCCCCGCGGTTTCACCCGCATAAGTTTTGATCCCGTGGAAATATCGGGATAAAAAGTAGCCTATTATATTAATCTAGGGTGTCAGCTACCTCCATACCAAATTTTATCAAAATTGGTCCAGCCGTTTGAGCGTGAAGAAGTAACAAACATACACACACACACTCACACACTCACAAACTTTCGCCTTTATAAGATTAGTGTGATTGTGATGTCAACTTTATTTCCTCAGACCAATAATGAGTTTATTTCTTAACGTTTAATTTCAATAACAAGACCTTAATAATACAGACACAACAATAAATTAAATCCAGTTTAATAAAGCAAAGGAAATCATAAAAAAGTAATGGCGATATCACAATTTCATAATTCTTTAGTTCATTAGTCGTCCATAAATATCGAAACATAACCTTAACTTGTTTCTTTTTTAAATGAAACATAGAGTAAAGACTAGAGTAAAGACAACGCTAAAGGCGCGATCAAAATCTCAACGGTTATTTTAAAATTTAGTGTTGTAATTAGCCGTTATAGCGTTAACGATTGTTGCGCTATTAACTATATTAACGTAGTCACAACAGTTTTAACGATTAAGGGAAGTCGTTCTAACAGGCGCTACAAGAAAGTTTTTATGACAACACTATTTATTTGACAAGTTTTTCCGCTTGTTTTCGGCATTACGGTGACACTTTAAGTGTAAGTTTACAAGCTGACGTAATTTTGAATCATTCGTAGAACTACCTAAAAGGTGCTTTGATGTTTAGATAGTAAAAATTCCAAGAATTATAGCTGTCAACATCAAAAGTTTGTACTACCGATTTGTTCATAAAGGAGTTAAGTAGCAACTTAATTAAAATTCCTCTACAAAATGCTTGATCAACGAATGACACGTGTAACAGACTCCTAAATAAACCCTCACGGGATCAGGTATTCGCTAAGGACACAAAACACGTCATCCCTTTTCCCCTCATCATTTCAGCCGAAAGACGTCCACTGCTGGACATAGGCATCCCCCAAGGAGGGGGGAGGATTTGCCATAATCGCCACGATTGGCAGGCGGGTTGGCGATCGCAGTTAGTATGGTGGTGGAATGCATAGAGAACGCTGCTGCCCATTCTCTGGTACGACCCTTAGTCGCCTTTTACGACACCCACGGGAAGTATGGGAACCTACCCTTTTCTCCTACGCGGCTAAATCAAAACAGCTAATTTTCATTTTTCATTTCCGGCTCCTAAAGACCGTCGTTGCATGTATAAGTATGGAGTTTTAATCTTGTACATGTTCGATGCCGAAAGGTGAAGCCGAAAGCCGAAAAGGAAATGCTACACACGATGTCATTTCATCACGGTTCCTGTTTTGTGTATACATATTCATAAGTTGACACTTCGTATGCGGTAGGTAGATTCCTATAATTGAGTTGGAATGAAAAGGATTTCCTTTGCCTCACCACTTAAGTGATGAAATCAAAGAGTAATGTGTTTGTATTGCACTATTCGTCATTGTTCTGAACAATGCTGTAGTTTTTATTTGATGTTTCCTACACTCTACAAGTCTACAGTGTCATTTAGGATGTTGTTATGGAGGTAAATGAGTATCTTTTTTTTAATATGATTGGATGTAAAAATTGGATACTTTGAAGGAAATAAATAATAAGCATAAAAATATTTTTTATTGGCCACAAAGTAATAGCAAGATTTTTTATCGCCGAAAAATAAATAAAACTCACAGTGATTTTAACGAAGCGACTGCCTTTCGAAACTATGGTGAAATCTAAACAAAATATTATTAGACGCAATAACATAACTAATGCTTCCTTATTTTCATAGACTCTTCAAATATTATCGCTTGAATAATCAAACTGTCACAATAAAGTCTATTTATAAAAGTTTTAAGTCATTTGAAGTCTCGGCACATCACCGATGGAGGCGCTCTGTCATAAAATTCATTGTAAGCATTATTCATAAATAAATATGACGTTATTTTCTTATAAATTAGGTTTATTTTTGCTCGTTTCTTAGAATTATGAACCATTCGAAATTATTCGGCCGTTTTTGCACAACACTACGTGACAGTCATATTTACATCATTAATTTAATTAAATCGATAAATTCTGTTTATGGCGTGTAGTTTAGCTACCGTAAAACTTAATGATGGCCATAAACCTAAATTTATAATAATTAGGAATACTGCAATAAGTTTTCTTAACTATGAACATCCTCATTTAATTTAAAATTCCCATTTCACTAAAGGTTGTTAGATACCTATCCATTTCGCAATTTCAAAATTTAATTTTAGAGCTATGAAATAATCTAATTTTGAATTCAGAAAAACATGGCGTCTTTGACAATATGGATATCAATGGTTATTAATATTCTTCGAATGGTCGTATTCGGGGATCGTGGCGTACGTTGGCATAAAGCTCACGACCAAATAAACACGATGACTTGAACGCCTTTTGTATGATAATGGAAACGGTCTTTTGATATTTTAAAATACTTATTTCGGTTTTTATTATTATTAAGGTTCATTTTCAAGGAGCGGAAATGCAATTTACTTTTATAAAGGTACCTAAGCAAATATTTTATTTACTAGCTTCCGCCCGCGACTCCGTCCGCGCGGATGTCGGTCTTCGCGTGGATGGTTTATTTCTCCATTTTGAGTAACTCTGACAATGACATCTTATAAATATCTATTGGACCCAAATACGGCTAAGCCTATAATAATTAAGGAGATCCCTCTATTGAGCTACTGCTGTTGAGCTCGCGTTCTGTAGTAAGTATTTTTTTCATAGTAATTCCGACCTTGATAAGTAGCATGTAGCAGTAAATTACTGACAATGACGAAAAGTTTGCAATAATAAAAAAGTGATCGTGACAATGCGACAGAAAGTTAATTGAGAGCTTCAGCATACACAACATTGTTAGTGAGCTCGTCCGGAATATGAACATGAAGATTTCTTGGACTGCTCACATGGGAAAGAGCTACGTAAAGTTGCCCGTGTGAAAAACAACTCGCGGTAAGATCTACGCCAGCAACTCCTAGGGTCTGAACTTGAGCCTTATTTATTGTCATGGCGTAACACAAAGCTACAGGAAACTGTATTCTCTTAAATTGAAATGGAAAATTATCCACTACGGGTAATGCAACGTGTGTTCGCGGTTCTACAGAACAACGTCTATGAATAAAACCGAAAAATAACATTTTTTTTTCTACGTATTTTTCCAGGATAAAAAGTATCCTATTTTATGCCCAGGATAATAAGGTATAATTATACCAAGTTTCATCGAAATCGAACCGTTAGTTTTCACGTGATGCCTGCATATACAGACAGACAGACAGACAGACAGACAGACAGACAAAAATTTTTTTAATCACATATTTAGGTTTGGTATCGATCCAGCAACACCCCCCGCTATTTATTTTTTCAATATTTTCAATGTACAGAATTGACCCTTCTACAGATTTATTATATGTATGTATAGATAAGGTTTGATTACAGGTAGGGCTACCTGTTTTTGAATTCCGTAGGTACTTATATTGGTATTAAAATTTTGCAAAGGTTTTTATACAGCAATAAGCTGCTTAGTTTCACCGCGTCAATGGACGATGTAAGCAAATATTATGGAACCCAAAGGCTTAGTGATTCTTGCAAACTTTTAGTTTGAGCAACAACTTAAACTAACTTCCATAAGTATTTCACTTGAGCATGAGGTCAAAAGCCTGGATGAACTGATTTCAAATAAACCTCCAGTACACGCGTTGCAAATGACACACGTACAATATTCGAACAGTCTACTTAATTTTAAATAAAGAACACGTGAGTTGCTAATAATAAAGAGAATTTATGCCAGTGCCAGTATTGCTACAAGTAAAATATTGAATTACCACAGCAGAGGTAAAATGCCTGTGACCGTGTTCCACGACATACTCGTAAAAGTCTAATCAATGCATTATTAAGACCTCGGGTAAATACTGGTCGTTTGCGGCCACTTGTGCGGTCGAAATTTGGCCTAACGACGCATAAATATCGAATTTGCAAGCAGGCAATGTAAAATATGCTGCAGACGTTTACTGCAGCCTAAATTTTGCACTTAGTACGACCGTACGATATTGCAAATTGCTACTTTTGCAATCATAAACTGAACATAAACTTCATTTTTAATCAAATAAATAGCTACTAACTTGCGAGTTTGGCATAAAGCCCATCTCAAATAATTTAGCAAATTTTAAAATTGGTGTTCTTATCCCAAATCAAAGTTTGTTGCTCCTAATTTTTTCATTGTCACCGAGCCACACCTTAAAACTGTATTTTTGCAACACGTTTGCATTTTATGCAAAAACATAAGTAACGCATTATGTGCGATGAATGTTATCGTGCATATTGTGCACGCCGAGTGAGCACGTCTAAATTTCGGCGCGGCGCATAAATCCGAGACGCCCACCACACTACGGGTTGATAGGGCTGCCGACAGATGCAATAGGCAATGACGAAACGGAAGAGTGTAGAAGAAAATAAGTTGCCAATAGTTTCATCTGTTTTTTCTTGTTTCGTCCGTCTTATCATCAGATTTACGAGTACGTTTATGCTTCGTAAACTATATTACTTGTTTTCTCATGCTCTCGCTTCTAAAATTCCTCGATCTCAATCAACTATCAATGTCAAACACTTCCGTTGCCAATCAACAAAAAACGGCATTAATATTAATTTAACTTAGAGACCATAACAATTACATTGCAAAAACTCAAGAAGAACCACGATCCTATAATGCAGAACCTGGCTGAAAGTTCCAAGAAAACTTATAAAAAGTTTAAAAACCAACTTAATAAAACACGCAGGCATCCCTGCTGCATCTCGCCGAATAGGGCTGTGCCAACTCGTTTATTTACGACGAGCCGATTACAAATTCTGCGTGTGGGTCGACGCGTGTACTGCATCCCTGTTGCAATGATGCATAAAAGAATACGTGATTCTTTTGAGATGAGCCGATTTGTCGTCGTTTGCAGTGTTGATGACACTGTTAGTCGTTAGGCTATGTGTATAGTGGACAATTCTGCGGAATTTGTTTTATTTAAACTACGTTGGCGTTTTTGATTAGCCAGCTCTTTTATGGTGATGGCTAATTGATGGAAAACTAGACATTTACACGCGTAAATGATTCGATTTAAAGGTCATCCTATGTTTGACGATTAAATCGTTAAGTTACTGTACAAGTGTACAGTTTAAGTTAAGAGCTGAGTGAAGTCAGGTCGTAAACTTGTGACTTAGCCATCGATATCATAAATGCCGTATACAGGGTCTAATTTAGTTAGTTAGCGAAACCCTGCAAACGTGATGGGAAGAAATAAAAAAAAAACAAAAAAACTATTTTTTTTTTGGTGTCAACTTCCCCTTGAAGTATGAATTGAGAAAATCTGTTTTTATTATTTGGTTTTATCATGTTTAGATAACGATAGTTACCCATCAAGTCTGTGAAGTTTACACGAAAAAAATACCTACTTGATATTTCAAGTGACTACACTAACTGCGGTCGATGAACTCAAAAAAACATCACGAATTTTTTTTTTTTTTGTTTTATCATGTTTAGATGTCAACACCCATTCCGTTTGCGGGGTTTAACTAGCTAATTTTATTTGACCCTGTATAGTCTCACATAAAGGCTCAGTAAAGTCATAAAGTTGCACATAAAGGCTCCTTCAAACAGGCGCAACACGCGATAAAATCGCGCGCGACACACAGGCACCGCAAGTCGCGCAAAGAGTTTGTTGTTTGTTTGTAGTTTGTAGGAGCCTTAACCCACAATTCATTAGAAGCTCAGGCATATTCCATGTCCTATTCCAGCATTTCCAGCCCTATCATTTGCTTCCGACTTTTCCCCATGCAATCTCAAAAACACTCGAAATTCGCCCAAATTACATACAATCAGCATTCCTTTGAAATAACCCTTTCAATATCGAAAAAATAATACGAAAAGTTACAAGGAGTTCGAAGCCCCGGGGCCTCGGATGACAGCATGATATATTCCACGATATGATTTGTTACACAATGTAACATGTTACGTTTTGATTTGTTACACTTGTATCAAACTGAATGTTTTTAACGAGCACGCGAGAAGAGATGTATGTTGCGTAATGTTAGGGTTTAAAAGATCCCCTTGATGTGCTAAAGATGTATGGTCTGCGTAACTGTCATTAATTGATGGGCTTTCATAATAAATGGATATAAAACAGCTTAAATATGCAATGAAGCTGCACTGTAATTTTGTTAAATGGACATGTACTTACCTAGATAAAAAATTGTCCTCCGTAATTTTGGCGATGAGTGGAAATTAAATCAACTGTACTTTTAACACGTGTAACCAACCAAGTCGGTTTAATGATAGGATGTCTCGAACTGGCACTGAATAAGTTGAAATAATTTCGCCTTAAGAGCGTTTACGCCGTTTGGTATTTCATACAAATTTTGAAGCTCTTATTTTTCGAAATGAATAAACCGATTTTAATGAAACTTCATACGCATAAGCAGGATACAAAGGTCTAAAAAGTTAGTAGAGAACATTTTCGAAAAACAGTGTTACAGTCAAATTAGACCGATTTTAAATTTTTCATAGAAACAGAGATTTCCAGTTATCTTTTTTTTACTAAGACATTTCGAAAATGTTCTCTACTAACTTTTTAGACCTTTGTATCCTGCTTAGGCGTATGAAGTTTCATTTAAATTGGTTCATTCATTTCGAAAAATAAGGGCTTGGAAGTTTGTATGAAATGCCGCACGTAAACGCTCTTAAATGTTAAAAAGTCAATGTTTTTAGGGTTCCGTAGCCAAATGGCAAAAACGGAACCCTTATAGATTCGTCATGTCTGTCTGTCTGTCTGTCCGTCTGTCTGTCTGTCTGTCTGTCTGTCCGTCCGTATGTCACAGCCACTTTTCTCCGAAAGTATAAGAACTATACTGTTGAATCTTGGTAAGTAGATGTATTCTGTGAACCGCATTAAGATTTTCACACAAAAATAGAAAAAAAACAATAAATTTTAGGGTTCCCCATACTTCGAACCGAAACTCAAAATTTTTTTTTGCATCAAACCCATACGTGTGGGGTATCTATGGGCTGGTCTTCAAAAATGATATTGAGGTTTCTAATATCATTTTTTTCTAAACTGAATAGTTTGCGCGAGAGACACTTCCAAAGTGGTAAAATGTGTGTGTCCCCCCCCTGTAACTTCTAAAATAAGAGAATGATAAATGTAAAAAAAATATATGATGTACAGACTGCAGCACATCAATGTAAACTCTATACATATCTATAACTACGACGCGCTGTATAGTGTTAGAAAGAAAGTATCCTTGGTATGATTGGTGGAGTTTTCAACGTTTCTAAAATCACCCAATCGCAGCCATACTAATAATTGGCAGCCAATTATCATGTTCACGACTACTAAAAAAAAAACCAAGGCGAGGGTGGATGAATAAAAAGAAATATCGCGCATCAGTAACATTTTAAAGTTGTCTACTGTTAATATCTAAATTACATGATTCATTATCTAAATAGCTGGTTGTGATTGTGCGATAATGAACTTTATGAAAATGTGCCATATGGTTTAAATTCTTTAGAATATTGCGCGTATCATCCCAACTCATGGTCACTAAGGCAGCTCGATAATCATTGTTATCTGCGTTCGAAACCAGGAGAAACATAGATGCAGCTTTTTTACTGCATACCATGTAAACTACCACCGAAAATTGGTTTGAACGAGATCTAGTAAGTAGTTTTTTTTTAATACGTCATAAATCGTAAACCGCAATTTACCATTCATTCAATCAACTCAAAAATTAAAAAAAACATTTAATTTCATAAACATAAACCTTATGCATAAACCCGGATGTTACGGAACCCTCGGTGCGCGAGTCCGACTCGCTCTTGCCCGGTTTTTTTTTAAGAAAGTGGTGATAATTATGATTTCTGCCAATGTAAAATTATTTTTTAAAAGGAAAATTACAAGGAGTAGCTAACAATTTACTTTCTTTCACTTCACAAATCGTTTTTAGGGTTCCGTACCCAAAGGGTAAAAACGGGACCCTATTACTAAGACGTCGCTGTCTATCCGTCTGTCCGTCTGTCCGTCTGTCTGTCACCAGGCTGTATCTCAAGAACCGTGACAGCTAGACAGTTGAAATTTTCACAAATTATGTATTTCTGTTGCCGCTATAACAACAAATACTAAAATGAAAATAAAATAAATATTTAAGGGGGGCTCCCATACAACAAACGCGATTTTTTTGCTATTTATTGCTCGATATCAAAAATGGCAACTGGTAGGCACTTGAAATATTCACAAAATACTCAGTTGTATTTTTACTTTAATAATAAATAATAAAATTAAAATAAAATAAATATTTAAGGGGGGCTCCCATACAAAAACGTCATTTTCTGCCTTTTTGTTCGATATCAATATTATAGGTAACAGGTAGGCACTTGAAATATTCACAAAATACTTAATTGTATATTTACTTTAATAATAAGTAATAAAATAAAAATAAAATAAATATTTAAGGGGGCTCCCATACAACAAACATGTTTTTTTCGGCGTTTTTGCCTTGTGGTACGGAACCCTTCGTGTGCGAGTCCGACTCGCACTTAGCCAGTTTTTTACTTCAGCGAAAACGACATGACAGAGACAGGCAGTGACATTTTAAGAGACTAAAATGAGTCCCACACTAACAAGCGAGCTTACTTTGACGAAATATCGACATCTTAATCCAATTACGCACGAATTATTACAAGGTTAGATACAAACGCACGACACACACACATTTTATGCCCTAACTTAGGGTTACCACCCTTCTAAGTCAGAAGGCATACTTTAGGAGGTTATTTTGAGTTTGGTTTATTTTTAATCTGTGCCCGGTTCGCGTCAGGAAAACGGTTATCATTGACACGTGGCACCATTATTTTAAATTAAGTCTTCTGAAATGGTTTTTAATTGCCGTTTAGTACAAAAACAAATAAAAAGTAGTAAAAGGTGTACTTTAGGACCCAAATGGGGCCAATCAACTCTGAAACATTCAAGGACACTCTGGTCCTTAAATATCCCATTTGACAGTATTATAAATAGCAGCCCTAAAGTATCCGAAAGTCAATGGTGTGTAATGGGCACGGTCCAATCAATTAAGATACGGCCCCGTGTCGAGACAACGCCACCCGCGCCGATGTAATCGCGGCTTTACGCCTCAATTACTTGCTGCAAGTGTGTGCCCGCCTTTATGCGTTATGAATTTTACTTGACGAGTTTGCACGCGATGTCTGATTATGTTTTGCTGTGTAAATCTAACCACTGGTTTAAAACCTGATCGAGTTCTTGATCAGTAAATCTGGTGCATCAACTCTCAAGTAACAACAAACAAGGCGCGTGGCCAAAATCGGAACTAACGGCGCCATCTTGTTTTTTAATAGACTTTCACAAATATACTTATAACAAATGTTTACCATCTGCTGCCTTGTATGGATCAGAATGTTGAATGAAAATCAAAAGGGATGAATGAAAGGCAATTGCATGCAGCAGAGATGAGAATGCTAAGAGGGTTGTGTAGTATTACACGAATGGATAGAATAAGAAATGAGTTCATAAGAGGAAGTTTGAAAGTGGTACCGGTAACTGCAAAGTTGTGTGGAAATCGGTTGTCATGGTAAGGGCATGTGTTACGAAGAAATGAGGAAAATGTCGTGAGGAGAGCTTTGAGTATGGAAGTCGCAGGCTATAAGATGAATGTACTACGTCTGAAATAAATTTCTTATTATTATTATTATTATAAGAGTAGGGGAAGGCCAAAGAAAGGATGGATGGAATGTGTGAATGATGATATGGTTAGAAAGGGGGTGAGTACCGAGATGACGACTAATAGAGAAGTATGGAAGAAAAAGACATGTTGCGCCGACCCCAAATAAATTGGGATAAGGGCAGGAGAATGATGATAACAAATGTTTACCAAGAGCGCCCTCTTGTCACAGAGGAAGCCTGCGTACCAGCAGTAGGAACATTATAGACTGATTATGTGTGCCCTGCTGTCAATGTCAGTCAAGCGCCAAAAGGCCTTTACCTAAGTTGACATGAGTTTTGACATGATTCTTGATAAAAAGTACCTATGTAGTTACGAATTTTAAGGTAATACATCTTTCTAAGTTAGATTTCTACCACTAACACTTTTCCATAAGAGATTAGTGGTTGGTGGTAGAAATCTAACTTAGAAAGATATATTAATGATTCTAATGATTATAATTCTCTAAATATGTACCTGTTATTGTCGCGAATCACATTTTGATCAAGATACAACCTGACACTGACCTGCCAATTGCAAAAAACGTAAGAAAATTTGAATTTCACGGTCTGAACTACCCATTCACCTTAAGGTATAGAACAATCTCACAAACTTATCTACTGTTCAAAAGTGACGAAAATAGCGTAAGAGTCTAATCGAAGTTACATTTAAACATGGCAACAACCTTGTCTTACAAAATGAATACATACTTGTAGAGGGTCAGGCGAATGAATTCATAATCATAATAATAACTCGACCGTAATTGGTGATAACATCATTGAAACCATTTCAACTACACCATACATTTCCCTATACAGGCATTACTTGCTTAAAGGGAGGCTCCAATCACTAATCTGTTTAGCCTAAGTTATGTTGGAGAAATATTCATTGATATTTTTTTTTTATACAATACAAAAGATAAATATACAAGTTTAATATCTTCAACATTGCGTGAAAATATCCTAACACAATGTTAAAGCCAGAGCTATAAAAGTTACACATTTTGAATGAACCTACCTAAGTAGGTTCAAAGCCATAAACTGAACGCAATTACATACAATGTGGAAATTCTAAATAAAATGGGATCCAAAAACCCTTCAACGTGACCATAACAATTATTTTTTATGATGCATTACTTGTTTGCCGACGTATGCGGCTGTAACATGCGACCGCTGTCAAAGGAAGAAACGGAAAACAATGCAATTATGTAACAAACAATCAATTTGAATATTTTCAAGGAGGCATTTTCTTTTTCTTTTTTTTTAACGCTTCCCTAGTCGCTGGATAGATGGCGCTGAACTTGGTAAGTTACTGCAAGGAACGGAACGTCACATAATTTTTTTATTAATTCACTTGGATGTAATTTTGAGATCCTAAAACGAAAGCAAACGAAACTGTCACTCAACGAGCGTATGTATGACGTGACGCAATGTTTTTTTATCCAAGCGTTTTGACTTTGGCACCTAGTAACGTAGTCAGTTCAACGCCATCTTCAGGGTTCTTGGAAACTATGTTTTTTTTTTAATACTCAAAAGAAAAACCTCTCATTGCCAAAAAAGCAGTCCTATTCTGTGAAAACTCACTGTCTAGTCGGCTCACTTTAGTCTTTAGAGTTGTGACTCTAATAACTGACGGTGCATACTGAAGTGAGTTTCTTTAATTTACATAATGTGACCTCCGCTAATGAGACACAATTGATTTTCTATTGTATCGTATCACATAGGATACGCGCGGTGCTTGACGGGTTAAAAAGATAATAGTCTTATTATAATAATATGTACAAACAAGTATATAAAAAGGAGGGGAAATAATCAAATGGCATCATACAATAATTCGTTCGTATCACTGTCAACAGGAAAAGTACCCAAAAGCCTGGCCGCATTGCCACCTTGTATGTCAATTCTATTTCTTTAATTAATGAGTTTTTACATCTCCCGATTCATGTTTGTTATGATTTGTTGACCATAGACAACAAGAAAAGATGAATAAACTAATTTGTAGTTATTTAGGTTTATCGTAGAACAGGACCGTATTTTCAAATGTCGTGTACTTAAATCACTCCTACTCTAAATAAACGATTAAATGCTGCATAATGCTATCATTGCATTGTCATTTATAAATTATCTTCTTGATATTAACGAGGTGTTTATACCTCCAACGATAATCTTACCAACCACATTAATTTCCCTTTTGAAAATGTAGAGCTGGAAGACACGTAAAGTAATCTAAGTATTTGAAATCATTTTTAGAACTAGCATCATGAGAGCTTCCATTATTGCGGCGCCATTTGTTTCTTTTTCAAATAAAGAAGTCGGAATTACCATGCACAGGTAATCTTTGTCTATGGTTCAGGTCATAGAAATATAAAAAAACTTCTTACTTCTTCTTATCTATGGTTCAGCAGTTTACAGCACCTGAAATTTTCCTATATTACCTTTTCGGAAAATTTTATAGACATTTTTCTTCTAACATCGTTCTATGAAGAAAATCCTGCAACCGTCATATTTTACTATGAAATATCACGCACCGACGCAAACTACGACTTATAAGGGGAGTAACAGATGGACGAACATAACTTGACTGGCCCGTTGGTCTAGTGGTTAGTGGCCCTGACTGCTATGCCGGAGGTCGTGGGTTCGATTCCCACCCAGGACAAATGTTTGTGTGATGAGCATGATCATTTGTTCTGTGTCTGGGTGTAATTTATCTATAATATGTATGTATTTAGAAATATATAAGTATGTTTATCAGTTGTCTAGTACCCATAACACAAGCTCTGCTTAGCTTGGGACTAGACGGCGTTGTGTGATAGTTGTCGAATATATATATATAACAAAATTGTAAGAATTCCCACTCGCCAGATTTATATTACTTAACTCCTTTGAACTCTAGATATAAGACTAGGTTTTATTACATTTATTTTTGCTCCACTTCCTTGTCGGAAACCTTATAAGGCTGCTTCTTTGTGAATGGGAAGTAAGAACTTCTTTGAGGTTTTCGCAATCTCAGATGCTGTCTGTTTTCTTTTCAAAACTGGCTGAGATGAACCTACTTACTTTAGTGTTTTATCAGCTTAAGCTACATTTTCCTAGAAAAGCGGTTTCCTAGAATAGCGATACAGTAGCATAATGTAACATTTACGCAATATAATTATACTACCTGCGCCCTTTTTTTTTTTTTTTTTTTTGTGGATGGGAGATCATCAAATGACTCCTCCCGCTCTGGGTGGAGCGGAAGGGAGTGTCAGACTCTTACTGACTAAAACCCACCCGTGTTCCTTCCTTAGCCCTTTATGTTCCGGGCCAGCGGTAACCCTTTCGGACAATCCCGCTGATCCGGCAGGCTTCGGCCCTAAGGGGCCCCTCCTCGATGCTGACATCTCTTTGAGGCGCGCGTGGAACACGTACGCGCCGTCCGGCACGGGCCTGGTCCTGATCGGGCGGTGAGCTACCCATTACTCTCCGCCCGCAGGCCCGCGCCTACGGTGGCCGGGAGTCGTCACGCGGCTCCCGACGCCCGGAGCGTCTCCCGCGGCGGCTGGGACGGGAGGCTCTCTCCCTGAGCCGTTCCGCCACCTCCTTCGCTAGCATGACTGCTTCGCAGAAGGAGGTGACTGCCTCCCACTCCCTCTCGCCCCGGACCATGGCTTGCACCAGGGCCGGACGCGAGAGGTCGCCGTCGCTGCCAATCGCCTCTACGAGGACACGGCGGTGCTCCGCCCAAGCGGGGCAGACCTCCACCGTGTGCTCCACCGTGTCCTCTGGGCGATCCTGGCAATAGTGACACCCGGGCGTTTCCTCCCGCCTGATGATGTGCAGGAACCTCCCGAAACTTCCGTGTCCGGTGAGGACCTGCGTCAGGCGAAAGGTGAGGGCGCCGTGGCGCCTCTCTAGCCACTCCTCAAAGAGGGGTCTTATCGCCGCTATCGCGGCGTGCCCTGCGCTGGGTTGCGACAGTCGCTCTTTCCATGCCGCCATGAGATCGCGCCGGAGATCCGTCCGCTCCGCAGCGATTTGCCGCGGAAGCGGATCCTCCCCCCGGCGTAGTGCCTCCGCGCGCCACTCATATAGGCGCGCGAGGACCATCGCCTCCAGATCCCATGGCGGCAGTCCGGCAAGGAGGCTTGCCGCCTCGCCAGAGATCGTGCGGTAGCCCCGGATAGCCCTTATGGCTACCACCTTCTGGGGCGCGTTCAGGTAGTGGGCGGCTCGCCGCCGCAGTGAACGCGCCCACACCGGGGCCCCGTATATGGCCATGGACCGCACGACCCCCGCGTAAAGCCTCCGGCAGGAGGCGTTTGCCCCCCCCAGGTTGGGCAAGAGCCGCTTGAAGGCGGCCCCGGCCCGTTCCAGTTTGGGGGCCAAACGTCGGAAATGCTCCACGAAGTTCCACCGGCTGTCGAGGACGAGACCCAGGTATTTCATCGTCATCCCGACGCCGATGTGAACCCCTCCTACCGTTAGTTGGGATCCCGATGGCGGCGCGTTCCGGGGCCCATGAAACGACATGGCCTCGGACTTGTGCAATGCCACCTCGAGACCCAACTGCCGGATCCTCTCCACGACTATCGCAACCCCGCGTGTCATCGCGTCGGCCGCCGCCTGATGCGACCTCCCCTGCGCCAGGACCAGCGTGTCGTCAGCGTAGCAAACCACGCTGACGCCATCAGGGAGGTCGGCGCGCAGCACCCAGTCGTACCCGATGTTCCACAGAGGCGGCCCCAGGACCGATCCCTGTGGGACACCGCACGACATCTCTCGCCGGTTCCACTCCCCATCGCGACCGGGGTAGCTGACGGCTCTTTCCGTCAGATACGCCTCGACCATTCGACGGAGGTAGGGCGGCACCCGGTGATACCGGAGTGCCTCCACAATGGTGCTCCAGGGCAGGGTGTTAAACGCGTTACTACCTGCGCCCTGCGGTTTCACCCGCATAAGTTTCGATCCCGTGGGAATATCTGGATAAAGAGTAGCCTATATGTTAATTCAGGGTGTCAGCTGCCTCCTTACAAAATTTTATCAAAATTAGTCCAGCCGTTTGAGCGTGAAGAAGTAACAAACATTTATAAACACACACACTCACAAACTTTCGCCTTTATAATATTAGTGTGATTGTCTTTGGTCATATACGAGGTTTTTGGCTACTTTGTACGCGTATATTTTATGTATTTTTTTTGTTAGTTTGTGCAGAATAAACAAATTTTCTTTCTTTTTTTTCTGTCAATTTACCAACGAATGACGTCACTAAAACGTTATTTATGAAAGAAAGTTGGTGTGTTTTCTTAGAGAGTATTTCTTAACACCGCAAAGTCAAACCCTGCTGCCATCATTTTCATGACAGTCGTCACTGCGGCCGTTATGTGGCAGCCACCATTCTTCTAGGAACCGTATCTTTACGTAAAGTGGTGTTCGCTTAAAGGCCTTCAAACAGGCGCGACTCGCGACGCGAATCGCGAGCAGTGCCTTTGCGTCGCATGCGATTCGCGTCGCGTGTCGCGCCTGTTTGCCTTAAATCTGGTTACGTTTTCCAAGACCGCTTTGCCTCTCAGATGTAAAACAGCCGCAATAATTTTGTAACTAAACTAAACGATTACAAATGCTTTAATGTTGGTAGTAAAACAGTAAATTATGTAAACATGGCAACAAAAGCAGGCAAAATATAAAGGGACACAATTAACTGCTAACAGTGTCAGTATTTAGGGTTATTACAAAATAAGTATATTTATTTGTATTGCTATACACAACTGCTCAATTATAGCAGGACCCGCAATGTTTCAGTCACCGATTACTATCATAATGACGATTTACACAGCGGTGCAATAATTATAGCCTATAGCACTGCGGTGGATGGAGGGCTTTATTGGTTCTATTGCACGTTATCACGTCATCACTGACGGCTAAATGATTCAATTATTTTTTTATTGATAATAATATACTTTAGTGCATTTAGTTTTATTTTATTGTTTTGGAATTTATAGGAAGTAGCAGTTCCTACATTTATGTTTCCTATTAAAATGGCATCATTTTTATGGACTTGTAAAATGCTGCAACTTGTTCAATTCGACTTTGCATTTTTTTAACCTTACCTATACAAATAAATAAAATTGAAATGTCTGTTTGTAATATGAAAATAACTGTTTTTTACTAAATGCATATGAGTACCGTACTTAATATAAAAAAAAACAATATTTATAATTTTTGTCTGTGTCTGTTTGTTCCGGCTAATCTCCGAAAAACCTGGACCAATTTTAATGAAATTTGGTATGATACTTTGAACCCTGGATAGGACATAGGCTTTTTATTGACAAACTACTCAACAATATGACAACATCAGCGCCTGATTCATCACTGATAAATTCAACACTTGTTTGCAACAGCAAAAATTTCAAGAATGTCAGCTGGTCAACAAAGACACTCTTACTTTCCACTTTTCTAGTTAACTTTTTAGCTCCTTATTACCATAATAAAACAAATAGTCAGAAACAGAAAAACTGTCAGATACACGCGAATACGTCATTTCCGGCAGTTTTCTCGGCTAGTCCAAATGGTATGGCGCCATGCGTAGTAAAGTTCTAATTATCGTTCATTTACATTTCAATTTGTATTTGCCTTTCTTTAGCGAGTTGTAAACTATTATGGGTTACGAAATTTTGAGGTATTAGTCAGAGCCGTATAGGTTAGGCGGTACCTACAAAAATTGGGCCAACGAAGATGTTTTTGACCGGTTAATATTTGCCAGTCATAATTGTGAACATAGACTTACATAAAACATTCCGAGTTAAGAGTAGGCATTTTAATTAAAAGAGCCCTACCTATTTCATTTACCAAGTAACACTAACGAAAGGATACATTTACTTAATATTGTAATAAAACCAAACGAAAACAAAATTTACGCGAATCTCAATCGATATTTACATGTAAATCTGTATCAACACCACACTAGGTGTCAGTAATTAATTCATTTACATACTGAGCCAGAAAGACGTTTTTCTACATACCCATATAAACTTGCAGAATCGCTTTCTATGTCTCACCTCTAGCTGTTTTGCGTAAACCAATATGGTATAATTGACTGATTCCAGTCACTTCTTGAGTAACATGTGTCTCCCGAGTACGGATATAACATAATCAAGACAAGCTAATCGTTAGTGAGGAAAATGTCGGTTACATTCAAACTAGTGTACCAATAAGTCTTTCAGTTAGAAAACTTGAACTTCCAAATGTGTAGGGGAATGTGGAACGAAGTATGCGATAGTAGGGTAACGTGAACTGAGCCCTGGAAACAGTGTCAGAGAAATAAGACAAAAAGAAATAGTGCTATATGGCTTTAAAGAGTTTATAAGGCAATAGAATAACATCGTTAAGAGGGTTTACGCCGTACGGCATTTCATACAAACTTTCAAGCCCTTGTTTTTCGAAATGAATGAACCGATTTTAATGAAACTTCATAAACACAACTTCACAAAGGTCTGAAAAGTTAGTAGAGAACATTTTCGAAATGTCTTATTTAAAAAAAGATAACTGGAAATCTCTGTTTCTATGGAAAATTTAAAATCGGTCTAATTTGGCTGTAACACAATTTTTCCAAAATGTTCTCCACTAACTTTTTAGACCTTTGTATCCTGCTTATGTGTATGAAGTTTCATTTTAAAATCGGTTTATTCATTTCGAATAATAAGGGCTTGAAAGTTTGTATGAAATGCCGTACGGCGTAAACGCTCTTAAGAATAACGATACTAGCATAAGCATTAATAAGCCTATAATGTTCCCACTGCTGGGGGACAGGCCTCCTCTCTGTGAGAGGGAGTTGGCCATAAACTACCACGCGGACCCAGTCCAGGTTGGCGGATGTCATGTCTTCGAATTTTTGGTTCTAGGGTTTCCTCACAATGTGTTTCATATAGGCATGAGGAACAGGATGTAAAGTTCACTCAACGATACTAATCGTTCAGAACAATACTACTTGTAATTACATCGTATACTCACTGCAAACAGAAGCAAAAGCAATAACTAAAGATTTATTGGAGAATCGTGTCCAACCGTCAATGTCTAATATTATAGCATACTAATAATAAAACCATCACAATAAATCATAATATCTAAATAAACAAACATACACATGCATTTGCGGAACAAGCACTAAAATAGAATTGTCATTTGAATAGCAAATCCTCGCTTTCTCTTTGTATAAACAGACCATGAATCATTGTAACGGAAACCCATTAGATTGAAAGATGCTAACTCGAGATTGAACTGCACGTCGGAACTTAGATCAGTAGAACTACTTTATCAGAGAGATATGACGCCCACGAACGAAGCGACGATACTGACGATAAATCTTTTTTTTTTTATATAAATGGCATCTCGTAGTTGACCTTGAGAAGTCGTGGCTAGTTAACCGGACTAGCCTGTGGTTGCCTTAAGTAACCTCAAAGCCTCCAGACAGGGGAACAATAAATCACTTATCCACTCGCGTTTTATATGCCCCCCACCATTCGCAGCAGCTAAAGTTCAATACACTTTTTTGCAACGTTCAAGAAGATTACGAACCTTTGTTTTCTAAAATATGATCTCATCACTCTCCTGCCCTTGTCGGCGCAACATGTCTTTTCTTCCATACTTCTCTATTACTTAGTCGTCATCTCGGTAGTCACCCCCTTTCTAACCGTATCATCATCCTCACATTCCATCCATCGTTTCTTTGGTCTTCCCCTACTCTTATAGCCATCGAAATCCATACTCAAAACTCTCCTCACGTCATTTTCCTCATTTCTTCGTAACACATGTCCCATACCATGACAACCGATTTCCACACAACTTTTCAGTTACAGGTGCCACTTTCAAACTTGCTCTTATGTAGTCTAATATGATCTAAGGTACATAAATAGCTTTATCCTGAATTGCGGCAGTTTATTAGATATAGTGAACGTCTTTTATATCTTCATATCCTAAGAGCTAACCGCTCGCCTAATATCGTTATCCAGTGTGGACACATTTACGACTTCTCCTGGGTAATACAGTTAGTAAAGAGTTATTAACACTGCTCTCAGGAAAGCCAAACTCTCTAAATGTGCTCAGAGTCCTCTATTGTATTACAGCCGTCGAACTACCGATAGTTAAATTAAATACTACGTTTTATTACCAACGCTTTAGAATAGGAAAAGCTCTATTCAGGACTCCAGGTGTTGCCAATATAAACCGTTATAAATGACAATAAACCGTTGATCTATCGTATGATCACTTTTGTTTTCAAATAAAGGCACTTTGATATACAGCACTGACAAACAACTGACAGATCATAACATAATTCAAACCGTTTAATGGCGCGGCGGTGTAGACATAACTTATTTTTAATAAAGCATTCGATTAAATTCGTCCGACTGTCGATTGAGTGCAGAACTAATAAAATGGAGGCTGGCATCATAAATCGTTCATATATCGGTTATTAAGTGGGTTGGCGCCAAGAGGTTACACACGTCCGCCATCTTTGTGAAAAATGCGCGCGAGCTGCCTGAACGCGCTAACAAGCTGGGTCCGCGGTGCGCCTGAGCACAACTCCGTGCAATGCAATCCGCCATATTGAAATACGGCGCCTATACGACAATTTATCAAAATTAATACGGTTCCCGTCGTATGTTTACTTTGGTGACACAGTTATTTCCTCAACACATTACAAACCTGTTGTGTTGGCAAGACTCGCTCTATAAATAAATCTCCAATAACTAAATTAACACCTTAAGGTGCGAATAAATGGTAATGTTGTAACACCATTGACAGTAATTGCGTATAAGACATTTAGAGGCAGGACATTATTGAAGGCATTATAATGAAACCTAGCCGTCTGACGACAACTTAATCAGATTTCACATGCTTAAATATTAAGACGATTTAATAGGCAAGCATCGGCAGCTCAGGAAGGAGTTAATTCAACTTTAATCTACTAGGTACAGTGCACTTTATAGCGGACACATAAAAGCGCACTCTACTTGAATTAAAGGTATTTGAACGTACCTAATGAAACAAACGCACAAAATACAGAGAGTAATCAGTTTGACATTTATCAATCTCAGATCCCACGATATAAAAATCAAAATGACAAAAAGTAAAAAAAAATTGGAAGCCATCACCCACGCTCCAGATAAACAAATGCCCTTGAGACGGCGACACCAATTTAAATGTACACATTCAACACTTAATACCGAAGCTTATATAAGCGGGTCCAACCGGCCAGTTCGTCCCACGTCGACTGAAACCTGTCCCTCTTTCATACCGGCTTGTGATAAAATTTCGCCGTAAATACCCTCAGATAGGGAGAGGAATGCCGATAGCAATCACGTGACACGTTTTATGGTCGCACCACATAAACGGACGATGGCATTCAATCTACGCTGGAAGAAGGAAGAATTCATCTTTTTGCACACGATTTCTTGTGACGGCATTGAAAAGTTTTAATCTTTAATTGAATCATGGATAAGGAAGTCGTGGGCGCATCTTTTTGGACGGTTACCGTATTTTCTTCGAATGAAGAAGTTGGCGCTTTAAGTGGTAATTGCCAATTGTCTTAAACCTTAGCAGGAATTACAGTTATGAATGTTCTTCATCTTAACCTTTCACTTCAGCCAGTAAAACAAATACAGTCTCACTTTACTGTCACGTAATCAAATCCCGGACCACCCAACCTCCTAAAACTGACGACAAAAACAATAATATCGCATGTACCGAATATTGTTAGATATTACCGGTGTAGATAGTGGTATCATTAATAATGGCCATGTCAACGGCACGGCCAGTCGATAACATTTGTTAACATCGCCCAATACCGCGCCACAATACGGCTAACATCGCCCGCTGGACGTTAAAATGTGCTCATGACACTTCAATTGAGAAAAATCGAGTTGGCTAAACACGGGAGTTCGATTTCAATTTGATTTATTCAAATTGTGTTTTACATTCACGTTTTGGGAAAATATGGGGTATTGCAGTGTTTTTATGTAGACCAATTGGACAGCTCATCATTCATCAACATTTCAGCCGAATGACGTCCACTGCTGGACATAGGCCTCCCCCAAAAGGGGGGCCACGCTTGGCAGGCGAGTTGGCGATCGCAGTATAGTATGGTGGTGAAATGCATAGAGAACGCTGCTGCCTATTCTCCGGTACGAACCCTTAGTCGCCTTTTACGACACCCACGGGAAGTTTGGGGTGGTGCTATTCTTTGAGTCCGGAACCACACAGACAGCTGAATTGGACAGCTGGATCTAAATATTTTGAGAGTGACGATTTATGTAAAAACATGTAAGATTAAACTTTTAAATATAATGGTTAACAACAAGCTTGATCAGTATAGCCACCTTGAAAAAAAAGAGGGCTTGATCTACCAAAATATTTTCCCTTGATTCGTTTATAGGAAAATATAGTTAGACACTGAACTAGCAACCTAACATAAAAGTAAGAAACCCACTCAAACCCCTATGAAGTAACACAACACCTCTATTTATTTCGCTATAAGTAAGGTTGGTCGCAAACTGAACAAGTACCTAAATATTCTCCTTGCGTAACTTACGCACCTAATATAGTGCGGGTACCTGTGAACATCCACTTAAGACTATCACAATTTAAATCGTACCACACCGCCGGGAATAAACTTTAAATGGAACAATCTTGTTCATGCTACATTTTAGGGCCCCGAAGACCGAGGCAGGATGCATACTGTTTTCGTAATGCAAAACTGCATCTCGAGCCATGCTTTGTTGGGATACAAGCGACGATCCGGTTTTACGATTGTCAGATAGCTTTTTGACCCCTGCTGTGTGCCATCTAGCGAACAAAACACTAATCCCTATACTTATGTAGTAACAACGATACTTTTGCTGTTCGCACGCAGAATATCTCTTTAACGTAAATCTGACGACCCAATTCGCAGGAGCTGTGCACCTTTTGTGTTTAGGGTCACAGACTCAGGAGCTCAATTCCTTTATTCTAAGAAGCTGAGCCTTTCAGATGTTTGTTCAAGTCTGGCTCACGCAATCAGATATTCTCACTGCTGCTGGGACACACTCTCTGTGAGAGGGAGTGAGCCATAATCCACAACTCGGCCCAGCACAGCACCCGGCTCAGTGCGGATTGGTGAATGTCTTCGAATTTTTGGTTCTAGGACATGTGGTTTCCTCACAATGTTTTCCTTCGCCATTATGAGAGCAATAATGATGAAATTAAATACACAAAGTGAAGTGCCTGGCTGGGTTCGAACTCATGACCTACAATTTGTAAGTCGACCGATACCTCTGGGCCATCATTGCTCTTAAAGTCTGGCTATGTAGAACCATTTATAAGTTTCTCAATTAACAGCCATTCTAAATGCCACTTTCATTGGAATAGAAATCAATAATCCAATCATACCTTTTACGAGCATAAACACACAGATGCCATAAAACAAGATACTTAATTAAACTTCATTTACCAAGGAAATGATATCAATTTCCTTAACCAATCATAAACCATTCATTAACAATTATATATTTTTCTCGAAGAAAGTATTTGCAACCCGTTTGAAGATATAGGCTTTCCTTGAAGCGATGAAGACAGAGATTTCTCTGTATGCGTTAATAGATAGCGAGAAACATGTATCATTAAATATAATAAATAAATAATATGGGTAATAAACGTAGTAAATCAGTGGGCAGTAGTTCCTAACTGATTGATGAAGGAACACGTAGAGATCTGTGTTTCAATATCTATCAACGGAGGGGCTATTTATTTTACTTATATTAGCGATCTCGCTTTTGATTTAATATGTTTAAATCAAAAGCGAGATCGAGGACTGGATTTGATTGATGCTAATCTTGATTGGGTATAACTAATTTGTGTTATGATATGACTGTTATTTTAGTAGTTTTATGTGTTTGCTTTTCAATTTCTACTGTCAAGATTTCTACTATTTTATTACTTACTAGCTTCTGCCCGCGGCTTTGCCCGTGAGGTATGTCAATAAAAACTATCATATGTCCTTCCCCGGGATGCAGTCTATCTCTCTGCTAAATTTTATCGAAATCCGTTCAGTGGTTTAGGCGTGAAAAGGTAACATACAGACAGACAGACAGAGTTACTTTCGAATTTTTAATATTAGTATGGATTAGTAGGATTGCCAGTGTTCTCATTTCATGGTCTTAATACTGTCTATACATTGTATACATTTTGTAAATAATCTATCTAGTAGATCTCTATAATGATATTGAAAAACAATGAGAAAGATAAAGTAGGTACCCAAGTTATAAAAAGTTTGTATATGAGATGCCTCGCAAAGGAAAAAAAACAATGAAAAGGAAAAGAGCTATCAACAAATGCAAATGAAGCACAATACGCAGAAGTTACAATACCTAGAATTAACTCAACCTTGCAACTATAGGCAGTCTACTTCACTATCGCGGTCTTGCTTACGTGACTTCTACAGCCACGGTGAGAGAACAGGATGATGTCAGAACAAAACCTGTTAGTGTTGCCAGCAATGACTCAGAAGGTTGCAATTTTTTTTAAAAACACCAAACGGAAATTGGCATCGCGCGATGCAAGGATCGCGTCATTCTACCGCGAAATCGATTTTAGGCTGTATCTTGTTTTCTATAAGGATATGAAAAATATTTATTATGTTCAAATCACGGATGTCCTTAATTCATAGGTATCTTTTTCTATCTTTTCTCTTTGCCTAGTGTAAATAATTAGTTATATATTTAAATGAAGAACTAAGTATACAAATAAATACACAAAGAAAAGGACACTTATGCGGAATTTTTTTTCTTGATAAATTCTGAATGGAATTGGAGTTTTGAAGATTTAGAAAAAGGTATTTTGTGTTTACCAGTCTCCAAAAACGTCCGTATCAATTTCATGTTCTCTTTTATATTGGCCAACAGCTTCATTTAAAATTGAACAAACATCACTTCCACCTTTCAACGCATACGTCATATACAGCGCTATAATAATTTCACAGCAAGAAATCTATGATAAGTAGATAATCTGAAAATTTACTGGCAGTAAACATGTTATGTACTCAGGTAATCCCATGTCATAGGCTATCAGTGGCCGTGTACTGGTAGCTTTACCTGCCACTACTGGTTATAGACATAACTTCTGCTGGTAAACGTGGTGAAACCACTCGTACGTATTTCCCGAAAGTAATCAAATAGACGATTTTGAAATGACATGTAATTGTAATGGCTGCTGTAGGTATATTGGAAGATGAAATGGCTGTAAAGGATACTGATCAGCACCCTA
The DNA here is from genome assembly GCA_916614155.1 of Mesoligia furuncula. Classification (NCBI taxonomy): domain Eukaryota; kingdom Metazoa; phylum Arthropoda; class Insecta; order Lepidoptera; family Noctuidae; genus Mesoligia; species Mesoligia furuncula. Next base: position 23,798,254 of record OU744796.1, read on the forward strand.
ATTGCGTAACACACTATAAATCACAATCTGAATCATTTTGAAGGAAATTGATGATACATTGCTTCATATTTTCGAAAAATTTGTCTATTATATTATTTGCGAAAAATAACACAATGAATGTTGTTGAGCTGTCAAAATGAAAGCCATTCCTATTGTTAGGTGTGTAACGCAATTGACCCGCAGAACTTTGTATATGTAAAGGTACAGAATAGAGGCTAAGCAGTTCTGAAGCAGACCTAGATGAAAATGGTGACAAAGAGGGAGGGGGAGTAATGTTTCTACTCGATAGTAGGACAATATACATAGAATACCAAATACCAATGAAGCTATATTTCAAAGAGTTCTGCTACTGTATTCTCAGAGGAGTTAAAAGGTTCATTAGGTTAATCCCACTTAGTCAACACGACGACATATTTTATGTCATTTATCACGATAAGCACTTAAGCACTCAAATATTAAAAGTATTAAAAAATATGGTTCATATTTAAACAACTCGACACGTGCGTTGTGAATATTAATCAGTGAATTCGTAAGGAGGTTACATAAATATGGAACCTGTTTTATTGGCGCCATCATACCAGTTGTCATCAGACGAGGCAAGTATGTCACCGGGGTAACAACAGCATATTGGCTTTGGTATCGTTAGTTTTTTGTTTCAAATGTTTCTGTGCCAAATAGTTCTGCTTTAGCGGAGACATTATTCTCAGTATATGAAGCCACAAAAACAAAATGAAGTCCTGTATTTCGCAATGATTTTTCCTTAGCAAGCTCATTGCTTTAATCAAAGCTAAAAAATAATTAGACTTCAAGAGCATCTCACGTTTGCTAATCAATCAATCGGTCACTGAGACAGTAACCAAACAATACGAAATGACCCAAGTGAAAATGCAAAACATCCTAATTCTATCATTACAAACATACTAGGTCCTTCTACGAGTCTACACGAATCCAATCCCAGAAACGAAATTCGGAACACAAAATGTGTCTCAAACTGTCAGAAAGCTCAGTTTCACAAACAAATAGCGACAATTTGCTCCAGCAATTGGCACTATTTATCCAACATCCAGCGGGCCGAATGCACAATGATACATTCATCTCAGATTATAATCTGCCACGGACAAATCGCTATGTTACTCCTATTTGCATTTTGATACAGCTTCAATTTATTTAGGGTGGAACGACCTGCTAATGTCCGTAGCTATGTTAGTTGGCGCTTGTACATTATCGTCTTCACTGTTAATTTCATGTGTTTGACGTTTTGTTATGTACTGAATTAACGCTGGACCGTTTCAGCCAATGTCTTCGATGGTACACTTTATCGTTTTTGCTACATATTTCCTTAATTATCTTTTCTAATAGACATGTTTGCCTTTCACATGCAATTACATTTACTATAGAAAAAAAATCGACATAACTGACAGCCCATAATCGGGCGCCTTACCATGTTGGCATTTTAGTACCGCATAACTTAAGTTTAAACTATTGTTAAACGACAAACAGTGCAATCCATCATCTTGAATGTAGGTAAATGAACTTTAAGACGCAAATAGAACTTCAAAGCACAAACTTGAATGGGGATTAAAAAAATACAACGCCGCTAATGATGTTTTAATTAGGATTTATTAGCTTTTAGAAGTTAAGAGTGGAAGACTTCACCAAATCGGGTTTTATCAACTTCCGAAGTAACGGTGCCTTAGCGATCAATTTGGGGATAAAGCTTATGAAGGACTGGGACACAAGTTTCAAAAGAATACCTACCTATTAGGTACCTACATATTTTTTTATTACTCTGAATTCGCCGTTTCTAAGAATTAGTGCATCCCTAGACGGTAGTGGACTTGGCATGTCACATTGATAGACGTATAACACATGTGGAAAGAGCAAAGTCCCTTTCATCCGGAAATGATAATGATGCGGAACCAGGAGTAATTATTTCCAAACGGACTGAAGACAGAGATAGCTATTTTCACTAAAGCGGAATAGATTCTATCAAGGCATTTTATATTGAAGTAGGTATTCAATACACGAAATAAATTGATGTGGCAGTAATGTTTCACCCAAACTTGACAATGACATTAAAAGCGTATTAACAAATCAAAACATTTTTTATACCACTTCTCGAGCACTGACACCAATCTATTCTGCTTCAGGGTCGAGACGGCACGCTTTCTCCATATGTTTGGCGCCAAAATTCCTAACCTAACATTTGACAAATCTACAAATCACCTTCAAATTTGACGTGTACTCAGTTTTATTACTTTTATATTGTTTCGGCGGCTTTGAATTAAGAGAAACTGCAATAAATAATATATTTTATGTTTCATAAACAGGTTATTGAAACTGTCATTTTAACACGATACGCTTTTAAACATGTTCAGACAACCGTAGAATTAGCAGCTAACTGAGAGACAAAATATCTGTATAAGTATGGATAGCAATGGAGCGGGTTATTGCGTACGACATGTTGACGTATTGCACGGCACGGAGATAAAATATAAACGTAATGAAAACTTATTCTAATTTAATACAGCGTTAGTACCTAAGTGAGGAAGGAAGAAATGTCACTCCATATTACACTGAACAAGGAACAAGGTCTCATCCGTTTCAACTTTGTAACCTTTTAGAATAGATGATAGACACTTTCTGGCTCGACCTGTGTGTGTCTCTAAATGAAAGTTCTCAGTACTTACTCATTAATTAAGATTTGGTGTCTCATTTTCTGAAATCTGGGAAACTAGGCAAATGTTCATTAAAAATCAAGACTAGCCAAGCGAAGTACAAGGGCACTACCTACCTTTTGTCGAAGCGCTTCGTAATTTTTTTGAACCCTCATAACTTGGGTTTGATAAACAAAATTCTCGGGATATGATGTCAATAGTGGACTAATTAAACTACTAAAATATGTGGCTTGGTCGTTTCGCTATCATCACATACGTCAGGTGAAAAAATTCACTGTTCATTACTTTTTTGATAAACAATAGTTCTTATAGCAACGAAACGACCAAGCCACATATTTTGACTAAGGTGTAGTTTGTGAAGTTAGGGCTTGTAGAGTTAGGGCGTGTAGATTTAGAAGCTTGGCTCTCATGAGATCTGATAACTTTTTGACAGTGCGAGCCATATGTGGTCTCGTCTTGGCAACATTTTACATGAAAATGTCTTTGGTGGGTTGTTTATTTTAGGACTACTTAAAGATAACGAAAGAACAGAATATTTGCCAACCAAATTCCGAACTACTCACAATTTAAAGTCTATCTCTCACTCGCTTAGTAGACGGACGTCCCATTAAAGGCGACAGTCGTCTTCACCGGGCCCTCGACATATTTGATCTGTTGTTCCTCGAACGTTCGCAAGTACGTGCTTGTCGAACAGTAAACCATTACCATTTAATAGATCGACTTGACCCACTGGCTAGTCACGATCGTCTGGTACCCGGCCGAAGCCGGCTCACGTATGCAGATGCACGAGTCATTGTAATTCTTTTTTTAATTACGTTTTGTTGTTGCAAGAACGTTATGAAGTGTGTGTGTTTGGGATGGATTATAGAATTGGTTTAATAATGATTTTGATTGTTTAAAATTAGAAGTGTAAAAGCAAGCAGGTGTTATGGTGTAACATAAGTATGTGATTAAGAATCATTTATTAGGTATGTGTATAGTTTCGCCCGTCCACTGTTTATGGTTCTTATTATGTTTTTTTGTTCCGTCTGTTACTGTCTAGTTTGTGATTACCTGTTTAGTTTTATTTGATTTTTTTCTAATGGCAATTTTCTTTTGTTTGCAGGTAAGACCGCATTCAGGTGCACACACCGGACACACCTAAGCAAGACGGCTAAGTTTATTACCAAATGAAAACCATTCGTAAAGTTTACCTAGACTTAATTATGCTCAATGCTTAATAAAAATACATGGTAGTTAAATTAAAATACATTATGTATTTAGATCAAATCGGACAGGTACATAAATTCACCAATCACCGTAACGCTTTGGTCCAATTAATACACAAGTACCTAAATTAACTCGCCAAAATCATTTTCAATCTGTTAATTTGCACTAAAATGATTTCATTGAATTCAATAGGCAAGAATTGTTTAATCATTGTTTAATGTTGACTATAATTCATGCGATTGCCGCAAACGTAGGCAATAAAATAATAATTTAGTGTTTTGTGTTAATTAGCTACAATAGATATGTTTCAATATCGGGAATTATCTGTTGTGATACCTAATGACGTCAGCGACCACAGACCACTGATAATAGAATAATCTGTGCATAATTAAATTACTGCTGCATTCCGTATGATTGATACCTACCTGCAGGCCGATAATCTATCTTATGTTCAAAATATCATCGCTATATCTGCCGATACCACAGAATAACTAATACCGATACTTACATTCTTAATTTTATAAAAAATGCCTATTAAAAAATTAAAGTGCCCCAACAAAAATCCAAAATGAAAATTCCGAGATAAACTCTTTTTACAGTAGCCACATTCTTCCGTCCGCGTCCTATCGTGCGACTAATAAAAAAAAATAAGGCAAGGAGCATACAAATTACGAACAACAAGGCACGTTCTGAAGAGGCGACTTTTTTACAGCCGCATTAATTTAGGCCCCAACAAAATAATGAATAAGACCATTTACAAAATTGCTAATTACCTGACCGTTTAATGATGTCGGCCCTCCCCACGGCAAGTCGGCCATTGTAATTACATTTTAAATTTTGTCGTATATTGTTACATGAATTTATTATCCAGTAGTTATGCGATGCGTAATTTGGGTAGGGACTTCATAAAAATTATTGAAATAAAATTATAATTGATGGAAATTATTACCGTTATGGGATTTTAATTGGGAAGAAATTTCGCATCACAAGTATGAGGAGTCATGACTGTTTATGAGGTAGAAGAGGGCCAGAGAGGAACACCCTTTTGTGGGTTTTTAAACTACCGATAAATTCACGAACTTATTTTTTGTTCACATAGATAAACTCACGCCGAGTCACACCTCCTTCCCATGAGGTAGGCAGAAACTACAGAACCTCACATGCTACGACCCTCACTTACTCCTTTTATTACACAGGCAGGCTGCGACTTTGCGAGTAGGTACTACACGCCTGAATTTTTACATCAGCTTTAAAATTAGGCATTAGTTCCGAATATTACGAAAACTGTTCAATGAAACCTATTGAAACAGTAGATAGGGTTGCTAAGTATTGCTTACTGACCTGACTGAACAGCGAATTACATGTCAATCAATTTAATTTATAGATCCTATTTTCACAACTTGGGTTCCAGCTGTTGTAGTCACGGTTTAACCGTTAACGAGATATTGTGATTTTAATACGTTTTTAATAATAGCCGTGGAATATAAATTTTATTTTATTACTAGGCTCAACTAAAATTGAAACTCAATACTTAGCTACAAGTTAATAAAAGGTCAGCACAATAAAAGGTCAGGTTAATTGCGTAACACACTATCAATCTATATCTGAATCAATTTGAAGCTTATTGCTAATCCATTGCTTCAAATGTTCGAAAAATTTGTCTGCTCTACAACGTAAACAAAGCAATGAATGTTGTTGAACTGTCAAAATGAAACACATTGCTACTGGGGGCCTAAAAAGGCCACTTTGGCAGGATCATAAAAGGATAACATTATGAATCATATTGGACAGTTAACTGTTAAGTTAATCGTATCAAATCCTGATGGTGAAGGATTTTTCAGTTAGTTTTTTTGTCTTTCTTCTTTTTGTCCAATCCCAATCTTTTTGAGTATACCTACGTAGTGCAGCGAAAAAAGCAAAACACGGACTGTCTTCGCCATATCGCGATTCATAATGTTATCCGTTTATGATTCTGCCAAAGTGGTATTTTTAGGCCCCCAGATAGTGTGTTACGCAACTACCCCGCAAGTCATACATTCTGCTGAGGAGCGACTGCAGTCTGACCTCCACAACCCAGCTACTGGGTAACACATACCCTTTGGCAAGACTGGTTGTCAGACTCTAACGACCCGTAACGACTGTCAAAGATCCGCGAATAACAGCCTGAACCAACGCCTTATAGTGCTTTCCGAGGCACGGCCGGTCTTGATATGTAAAGATGGTCACCCATCCACAGACCAACCGCGGCAAGCGCAGCTTAACCTGATCGATTGACCTGTGCGGCTGTTATTACCTACTTAGCCACAAGCTCCTACCAATGACGTCACTGTAAATGTCCTAAATAAATGTAGTCTGTTAGATAAGACACCTACCTACTCAAATGTAAAGTATTTAATTAAACACGCAAAATTAATTTACCAAATGTGCCAGTATTACATTAAAATAATAGTGGTAGGTAAAACCTTCGTGTATCTATAAAAATTTCCACGTGGTAGTTGGTTGGCAACCTAAATTCGTGTAACAAGCCACAAACTTAATTTTAACATATGAAACTCCCTTTTCATCGGTGTATTGTAAATTTTTAGTCATACGTATAGATGTAGGTGTGTCGATTTGTTTGTACGTAACTGTATTTTTAACTATACTCCATTTAAAGTAAGATTAGACGTTTAATTAAACCTTTTTTACATTTCTTTCCACCAATTTTGAATTCTATTGCGTTGGTGGCATGACATATGCACAGCATATCTTTACTGTGACATATGGCAGCTGCAGTAAACAGTTGGTTAAGTAACCACTTTATTGCTTTTAATACCATCCTTATGCCTACGCTATAGAAGTCAAAATCGGTTGAAAGCACTGTAAAAAGGTTTATTTAAATGTGTAATCTTATTCTGTCTGTAACTTTTAACTTCAGAAACTGCACTGAACTCATCTACATAGTTTAAGGCTACGCCGACCGCCTAGTGGCGCCCTCATCGTTTGTTTGGTAATTTCTTTTATTTTAGAATGAATGAAACTGAAAATAGTGACCACTATTATCCGTTTTAGTGATTATAATAAAACTAAACAATGTAAAACTACCATTTCTAATAATATTAACGTATTATCTTGTGGACCACAACTTAACGTGCTTATTTTCGGCATTTTCATTCTAAAATAAAAGAAAGAACCAAACAAACTATGAGGGCGCCACTGCGCGGTCGGCGTTTGGTCGGCGCCCTCTTAAAAATCTAATTTTTTTAAATAATTTTGACCTAGGTTATAAAAGTGTTTAACCAATTTACAGAATAAGTATAAATCATTATTGTTTGAAACACGGAAGGAAGTAGGTTAGGTGTAGGTTACCTACTTTAGGTAGAGTTGATGTTGGAACGGACCGAACCTGATATCGTGAAATAAAATCTGTTTATCCCTACATTTTGACGAGTTATGCGAACATAAATGTAGGGAACAGCTGATTTTTTTTCGCGATTTCATGTTTGGTTCCGTAGTAAAAGTTGTTCACAATGAATGTTATGTACCTAGTACGTACCTATGTCAATTAATGGAAAAACGTATAATAGGCAAAGCTTTCTAACTCCAAGGATCGATTCTAAGACCCCTCGACCTCGAAGATAGTCTAATAATTATTTTAATCAAAATTCAAAAGTATGAAATTCAGGGTATTATTCTTTTTATTAGATTTGTTTGATAAAGTTATAAAAGCGAGCAGCACCGGAGTTTTTAACTAGTTGGAACATGAAACTCCCTGTTTTTCGGTTAGCTATCTTCCCTAGGGGTGAACAGGGAGCGGTTATGGTAAACAAAACCGTTACTTTTACCGATCATTTCACGTTTGTTGTTTTGTGCACGATTGTGAAATTGTTAAAAGGTAATTTTGGGTGGAACTGTGCATAGTAATATTTTTGTAGTTTGTCCTTAAGGCTAGAGAATTTATTTGTAACGGAACATCGAGCATTAAATCGAGAATCAACATATTTCATTTATTTTCGTAAGCAACAGAATAAGTGTTCCCTGTACTAAAAAGCAATAGGTATCGAGGGGCTTGTGGCTAATTAATAACAGCCACATGGTTCGATTGATCAGATTAAGCTACGCTTGCCGTGGTTGGTCCGTGGATGGGTGACCATCTTTACTTACCAAGACCCCCGGCTTAGCGTGCTTTCCGCTAAGCCGGGTCGTCAGAAGCCCAAAAGTCTGACAACCAGTCTAGGGGTATCGTATTACCCAGTAACTAGGGTTTGGAGTTCAGATAGATAGTCTCTCCATGTAAAATACTATCCCACCAAAATATTTTCATGTAAAATGTAGCCGAGACGAGACCATAATATGGCTCGCACTGTCAAAAAGTTATCAGATCTCATGTAGAGCCAAGCTTTTAACTCTACACGCCCTAACTCTACAAGCCCTAAACTTCACAAACTCTACACCTTAGTCAAAATATGTGGCTAGGCCGTTTCGTTACTACAATAACTATTGTATAACAGAAAAGTAATGAACAGTGAATTTTCTCACCTTACGCATGTGATGGTAGCGAAACGGCCAATCCACATATTTTAGTAGTTTAATTAGTCCACTATTGAGATCATATCCTGAGAATTTTGTTTATCAAACCCAAGTTATGAGGGTTCAAAAAAATGAAGCGCTTCGAGAAATGGTACCTAGTTAGTGCCCTTGCGCTTCGTTTGACTCGTCTTGATTTTTAATGAACATTTGCCCAGTTTCGCAGATTTACAGTAAAAAAAAATAGGAAAATCAGACGTCAAATATTAATTAATGAGTAAGTACTGAGGGCTTTCATTTAAAGACACAGGTCGAGTCAGGGCTTCTTAGCCTGCCGACCCCAACATACTTGGGAACAGGCAGATGACGTATTAAAGAACAATTTCCCCCTAATTAAGCTCCCGTAAAACTAAAAGGTAATTAAATTATAAAACAATCCCCTCTTACAGTTCCTTTACAAAGCGCACAATGGCCATCAGGTAGCTTAAGCCCCACAGAAGCCGCGGCTCGGTGTTACCCCAGCAATAAATAAAATGAAGCAATATTTCAGTATTACATGGCAACATAAAAACGCCGCGGATCGATGCGAGGATCCACAAATTTAATAACATCAGTTCCCCAGAAGCAATTAGAGACGAAACGAAGGGCTTCAACGGCCATTTCTTCGAAATAATCCCGTTACTGAAAGCGACTGTTACCTACTCATTTGAGACTATCTCCCCCACAATTTTGCACCTTACGCCCCCGTAATAAAAGATGTCATCAATTTACCTATGTTCTCGACACTTGTGATACTTCAGTGATATTTATTTGATACAAAGAAAGTGGTGAAATCGTGTGTAATGTCAGGACACCCAATTATTATAAGCTGCCTTCCACAATCTCTTAACAACGGACCTTGTTACTGAATAACACATGGACCGAACATATCTCAGAGAGAAGTGACCATTGGACTGTGACAGTTCCGATAAAAAAAAAACGTTACGAAATATGTGCCAAGTAAATAATATACGAAAGGTCTCCGAAATAAATGGATGGGATTAAAGTTGCATCAGCGTCGTAGAGAAAGTGGTAGTAAGACTTACTTCTGGACACATTCAAGCACTAGAAAAATAAGAAACGCTGTAAAGACAAGCTCATGAGTTATAGAACTAGATTAGATTGAAACCAAACTCAATTTAAAATACCTGTCCATAGTATATAATAAAATTACCTATGTTCTGAACAGAAACTTGGGGTTGTATTCTAAAAGAATGCTCCTTTGTGAAACTCGATCTAAATAGACTTATGTATGAAATCAAATCAGACAGTTTTAAATCGAAATTCAAAAATGAGCATTGTTGCAGAATTCAAACTTTTGACACAAGTTTAAAAACCACACCAGTTTAGAGTCGCTACTACACCCCTCCCTCAGAATCTACCACAGTTAGGTACTTCGATCCGAAATAATATTTGAGTAGCAAAAACATGGCGATCACACATGTCACGTCTTCTGACAGCCATTTCCCAGGGTCTACGGGGTACGGGCACCGGCAAGATTATAGATAATGTCGAGCGGATCTAATAACGCTTCGGTGCCGTTCGGCATCGTTCGGCTGTCTTGTCGTGTGATTGGCGGAACTTTGACTGCTTGTGTTACGTGAGAAATATGTTATACGGCCAATACGAGAAACTTATTTATATACGGCAGGACGTGTTTTTTGTTGTTATTAGATATTTGTCCATGGCAAAGATATTGGGTTTCCTGTACCATAGCTAAAGAGTTTAATTGACGCTTCTCCATAGCAAACAAATGAATGGGGACAAAAAATAAATGCTAATATATCAGTGTTTTTAATATCACTTTTAGGGTTTATTAAAAATACGATAAATATCTAAATAAAAGTCTATTATTACGGTCTCAAACTCCAACGTCTTTTATGGGTAAAATTGTTAAAGGAAATTGCTATTTACCGTCTAAAAATGGCATAAACTAGGCGCTATACAACAAGGATATCGAATATCTAACGCACAGCCAGCTGGGATCGATGGTTGCAGCTTTCGCTAAATGCCAGTTATTTCAGTCAGCTGCTTGTTCTAAAGCTTGTGATTAGTCATAAAAAAATAGATTACACCATTTTCTCAGAATATAATAAACCTATCATTGAATGCTAACTCACGCTTGAATATCTACAATCTCCGCCGTAAAACATATCTCCATCTTACGCAGCCCATCCTTCAAGCTAACAGCTTGAAAATATAGATATTTACGGAGTCTAGGCACCACCTGGCGCGTTAGTTACCACTGTTACCAGTTACTAGTATTACTAATCATAACTCCGTTAGAGAGGGAAAGTGGATACCATGGCTCATGCACGGCGGACGCAGCGTCCGGTCCGCGACTGGATTCTGTTTCACTTCCTCCACAAACCTCGAGTCAACGATATCCCACGGTTATCAATAGATCGCGAAATGGCGACATTGTGTGACAGTGTCCAATACAACTTTCTGTATATTCCCGTTTAAGGAGTTATGTCACGGAATTCATTTAAAAATGTGTGGAGAAACTTAGCTGCTTGCAATGCGAAACGGATTTGTAGTGGTTTTGTAAAAACGCTGATTATTCTGATGTTTGCATTAATTAGATGCCTCTAATAAGCCAATACAACTACTTTAGAAAAGTGCTGGTAACCGATTCATGCAGTCGTCATTTTTTACAGACACGGTAGTAGGTAGCAAAAGTTACAAAACTGTCATCTGAAACTGACATACATCAAACTACACCAATAGATGGCGTTGTTCTCAGCTTGATAGAATGGGACCTAATTTTTCGATCGCTCTGCGATACGACGTTTGGCGTCGTGGATACGAAGGCGGCCTCCCACGTATGAGTGCGCGAGTTCGGATCCAAGAATTTACAAACAGTCTTTTTCACATTATTCCCACTATTATTGTGGCGTCGTTACCTATGTAGCGATGCCTGGGAAGTGGTGGGATAGAAAAATGGGTGAAGAGCAACAAGCAGGTATTGTCCAATGAGGCACCGGCTTCTGTAGCAGCCCGAACATTTTTAATTTAAGTAAATACCAATAAAGTTAAATTCAAATTAAAAATACATAAGTAATGTACTTTTGAATAAGTAATATTGCCTTGACATCGTCTAAAAATATCTAAAACATTAATATTCGGTTGGCACAGTGTTTTCTCATAACGAAATATTTAGGTACCTACTATTGATTCCCCTGCATTAAAATAATTAATAATAGTTTAATTAACAATCAACAAACCCACCTTTAAATACTATAGTTAAAACTATAATTCAACCGTAAAATATTCACCAATTATGGCCGAAATTATGACAAATGGACGCAAATAATTTTGTAAATGGAACTCATGTAGCATGACCATTCGTCCATTAAAACTCGTTTGCATAATAAATTAACATCGTAAGTTCGTATTTCGTAATAACGATTAAAATCTCAACATTTTATAAAATATCTATTCTAGAACATGATGATCTTTCTACGTTAATCATAGTTTTAATTACTTTTGAGTTTAATTGAATATCTTGAACAAAAAGGATGATAAATAGCACAAGTGCGCCATCTATAATGTTGTGTAAACTAACAATTAGAGCGTCTATTCTCAGAGCTTTTTGTTCAGTGTTTTAATTAATCGTCTAGACCTGTAATCTGCGTAACTAGCTACATCAATTAATTTGACAAACGATCAGGTTTTATTATATATATTATATTTGCGAAAACAAAAAGCCCAATCGTTCAATGAGACCTTGAATCAGTTCAACAACACTACAAAAACAATTTACCAATTTTCGAGCCGAAACTAAATTGCTCTATAAAAAATTTGTACAGCACTGATTTAATTTACAGCAACGTTGCATAGAACAGAAAATTTAGCGTGAAATGTGAATTAGCTCGTTCATCTTGTATAGTCGGCCTCGTAAATACTTTATCACTTTTGACAAACTACTTCCAGTAAATTGAAACTTCACAAAGAATGAAATATGTGTCAAATAGCCAATACGTCAATGGATCGGTTTTTAATGGTATATTGACATGTACAGTCAACAAAAGAGAGAAGTATGCAGGATCGTCAGATATACTTAAAGTTAAGTAAGAAATCGATGGATGTTCTCGAATGAAATTTTATTTTATCAATAGAAAAAAAAACAGCTCATTTATCGAATTAAATTCCAGTCGCCAACAACCATCGGTATCTTACTAAACTTCAACTATATCTGACGATCTTGCATACTTATCTCTTTTGTTGACTGTACTTGTTACATATGACAAATAATTTAATATGTATATACCTTATGTTTTGAGTTTCTTAATCTAATTACTTTGCATACAATCAAGTTCTTCTAACTACACAGACAGCTGTGCTACTGGGGCGTTGGTTCGCCCCTTTTTATTTACAGCAATATATTATATATTTCTCATGTAATTCTGACGTTCAAAAAGCGTTGATTCTCAGCATTAACTTGAATAAAAGACTTTGATTTTGGACCTTGTCGTTTTATGTAGAGCAATTGACAATCAACCAAAAAAAAGGGTGGTAAAGCGTATACGAAGTCGACTATACATTAAGTTCGGCGAATGTTGAGCAAGTGGAGCTAATTGGTGTCGGTTAAGTCATTACCGTACAATGCCCCCGCGGCCCTCATTGTAGCCATAATGAGTGATAATAGTGCCCTTTGTTTTCACTTAACGGACGGTAAAGTACGCAAGTATATATTCGGTCATTTAGGAACTATTTTAGGCAACTTTTTTTCGGATTCAATTGTTTTTGTTTTGGAACGCTACGTTTTTAGAGGCTCCAGTGTCCGTCTGTCTGTCTGTCACCAGGCTGTATCTCATGAACCGTGATAGCTAGACAGTTGAAATTTTCACAGCTGATGTATTTCTGTTGCCGCTATAACAACAAATACTAAAAACTAAATACAATAAATATTTAAGGGGAGCTCATTACCGTATTGGATAACAAACGTGTTTTTTTTTCGGTTTGTTTGCCTTGTGGTACGGAACCCTTGGACTCGCACTTGGCAAGTTTTTACTAGCGCCATTCTAGTCCCAATAATTATAAAGAGTAGACATTCTTAATTAAATTTATTGATAAAATATTAATAATATTAGATACTGATAATGTATCATAAATTGATTAAGAAATTACGATACATTGACTAATGGATGCGCGAACAAACTATCGCATCCTGTCATTATTTCACTATATAATATCAATTTAATAATACCAAATATCCAAAGATCTAGATAGCGTCACTTAGCTAAAAATACATCAATCAATCGGTCGCCGTGATTGATTGCTTAACGAAACCATTCCGATAGTAAAACACTTTCATAATTCCTTATGTCGAGATAATAGCAATCACGCGAGTCCAACACACAATTACAAACGATTACTTTCGTTGATTGATCGGAATAAAAATCGAATCGAGATAGTGAACGAAAATTATTTACGTAATAGGACCCTAAAAAGTGAAAGCGACCAAGAGATTGCGACCACGGGGGCCACGGTGCGACTAAAGAGTTTTCATTATGCCTTTAGGGTGTATTATGACTATTAGGTCAGTGTGTTGTACACAAGCCAGCACATCAATATAATACAATCTGTCAAATTTCGTTAATAAATTTTCAACTTTATCGCCAAACCATAAGGTTCAAAGTTGATAGGTAAAATTTGACAGTTTCGGGTAGCTTGATGTGCTGGCGTCTGTACTTGCTAGTATTAAATATGGCCTATTGATTTATTACATACATACATAAACTCACGCCTTTTCCCATGTGGCTAGACAGAATCTACAGAACTAGGTACTATTAATTTAGATATTACTAGCAGCGGCCTGCGGTTTCACTCGTGTGGATCACCGTGGGAATATCGGGACAAAAACTCTCCTATGTCCTTTCCTGGGACTCAAACTATCTCTATACCAAATTTCATCTAAAGACACACTTTCGCATTTATAATATTTGTATGGATTGTAGCGATAACACGGATGTAGAGAGCGGGAGTTATTTAATATTTTTTTTTTTTAAGGAGTATGTCCCAATTTGTATGGGAAGTGTTCTATAGACCAATAGCGATACGGTTTTGATACTTGTCTAGGAAAACCTCATCTAGGTATACCATTTTACAAAGGGGGTATTACAATCTGACACGGAAATTTTGAGAAAAACGACGAATTTTAGGACTCGTCAAAGTACCTATTACTTTGACGAGTCCTGAAATTCGTGCGACGGCGGCGTTCGCGTTTTCAGCGCTATGCCACCTGAAAATTGCCCTAAACTTTGGAAAACTGCATTATGCATCCCGAATTATAATCATTAAAGTCATCAACACAACTCTTAAATAACTATTTCATGAAATCTTGACATTATTATTATCTTAACAAATTGTATTACTGATTTTAATGATTATAATACTGTAAATACATATTTGTTACGGTCGCGAATCATATTTTAATCAACGTACAACTTAATACTGACCCAGCAAATTGCAAAAAACGCAAGAAAATTTGAATTTCGCGGGCTACCTTATCGCTTCCCCCTAAGTAATGATTAGCGACTATTTAACGATACATTTTGACGCCTAAACGCCTCTTAACTTTAACCGCTTGTGTGGCGTAATTACAGACACAATTAAAAAGCCATTGAGTCTCGCGTAGATCTACGTTCCGGCAGACTAAGGGTTAAGCAACATCCCTTAATTTTCCGAATGTACCAAGCACTTATTGCCAGTTTAATACCTAAACACACAACGTATTCGATAAAACACAAATTCCTCGAGCGATTACCATTAGTATTCGCAGGCCGCCAGCTTTGTAACTCGATCCTTCGAACAATAGTTGTAAGTTAAATCAATAGTAGCCATGTCTGCGCCCAACGCTTTATTGTTACGTAAATAGTGACATTAAGATAACTTGAGAGTTATTCGAATGGTCTAATTTTGTGAAGCAAGCGATAACTTGGAATTGTTATTGGAAATAAGTTAAATATCTAATTTGGAGTGCGGAGTGGAATTGTTTTAGTCTGGGGCATCGTGAGGGAACCGGAATGTCCTAGAAGTGCCTAGAACCCAAAATTAGAAGACATGTGACATTCACTAACCCGCACTGGGCCCGCGTGGTGGTTTACGGCCCATTCCTTCTCACCGAGGGTCTGTGTCCTGAGGCCTGGTTATGTAGTTTGGGAATTGGAAGACAAAATTTAAATAGCCTACGGTTATCTATACCTAGTAATAGAATTCTACCTTGGATAAAGTTACAGATATAAATATCACACCTGCGGTCACCTGCTAGGCTACCACACATTATAAGCTACTAGTTTGCTCGGAGAAATCTTGATATTCAAAGTGAACAAAAAATATATGCTACCTATTAACAATACCAAAATCAACATCACAGTGTGCGAGATGTGTATGAGTATATGGTCAGCGGGATTGTCCGAAAGGGTTACCGCTGGCCCGGAACATAAAGGGCTAAGGAAGGAACACGCGTGGGTTTTAGTCAGTAAGAATCTGACACCTTCCGCTCCACCCAGAGAGGGAGGAGTCATTTGATGATTTCCCATCCGCAAAAAAAAAACATTAAAAAAGTATGCGATATTCGGGGCCGATTATACGCCATTCAGCGTCAGCGTCACCGACCGACTGGACCCGAGCGTGACGGTTCAGTTTCAGCGGCGTAACTTCGTAACACACTAACTTACAGTAGCTTTCATTTTGACAGTCGAACAACATCCATTGTGTTATTTACGTTGTTAAATAGACAAATATTTCGAACATAAGAAGCAATGGATTAGCAATATCCTTCAAAATGATTCAGATTGTGATTGAAAATGTGTTACGCAATTAGGACGCTGAAGCCGGAAGATACGCGATCCCGCGTCACCGGACGACTGGAGCCGAGTATACCCAATTCAGCGTCACCGACGACCCGAGCGTTACGATTCAGGTCCGTTCACTGTTCAGAAAGAGAGCAAAGTTGAAAAAGCATAAAATTTCCAAATACATATATAGGTTTTTTTACCTGACAACGGCAAAGCCAAAGGAATACCTAATGATTTTAACAGACTAATAAAAAATAATTATTATTTAAAAAAATATAAGCTACACATCCACTAGGTCGGCATCGGAACATAGGATTAGGTACTGTAATCGACCTATCGCCAATTCGCTGCCTCCGCCACGCTCACAAGCCGCGTTTGTGACAGAACTTAAAATCAAACTTTATAATATCTTAGCATAGGATTACTATTTACGACTCCGTTCAAGTGGTTAATCTCGAGTCCTTTCTAATCGTGCATCGTAAATTCAACAACAACTGAATATCGAGAGATATATAAAACATCATGTCTCGACTCAAATGTCTGATTATGCGGAGCCAGCCGCAGGACAAATATGAGAATGTAAGCTTAGATTTTGTTAAAGGATCCCTGGGATTGCAGGAATGGTTCTAGATTGATGGCCAAATCTCTCATCATCATCTGTCTAGCCTTTTCACATGTAAGGTGGGTTCTAGTGTTAGGGTTAATGGATGCACACCAAAGGAAAGACCGTTCTAAGGGTTTCAATAATACGTTTATTAATCCTTTTATTTATATATTGGAAGGTGTGTTTACATAAATTTCGTGAAACGTGTGATCCCACACAAGGCTAATAGAGTAGTAAAGTCACTATGCGAAAGTAAGGATTTCGGTAAATTGGTTAAAAAATTTAGTCCCGACTTAATATTATAAATGCGAAAGTAGGTAAGTTTGTTTGTATCATCCTGCAATTTTGCATATACGACGTCAGGTGTACTGAAACGAAGATAGGTACCTTACATCCCGAAAAAAAGTGCTATTCCCGAGGTACACAACAATAACGTTATTATGATAATAGATGGCGCCACGTGTCTGTCGAACGGGATCGACACTTATGCGGGTGAAACCGCGGAGCACTGCTAGTGTCTAATAAAATATAAATAATAATAATAAAGTTTATTGACCATAAGTTTAGGTTACAGTACACCGGTAATACATATTTGCATAGTACATAGCATAGGGCACACTCACTTACGTTCATCTACACTAAGTTAGAACTTATCTATAACAAGTAGCAAGGCGAGTAGAAGAACAGTTAAATTATAATAATGCTATCACAAGTAAAGCAATGGTTCACATGCTTGATAAAATAATAAATGCCCAATGACGGTATACAGAGAAAAGTTCTTTACCTCCCGTGCTAGTCAAGGACTGTGTTACGGCAAGGTAAGAATCTCGCTCATGGAATAGCAGTCATAGTGTAAACACGTTAAGACAGTTTTTACCAAATACATTTGTTTTGCTGTGAATCATAGATGACGATACCTAACGAGTTACAAGCTCAGCGTAACAAGTAGTATATGCAAAGAAATCAGACAATGCAAAAAAGGTGTTTCTAAAACTAAAATAATAAAATTAAAAGTAAGAGCATAACTAAAGTTGAAATTTTTATAACTTGAATTTTTATAATTTTTATATCTCTCCCTTCTTTTTTTTTTTTTTTTTTTTTTTTAATTTTTATTTTTATACTGTTTAGTTTACATTATATTAGTAGTAGTAGTTTAGTTTTACTTTATATTATAAGATTACTTTATAGTGTATATATTTAAATATATAACTTACATATATTCAAATAACGTTTTTATTGTTTATATAAACTTAATAAATAAATAATTTATAAATAAATAATTATTGACATATTTGTATAAGTTTTTCAGTCTGTTCATAATCCAGGTTACTCAGAAACTCATCCAGAGCCCTTCTACACACAAATCTCGTCGTATCTTTAAGAGGTTTAATTTTACTTATGCGATTGTACAATAGAGGAGCCAAGTAATAAGAGAAACACTGTGCAAAAACGGTTTTGCATGCTGGGACGTCATATACCTCATGCACTCTTCTGAGAGATTTGGAAACAGGTTTTTCGTAGAAATGTTGTCTCAGGACAATTTTTTTGATAAAGAGTTGGCGAATATTTAGTACTTCAAACTCTTTGTATAACTCAGTTGTAGGATATCTAAATTTTTTGAAATTAATCACTTTTAAAATACATCTGTGGGCCCTTTCTACTTTTATAAGAGTACTTTTTCTAGCACCACCCCAGGCAGAGATACCATAAGTTACTATCGATTGGCACAGTGCAAAATAGACAGTTTTGTTCGTAGCTTTGTCTTTTAAGTTTCTTATTTTTTTAAAAATTGGTATAAGTTTACGAATGCGAGATTTTAGATTATTAATATGTTGTTTCCAATTTAAATTTTCATCGATCTCAACTCCAAGGTATTTTATACTTTTACTAGGAGATAAGACCGGGCTATCTGTTCCTAATTTCCCTAGGCCTGATAAAATTTTAGTTTTTCCTAATTATGTTAAATATTAGTGTTTAGGTCGGTTTCCCCTAAATTTTATTAGGTATTATATTTCTTATTATATCATATAATATTAATTCTATTAATTTATTTTTTATGGAGACATTTACTTACAAGATAATTTCAAGTCCAACAAAATATTTAATCGTCGTCGTTTCAGCCGATAGACGTCCACTGCTGGACATAGGCCTCCCCCAATTTTGGGAGGGTTTGCCATAATCGCCACGCTTGGCAGACGGGTTGGCGATCGCAGTATGGTATGATGGTGGAATACATAGAGAACGCTGCTGCCCATTCTCCGGTACGATCCTTAGTCGCCTTTTACGACACCCACGGGAAGTAAGGGGTGGTGGTATTCTTTAAGTCCGGCACCACACAGACGAAAATATTTAATAATAATATAATAATAATAATTTATTTCTGAAAAAAACACATAAGGTTCACACAACAATTTTCCAACTAAAATGAACATTAAGTACAGAAAAAAGTGTATCGTGTTCATTAGTTACTTTCACAATCAAGCATAAAAGTTGATAATTTCAACTTTGAATGTTGATATTTGCGCAGATTTTGTTCTAAGCATCATTCCTTAGCCTCTTACCTCACAGCGGAAATAGCGTGAGTGTATGAGGCATAATGAGTAACAGTCAACGAACTTTTAGTGCAATTGAGTAACTATCCTCGTTTGAAAGACGAAGTCTACATAACTTCGTCTTTCAAACTTGGTATAAATGGGTGGGCATGCCTTGAGGTATAAATACAGGAATATCTGTTCTCAATCGTTTATTTCTTTTAAGAAAAAAACTGTCTCATTCACACAAGTAGTGACGTACGTAGCGGCTGTCACCAATGTCATCTGTCAGTTATCACGAATGGCGGGAAAAGGTTGAAAGTAAAGTGGCCCTGAACACGAGCCAGTCTATAGGATCTACAGCATTCTACAGTTTTCGAAATAATTCAATAGATAAAACTACAGCGGTTTCAATTCCCGATTGTCTTTTATATCAACCCTTTGGAAGTTTTGGAAGGCCGCAACTGCATCAACTTGACCATAACTTATGGTGCATGTCATGGTTACTTATTGTAAGCGTCTCTGGTACAGACGCCAGCACATCAAGCTACTACAATCTGTCAAATTTATTTAACAGAACTTGTACTTTATCGCTAAAGCATAAGGTTCAAAATTGATTGAGAAAATTTGACAGTTTCGGGTAGCTTGATGTGCTGGCGTCTGTACATGTATCATTCGTGTTAAAATAACAAAGTGAATGACTATTTATGTTGCCTGGTTGCCATGTGCATTTCCTCATGTAGGTAGGTATCTGTTTTACTTCTTAATATTGTAATAAAGTTTTATTTTTATATTGTAAATATTTGGAATATAGACAGTTAATAAAAACAAACATGAGTAAATAGGTAAATAGGTACTTACCTAATAAATAAATAAATTTGAAATTCTCTGGTGAATGTCCAATTAATAATAATGATTAAATAAAACTTTAAACCTACAATAACTGAATAGGTACAGCAAAAATCGACGTACGGTTTCTTAAAAAAATATTCTATGCCTTCACCAAACTACAATCAATCTGTCTAGTCTTTTCCCAACTTTGTTGGAGTCAGCTCCGAGTCTAACCGGATGCAACAACCACTATTATACATGGAGCGACTGCCAATCTGACCTCCACGACTCAGTTACTGGTTAACACGATACCCCTTGGTAAGACTACAATTCACCTAACTACGATACAGTTTGAATAATACGATAGAATAAGAACACAGCGGTGCTATTCTGTAAAAAGATCACCGTGATAACTTAGGTGAAGTGAGCTTAAAGTAAGCTGTCATTGCACCTGATGCTAGGGAGAGACACTATTGACAGCTCACTTCGCCTAAGTTTTCACGGTGAGATTTTTACAGAATAGCACTACTGCCGGTCGATTCTGTAAAGTAAAAATCTCACCATGAAAACTTAGGTGAAGTGAGCGTGGAGTGAGCTGTCAATAGTGTCAATTCCTAGCAAAAACAAACTCGCTTCACTTAAGTTTTCACGGTGAGATTTTTACAGAATCGACCGGCTGAGCAAGAAAAAAATACTGATATCGACTCAAAACGTTAACTGACATTTTTTCGCCAATTAAATACACTTTGATATCGATACTCTATGTTACTAGGACTAATTGATCCCTGATTGATAGCAAACTGATCAAATTACGTAGAATAAACAAACTGAGAAATATGATAGCGTTGGAAAACAATCCTTACAAATTGCAGATGGGTTGAGTTGCAAACTATGTTTACAAAAGTTTTAAATACAGCTCTTCTGGACTGCCTCGTTGGTCTAGTGGTCGCAAGTGCTACGGCTGAGCATGAAATCCTGGGTTCGAATTTTTAATTTTCGTATAACTAGATTAGGTTTCCTATTGGTACGTAGAAAATTATTTGTTTTTAGATTAAGTGGAGAAGTGCTAAAATTTCATTTCCATTTTAAAGTACCTAACTAGGTAGAATGTCATGGCCTTTTGGCCAGCCAGGTACAGTTAATACTAATTATAGAATCTTAAAACCTTTTGGTTGTACCGGTTGCATTGTAGTGCAGCGCCAAGTTCGTTTAATGCATGATCTTATTTTGCACCAAAATTAATTAATTGTATCAATTTACGGTTCCATGGTCTATGTTTCTATGTTATTAAAATTGCCATGTAATACAAAAATATGTACGCTTATAGAGGTCGAGTCTTGCCACCAACCGGGCAGAAATTCCTGATGGAAAAACTGAATAATACTTTGCCCGACCTGAAAATCTAATCCAGAACCGGACGAGGCAGTCAATAAGAGGAAATGTCTTTCAAAATCTCGATGTGTCTAATAATTGCTCGGGTTCTGTAGAATGTTACCCTGTAATTTAATGGAGCAATATAATTCCGAATATTACGAGTATTATGACAGTTACTATGTCGAGCGAGCTAACAATTAATCCTTTTAACTACAGTTAGCGACGATAGTTATTATGTATTTCACATAATACATTTAAGACCATAAAACAACCGAGACACGAACGCAAACATCGAGATACGAAGACGTACGAAGGTCTTCGGTATCGAAACGCGTATAATGGAACTCAGTCGGACAGGACACCTGGCAAAGTGGCAAGGCGCAGTGATAACAGGTGGAGTAAGGCTGTGACAGAGTGGCGTCCAAGGACTGGAAGACGAGATGTCGGTCGTCCGGCGGCGAGATGAGCAGACGACATTGTTGCCATCGCGGGCAAAACCTGGATGAGGCTGGCACAGGAACGTAGGGATAGGCACGTGAAAACAGAGGTCTATGTCCAGCATTGGGTTTAGTCGGGCTGTGGACGATGATGATAAAGACCATAGTACTTATTCCATGTTTAATAACATTTCTCTTTCGTATCCAAAACAACCTGATTTTATATCGAAAGATTATTAGGTATATAGGGTTTGCTTAATTGCCTGCAATTCTCAAGAGATCATTGTTTTTAATTATAGAGAGAAAGAGGAAACGGTATTTCACTTCATGAACGAAGTGTTCATTTACAGCATTTGAACGATATATCAAAACTTAAATAATATGGCGGCTGAAAATTTATAAAGCTACCTTAATAAATACCTGTTAATACGTCCCAATCGATCGTATCAACTCTTGCATTTTATTGCTATATTGAATTCTATCCGTTTTAATTTCCCGTGAGAAATAAGCTACCAATGGTAATTTTCTGTTTTATTCTGTTTATTGCATGCCTAACTTATCGTGTTTACGACTAGCCAGCTTATCAAACTCATCGGGCCTTTAAAATTATGCTTCATTGGTAAGCATGCAGCCATATAACTAATATAGGCTTCTAAAAATAAACAACGCATTGATGTCGGCGCCACATAATTGTTAATAATGTCGGGTCGCTTGCGTATGTCAATAGCCACCAACATTAGCAACTTGCTTGATTCTGCAGATATGTCTAGTTAATTCTATGCGACGTTACTAGATGGCGTCAATAGGGTAATACAGTAGTCTGTCACCATTTCCTCGTTACTCTAACACTTAAGGTAAGCACATAAGGTGTACATCGGACTGCAGTTCAATAAACCAATCGCAAAAAGTAAGTTTGTGTCGGTTAGTAATAGTGGCTTAATCGTGGGGAATTAGCAGATACTCACTTATTTATTATGCGCCAGAAGTGCTACCGTTTTGCTCATTGGCAATTATTGCAACTCCTAACCTGCGGAACTATTGGCTCTATACTTTGATAAACATAATTTAATGCCGCGCTTATTAAAGCTATCTGTTTGGGTGTCAATTATAAAACCAATAATCTTGTAGAAATAATAATCAAATTTTATGGACTCGTACTTTATTAAGTTGTACTATAATAACGATAAGAAAGCTCGCCGTCCATTTAATTTAACCTAATGAAAGGTTTAATTTAATGAGTACCTCGATATCTTACTTTTACTTTATAATTGACACATTTTAATATTCTATAAGACGCTAAGCGCTTGAAAGTTTATTTTACGTCCATAAATTTATAATATGTCCATATAAGACTTAAGCCTGCGGACGTCATTTCAATAAGCGTGTTTGTAATTTATAAAGCAATGGGTTCAAGTTAATAGGATAAACTATTAAACCAGCTAGACGTTCGACTATGCTTTTATTACAATTATTATTTGAATATCCAGACAATCTCAATCTCATAATACCTCAGACATAAACGCAGCCTTTGGGCGAACAACTATTAAAAAGCATTTGTTTTACGCCGCGCCGTTTTAACGACAGGGGGGATAAAAAACGCGAACTTTTTTCGTGATTTGAGACAGAACCACGTCTAAATGATCCATCAAAGCGTAAGCTGGCCAGGTGGGTAATCCGCCAAGATAATGACAGGGTAATAAACGTGAAGTGGGTGGCAATGCTTACAGGATTACCAGCCAGTCTTTCTGATCATTATCTGACATTCTTTGCTTACGTTTTGAGTAGTTAAGCTCTGTAATTATAGTTTTTTTTAAAGCAACATGCCATACACATAAGAATTAAATAAAATCACTAAACGAGTCGTCCTCGTGCAGTTTGTTGTTTAGTTTTTGACCACTGTTTTTTGCGAACTTTTCGAGATGCACTACCATACATCAAAAATATTTAAAAAAAAGTATTTGGACGCGTAAGTTGTAAGTACTAGTTAACCACAAAGATATAAAAAAATCGTTTACATTTATACGGTTCAAGAAATTATTTAAAAGTCAGTCAGTCGTCGAGTGGTTACTATTTCGTTGTTTTTTCACAGAACCTGCACATTTCAATCTTCTGCAATTTTGCACGCTATTCAATTCACATGTTCGCCGAAACTATTTTTATTTCATGATTGAACCTTTATATCCCAATATTGCGTGCGTGTAATTGAAGCCATAGCTTTTAGTACCTACCAAAGAATGCCGAGGGATATAAAATAATATTTACGCTATTAAAAACTGTAGGTACTTGTTCTGAGAACCTTCCCCCTTTATCTCGTCGTCTTCGTTTTGCTTTTATTCAAAAAACAACCTCGTCGAAATAATCTAATGAACAATTTCTCTGCCAATTAACAACGCTAGCTGTTTACAAAATAAAAACAACCTTATTCAACAACACTAACCTTATTATTCAAGCGAGAAATTGTTTTTAAAAACTCCATTCCCGCATAAATTCGCCAAGGTTTCCTATCAGGGGTTTGCATCGCAATTAATTCGATGTCGATTTTTCCCGCCCATTAGTTAACGTTATCGATTCGACACAAGCAATTAGGTGGTCGATCCAATTCGGGCCGTCCGACGTCCGATCTCCACGACGGGCCAAACATGATTGATGGCGTTTTTACCTTATTACCCAAGTTATCCCCTCCACGGCTTATCAGCTTACGGCGGGGGAGCAGGGAGGGGAGCTTCTCATTACGAGATTGCGGTTACGTCGTGTTCAAGCCTGATAACAGTGTTTGAACTCTTTGAAGGGTTTCATTTATTTCATTTACCTCCCTTTGGGTTACTTTGCGTATTCATTATATTGGGTTTTACGGGTCTAAAGGCAACCCTTTATTTGAATGATGAGATTTTGGTCTGTGCAAATATTTTACGGAGTTTATAGAACACGATGAGACGAGGTGCTAAAGGAAGTAGGTTGCTTGCAAGTAAATAATGTTGACAATCTTAAGTTTCAGAAAAATCTGATCACTTGAATAGCACCATTTTATTTAATTATCACTTGTTACTGAACAAAAATAAATTCACGTTACTTACCTACTAACAAGAAAGTGCAAAATAATCTATACAATCCCATTAAAGGTCTTTCACCTAGACGATGATGCGAAAATTAGCATGAACTTCTAAAAATTACAGTACAAGTATCTACAAGGGTTTTTTATCTCCATAATATGAAACTCAACTATAGAACTAGTCTACCTACTAACTTCTTTAAGAAAACCCTGGACATTTAGCCCCAACCAACCAACGAACCAACCTAGCTGATTAGCCGATCTTGATCTTCAACATTTCTTAGTGCTTTAGCTGGGAAGAAACTCCCCTACAAAATATCTAGCCAACACGATACAAGAAAAACCTAGCATGTTTGAGAAAAAAACCTAAACCTAAACCTGCTTCTTCTTTGCAGTGGGCGGGATGTCTCGCGGCGGGAGCGGCGCCGGGAAGACGGCGACCGCCAAACGCGTGCCCCCGCCGGCGGTCCCCGGAGATGCCTTCGGGACGCCGCAGCACCGCCACTCGGGCTCAAGCTTCGGGTCACAAGGGTACGCCTCCTGCGAGGAACAGCCGTACCCACAGCCGCCGGATACGCCTTCACATACCAGAGGTAAGCAACAACTTGCAATATTGGTCCTCCTTAGTTTAGTCACATCATGTGACTCACAAGGCCATATCGCTCTTTCTTTTTTTTTACTCAGAACTTCTTGTGACTTCTGTAATCTGCTTCTCTAATTTCCACAACAGAAGCACCCTAACAGTTTTAAGAATAATCGGGTCAGGGCAAATAGCTCAGTTTTTGACTCAACCGGAGTCCATCCTAAAATCTCGAATCAGACCACAGAAGACAGGGCACCCCGTCGTAAAACCTGAATGCATCAATTACTAATATCTAACCAGACTTTAAACCTTCCATTCCAGATGACCACTCAGACTACGGCAGCACAGTGTCCGGCGTCTCCGGCGTATCGGGCGCGAGTGGCAGCCTCGGCAAGAGTCCGGCAGGTGGCGGCACGTTCACGTTCCCGCCGCCCGCGCAGCCGCTCACACACAAGGCGGCCGTGTACTACCACCACCAGCTAGCACTTAGCGATGATCAGGGGATCGATATGACACAGGTGAGATTGCAAGACAAACCTCTTTGATAAGTTTTTTGAACCCTATCTTAGATAGAGATACACTACTCTCCAAAGTCCCAAATGTATGTTGCTCGTAACCGGCCAGCTATAAGTGAGGCTAAGCTTCTAATTTGAAAGCATTAGCGTCAAAGGTTTGAAAGCATTTCTCTTATCGACACAAACACGCAGTTTCTGAAAGTTTCACATGACATTCAGTCGTCTGTCGAATCTTTTATAAACTAAATCATAACAATTACTCTCCGCTATAAAATATATAACCTTCATTACCTTCTATTCATAACCTATTTCAACCCACCTCTGTCCACCAATGTCTGTAAATAATGTCTGCACATTCAAAAACTCCAAAAACCTGTGTTTACCTCTTTCGTGCTCATTTCCAGAGTCCTGGTCGCGACAGCCCTGGTTCCTCGTCAGGGTCGGCAGGGTCTGGTTCACGTCACTCCTCGGCATCCCTGGACAGTGGTCGCGCGTCAGGTCGCATGCCTCACCACCACCACGCCGCCTGTCACTGTGGGGACCTGGCTGATAGGGTACGAGCGATGATCGCGCAGGGTCTGCCGGTGAGTATAAGAAGATGATGGAGGTGTAACCTAAGAAATTGAATTATTCTGCCTGTCTACCTAGCATGTTGTCCCACTGCAGGACAAAGGTCTCCCTGCTTTCCGAACAGTACAAGTTAAAGACCATCCATCTGCCTAGCCATTTCCCAACTATGTTGTGGTCGGCTTCCAGTCTAACCGGATGCAATTGAATACCAATATTTTACATGGAGTGACTGCCTATCTGACCTCCACAACCCAGTTACTGGGTAAGATAATACCCCTTGGTAAGACTGGTTGTCAGATTTTCGGGCTTCTGACGACCCGT
The DNA here is from genome assembly GCA_916614155.1 of Mesoligia furuncula. NCBI lineage: Eukaryota > Metazoa > Arthropoda > Insecta > Lepidoptera > Noctuidae > Mesoligia > Mesoligia furuncula. The sequence continues at coordinate 23,825,306 of OU744796.1, forward strand.
AACGACTGTCAAAGATCCACGAATAACAGCCGGTACTAACGGCTTAACGTGCTTTCCGAGGCACGGACGGGTATTGGTATGTAAAGATGGTGACCCAGCCATGGGCCAACCGCGGCAAGCGTAGCTTAACCTGATCGATCGACCCTTGCGGCTGTTATTACTTAGCCACAAGCCCCCTTAGTACAATTAAAAGACATACAAAAGAAATATTAGCGTAGAAATAAACAAGGTCATGTCATACAAAATGCAAAAGTCAAGCCTGAACCAAAGGGGTGCCAGGGCAGAAAACCTCCACGCGTACCGTGTGTGTCCACGGCTGGTACGTGTTCCACGCGCGCCTCAAAGAGATGTCAGCATCGAGGAGGGGCCCCTTAGGGCCGAAGCCTGCCGGGTCAGCGGGATTGTCCGAAAGCGTTACCGCTGGCCCGGAACATAAAGGCCAAAGGGCTAAGGAAGGAACACGGGTGGGTTTTAGTCAGTAAGAGTCTGACACTCCCTTCCGCTCCACCCAGAGCGGGAGGAGTCATTTGATGATTTCCGCTCGAAAAAAAAAAAAAGCCTGAACCAAAAAGACCCAGTCACCTTTAAAAGAAATAAGAAGAGAACTTTTTTCTTTTTTTTTTCTGCAATAATAATGGAACAACAATCGTTACTAATTGGGCCCCTGTTCATAAGATTTCATCTACTTCCATTTCTTATTAGACCTCCCCTTTAACATTACAGGACACAGACATAATCCACGCGTGTCTAGCAGATCTTCAAATGGAAGAGTACGCCCGATTGTTCATAGACGCTGGCTACGACCTGCCGACCGTCACACGAATGACGCCCGAAGACCTAACGGCGGTGGGCATCAAGAAACCTAACCATCGCAAGAGGTTAAAGGCAGAACTGGCCAATTTGAACGTTCCGGATAACCTGCCTGATTATATACCGGTATTTATTTATTTTTATTTTTTTTTTTATATATCCATCTTACGGCTATCATTACAGGGTTTTTTTACTTATTGCGATAGTGTAGGTACTTATTTAACTGTTATCCTAACTTATTATTTTGACAATGATTATGTTTTGTAACTTATTACAAACAATCCACTCAAAGACCAACAGTCTGAATCTGAAATTATATTATCCCATTCCGTCAACACTTACCATGCCAACATGGTATGGGATCCAAAATAACCAGATTCCAAAATTTGGTTATTATGGATACTAACTACATCTACCTGAATAATTAAAGTACCCAGTTACTCTCATTCTACTACAGTGTTAGAATGGAAAAAGTCTCAGTCTTTTTTAGAATCACCATTATATTGACCAAGCGAAGGCAGTTTTCCGAATAAATCTTGAAATTACGTCTCTTTGCAATTAAATGTTGTAGAAACCACAGTTATAGATAACGCAAGTATAACGATCTGTACGAGAACTAAGCGTGCCATTTTATGATTACCTATGACGTCACAAGCACTATTTAGTGATGGGAAAATCAAATCGATTCAAAGAAACCGCCGCGTGCGGCACCCGTCTTGCCCCATCCCCGCCAGCTAGCGCCAGCGCCAGCGCTCACACTCATCCAGCCATGTATGGTACACTGTGACAGGACTGAGCACGAAAGTGGCGGCTTATGATTTTTGTACGTAAGCTGGTGCGATTTTTCGCATGAGAAGTTGTTGCTCTTGCGTTATCCAGGTGTATCCATATCTGTGGTAGAAACTCATTCAAAAATTTCTATAGTCTACATCAGCCTATTCCAATTTTTTTCCGCCTCCCAAATGTTAACCTACTAAAACGTTACCTCTTCTCATTCCAGGGTTCCTTAGAAGAATGGCTGCGACTACTTCGACTGGAGGAGTACGGACCAGCTTTAGTAGCACAGGGTTACCGCACCGTTCATGACGTCACGCAACTCGCTTGGGAGGTGAGGATACGTCTCTTAAATTAATTTACGTAAAGCCAACATATAATATGACCACTTGTTTTTTGGTACGGCGTAAACATCAATAGACTTTAAGCAGTGCGTTCATCGCTGTACTACTTCCTGGGTCTGTCAGTCTGATTGAGTGTGATAATGATAACTCTAGACAGAAAAAAGCATCACAATAACAATGGATATACTTACTGCAGTATAAAGTCAAAATGGTGTTCCGAAAAACTGTAAATGTATAAGCCCTGGCTGGAGGCCTTAATTTATTGAGGCACCCACAGGCAAGTCCGGTTAAGCACACAACGTCCTTGGTTGACCTGCGAGATACCAATTTCAAAAAAAAAAATCTACAGCGGCTATACCACTGACCTCTATAATACATTGTTATAAAGAGGTCAGTGGGCTATACGTATACACTTTAGCCTGTATCAATCAGCTATGCTGAACTGTTTGCTGCACGGCAAATTAATAAACCGTTCCCATTTCCTTTTCAGGATTTAGAAGACATGGGCATAGTCCGTTTGGGCCACCAAAAGAAAATAATTCTTGCCATTAAAAGAGTGAAAGACATTAGAGCAGGCAAGAGAAGCATTAGCAACCAAGGGTCGTTGGACTTTACAAGAATACAACCGGGCCAGGTCAGTACCATGCACTAATACTTAGCTCCCAGTGTCATTGTGTTTGTAGTGATGTTTTAGAATTTAGAGTCTTGATAGATTAGGGCTCATTTTGTAGCAGACTTTGGAAACCCATAAAGTTCTCTAGTTCTAATGTAGCTAAAATAAGTACTTATTTTGGTTAAAATATCTTCACATGGCAACCCATAGTTTGCTATAAGAACAGCCCTATTTATGACAGCGGATATTATTGAAAAAAAAAAACATTAAATTATCTATGAAAATCCGCTTTCGTAATCAAATTCTAAATAGACCGTGCAATAGAGAGCAAATTAGATTTCTATTCTGTCGATCAAGATGATTTTCGAAGCATCACTTCAAATCAATATTTTTTAAATTTATTTTGTCATATTTTTATGATTTGATTATTTTCACGTTACATCTCATTTCATTCATCGGCCATCTTGATTTTTACCGCCAAATCTTCTAACAGAAACGAAGCTATTTTATTAAAAAGTCTAATACTTACCCACATAATTATTTTTCTTTTTATACTAACAGCGTTATTTTAACAATTTAAAGCGTTTTAATAGCTTCATTATTTTGACCTTTTTTTACTAATTAAAGATTTCCGTTGAGCCAGTCGAGGCTTTTGTTGTTAGATCCATACTGTGTGACCCTATAGCACAAATATGGCTGGAAAGCTTTGTTTGCCGAGCCGAAAGCTGACACATTATGGGAAAACTGATGTAATTAACCAATTGGCGTAAAGTTTATAACAATATTCTGGAATATGAGAGTAGTTTTAAAATTTTGTGATCTTTCCCCGATGCGTTCAGAAACGTCGTTATCATTTCGCTTAGACTTTAGGTGTCGTCCATCGCCATCGCCTTCGCTGGTCGGATGTCCAACAGTTCTGCGATATTATTTCCTCCACAGTCATAACATATTTGTATCACTTTTATTTCTGCATTTAACTTACCAAATCAATTAACCGTTACTTATTTAACCGTGAATTAATTTTGATATTTAGCTCATAAATAAAGTTAGCACTTTCGGAAGAAAATGTTTTCCTTATAAATTGTCTTCTAGCCGGCATTTCTTCTTCCAATTAACCTTAAAGAAAGACGGCTGAACCGGTCAGTCAGTCGGAGAGTCAGAGTCGCAGGGTTGTGATCCGCCAGCACACACGTCCATCCGCTGCATCCACCTCATACCACTAGCCCGAAGCAGCATGTGAATGTTTTGTTTTCTTTTCTTTTTCCAAACACAAACCGCACCTTGGACATAATCGGCTAAAGGATTTATATCCGAGGGAGCTACATTACCAGCCTTGGGAGAGACAACGGAGTTACCATAAACCCCCCGACCTAAACTTTGATGCCATACCGACGCCCCTTTGTGGCACAGATTTGGTCCCTATCCAGGTATGAGACAACCTCCTTTGGCACAGGTCTTGACAGTTTGTTCTCGATGCACCCGAGCACCCGGCTTTTATGTGCACACGATTTATCGTTATAGTGAACGCAGTGTTTTCCATGTGTGTTTTATTTTTTACAATTTAAGCCTTTCCTCCCCACTACCTTAGAAACCGCTGTGATTGATCTTTCCTGCACGGTAGTTAGATGTTTCACTTTAATTTTAATTATTATATGAATTAATACAATATTATACTAATTGCGCATGGTTTTAATAACGCTAACATTATAAATACTTATTTGGATTAATGATTGACCAAACAAAATCTTACAAAACAGACAGCATGGTAAGAGGAGCGACATTAACATGAATTGTAAAATAAGTTGTTGCCGTTGTTTGTAAATGTTTTTAAACAAACTTTCTCTGTAATATAACTTTCAAAATTAAATTCATCAACTTATGAATGCGGGATGGATCTAAAATGTGTTATAAATGCCAACAGATACGTCACCCGCGCGGGAAATCACTAGAAAGTCTAGAGGATCCTTCAGAAAGAGCGTCGCATACCACGTTTTCGCCCGAAGCTGGGTTTTATTACGGGGGAGGTCAGTGGCGACGCTCGTACGACGACGGCGACATCACTCCCACAAATGATAGCTCGTACGAGGGAGGCGGCACGCTGCCGCGTCCGCGCGGGCTCGTGCGGCCGCGACCTGTGGCCAAGATCACTGCCACGCCGGCGTATAGGGACAAGTCTCCGGACTACACGTACGACGAGATCGCGTACTCGGCGCGTTTACAGCGCGTGGCTTACGGAGCGAGTCCACACGTGGCGCGGAAGCCGCCGCCAGACCCCCCAAAGCGTCAGAGCTCTCAGTACGCGCCGTTCTCTCGCTTCGGGCAGACGACGGTGGAGATCCACCCTGAGAAGTCCCTCCCGCTGTCCCTTCCCGCGTACCCGAGCTCGGATTCGCTGTCCGTGTCGCTGGACAGCACGGGCCTGCTGCCGCCGCCGCCCGCGCCCTCCAGTCCTCCCCGGAGGTACGATGATGATAAGCTGCGCACGGGATCCGATGCTAGTTTTAAGGTGAGTTTACCTGTATGAACTTCAACGAAGTATACATCAATCAGCCACATAGACACCTAAACGAAACTGCAAAAGTATACTAACGATCTCCTATTTTCTTTCTTCCAGTCAAGCTCCAGCACAGAATCGGATAGTATTCCGTTCGCGAACGAAAACGCCGGGACCATAAAGCAGAACCGGGGTCAGATAGGTGGCCGACCGCACACGGTGGACTACGGGCGCGCCGGCATGGGGCTGGCCAGCCTGCCGCCGCGCGGGGGCGACATCAAGCCCACCACACCTCACGCACCGCACGCCCTCCCCGAACACAAAGACGAGAAGAGCACCGAACCAGTCGACGTACTCAATGACATCGGCAACATGCTTGCCAACCTCACTGACGAACTCGACGCCATGCTAGAAGAAGAAAAGCGCCAAGGACTCACAGATTCCTAAAACCCACAGACAATCTAGAATACATATTTGTACTCGAATACATTAGAACTTGTCAAAAATTCCAAAGAATTGGACATCGGCAAAGACTTCCACTAATTTAATGAAATGCTGACATTTTGATAACGCAAGCAGCTATTTAATAAGCATCTACATTATTTTAGGAGTGTAGCAATATGAAAGCAATCTTTTTGCGTATTGCAACGTTATGACGATTGTGAATCCCGAATAACGCGATTAAAATTTATTGGATTTATTGTTTTATTGAGAAGCTATTCGACTCAGAATATTAGGTTTTTATAAAATATACAATCAAGGCCGAGCTGTGTAAGCATTTCTTCCATTGCATAATTATATTTACCTCTATGTCAAAGGACTGAGTAAAGTAGAATGTGATGTAACTTCGACTTTCGAAGTCTAGAGGGGGATTTAGTCCCCCAAATTGTTATGTGACTAAAAGCTGAATTTTTACCAATGTTGCTTCAATATGTGTGACCATTCCATTACCGCGCTGAGCTCGCTACACATGAAGCCACTACTAGATGATAGTGTCACTTGCCATGAAACTATTCCTACACGACAAACGGATAATATACAAACGTACTATTAATAGTTTTGTAGCATTTTGTACCGACGTAGTACATTTTATACATACTTGTAATTTAAACATATAGTTTGCTAAATATCCTCTGTTATTTAAATTAAGTGAGCTGTGTATTTTTGTTATTACAGATAATTAGTTCCTTGTAATATTAAAAATTGAGTGTTTTTATTGGGATATTAAAGAAATTAGATGTTAGACGGATCCAAAAAACAGACAAAAATGGCTATTTTTGTAAATATTGTTTTACTTAAATTATGTCATAGATAAAATATATCCCAGTAGTTAGTTTTTCATGTACAATAATTGTAGAGTATTTGATTATGATGTAGAGATTAATGTAGCTAGAATTTATACAAAACATTAGTCTAGTGATAGTGTGAAAAACTAGGGTTTACATATTAATGTATTATAGACAATTATAAAGTTAGCTATAGACCTCATAGACCTTGTATGTTAACATTCTTGTAACGCATTAAGGACATGCCGTTTGCCCTATCATTGAAAACCACTACAAAGTTATGCTTCCACTTAAAAATAGTCATATTCCTCCATCTAAAACTTAGAAACACCCTGCTTACAATGGAATGCAGAATCGCCCTCGCTAAAAATATTTATGGTGTTACCGAATTACATTGAAAACACTTTTGATACCGAACGAAACTCACAAAACACGATCTCTAATTTATTTTCCACTTTTCAACGCATGTCCAACGTGATATCAAGCGGCCATAAAAGTAAACTGCTAATATTTTGTTATTACAATGTTATGTAAAATGAAACTTTCCATAGACAACTGCGAAAGCACGAAAACCGCCGTTCCTTATTTAAATATTCATGTGGAATGACTGATGTTTATTCAATTTGTGACTAGTTATAGTTATCAAGGATAAACCATGATTGTTTTAAGTATTCTAATTATTTTAACAATGTCGTCTATGGCTTGATTTTATATTCTACCTAACATTGTATACAAAGTAACGCCCACAATAATGAAACAATACCTAACTAATACAATCTGTGACTAACACCGTGAATGTAATTAAAATAACACCTTAATAAAACGTAGAACAGTATATTTAAGCTTAACTTTGTAAATATCTTGATAGAAATCAATGTTTCTATACAGTCTTCTTTGATATTCACTCTCAAATGTAAACATTTTGTATACCTACATGTTAATGTTATGAACCCATTATGGCCGCCACTCATATTTTGTAAGGTGCTAGAAAAATAAAGCAAAATGATTTACCCAACATACATTTAGTTGTAACGTTCTTTGAACTAGTCAAAATTATATTTCTTTGGAGTGGCGGCAGATGAAAGCAATTTTATACCTATTGATAAATCAGAATTGTTTAAAATGTAATTTAATATTATTGAGCAGCTTATGATCCTCATTTAGTTTGTTTCTTATTTCAATAAATATATTTGTAATATCTAATCTGGGTCTTATTTCCCTGTGTTAATCAAGAACCCTTATAAACTACTTAGCCACGTAACTAAGCAAACAACAAACTACGCTCCACCTCCTTCCCTTTGTGCCCAAAAACATGCAGCCAATATAACCTCTGCACTGCCACAGATAACATTGTGGTATTAGAGAAGTATTGGAGCATGTTAGTAACTGTCGTGCCGGCGACACGAAGAAAACCACGAGGACTTATGTAAGACGATGGTGCTGAACAGCGGAATTTCTCTCTACCACAAAAATCTGCCTAGCCTTTTCCCAACTTATGTTGGGGTCCTCGAGTCTAACCGTATGCAGCTGAATACCAGTATTTTACATGGAGCGACTGCCTATCTGACCTCCACAACCCAGTTTCTGTGTAACATGATGATACCCCTTGGCAAGTTGTAAGATGTAAGCTGTAAGATACGTACAGATATGTTGTAAGCTCTTTACATCAAACGACCCCAATTGATAGGTACCTAATATAAAATGGTTTCAACAAAAGTCAAGACATCACAGTTTTCTTTAATTTGGCATTATTCCAAATTCAGCGGTATTATCAGACCTCTTCTCTTTGTAAAGTTTATAGTAAACTAGCAGCGCATAGGGAATATCTGGATCAAACTATCCTATCTCCTTCCCCGGAATGCAATCTATCTCTCTGCCAAATTTTATAGAAATCCGTTTACTGGTTTAGGCGTGAAAAGGTAACATACAGACAGACAGAGTTACTTTCAATACATCACAGTTAGATTTTTTTGATAGATACCTGTAGTTAACAAGCGTTTCCTTAAATATTGTCGCTTCCTTACGGGAAATTGCATTCTACTAACAGCAAAAAAAAACATCCTTAACCTAGATAATAAGGTGAACAATGTACAAATGCCTGGAAAGAAAGAGTTTTATTCTAACACTATCTTCATGTACGAAACTTTCTTGAAAAAAAAACTATATAGGTACATTGGTAATTATTGTATTTTTATTCAAGAATTTTCCGCGTTTCAAGAGTCAGGTATGGACCTAATTCTTGAATAACATGGGGTATTAAGAAAAACTTTTTCAATTGCATACAAGTCTTTATTTTTTATGTCTAATATCCTACCTAATCTTATCAATGACCTACTTATATAAAACTACCGCGCTTTATTCACGAGTTCATTTCCGTTATCCGGGAAAACCGGAAGTAAATATGTGCCGCCACACCGCACTACCTCTAACCTACTTTGTCTAAACAAAAGCATTTTTTTGTTGTTACTTCATTCTTTTGTTAAACAAACGTAGTTAGTACTAAAACAACTGCAATATTTGCATCATAAATAACATTATAAACAATATTGTTAGTACTGTTGTAAATAAATACAATAATAATAGTTATTTAATCGACAGCCCGTTTTCATTAGTCTATGGCACATTTTCCTGAAAACCGAATTTTCCGGATTCTTATTGGCAACCCTACTCGAATCACTATATTCCGACCAATCAGAGCGCGCTACAGCAGATCGATGCCGTAACGCGGGCGTAGAGAACGCAGTAATGTCACATTTTCCTGTTGTCATCTGTGAATTTCGTCTGCGCGATCGATAACACGAATTGGCTATTCGTAGTTACAGAGGTTGAATACTTATTGAGCCGTTTATGGACAGATAGTTAACGTTGGTGCTTGGAGTAGCAAAATTCTCATTCTAAGGTGATAAAATGGATACGAGCGGGGCGTACGGTGGCGGCAAGGCCGGGGGCGCCTTCGATCCTCAGCAATTCATCCAGAGGCCTCCCGTGATCGTCAGGGCGGTCTGTTGGGTAAGATACTTTGTATGCAATATATGCGGACCTCGTGTAAGGCGTAGAACTTGCTTTTATTAATTATCCAGGTCAGAAAGAACGAGTTACGTCAGTTAGCGTTTTTATTTCACGGAAAAACAGACCTACTTATTTAATATCATTACGATCGTGGAATGTAGGAGGTTCCTTAATTTGATAAATGGTTTGCCTGTTTATAATGTTTAAGGACGATGTACATGCATAATTTAAATAATATCTCAGTAATTAACTAACAAAATCCTTACATCTCTGTCTCCAAATGGATTTATATTTCAAATTAAGAACCCTTGCTAATTAAAACCACAAAGACATACCTATCTATGGTCATATTTTTAAATATAGACTATTTTTCAAACAGCAAGTAGGTTTTATATGGCGTGTGTGTGACTGACCTTGTGCTAAGTAAAGAGCTATGTAACCAAGAACAGACAATAATTATTCCACTATCCGTATTCCGTACATATTGATAGTCGTAATTGAATCTTGTGTTACACCCACACTGCACTGTGCATTGATTACAGCATGGAACTTGTTTAAAAATAAACTAATAAAACATTATAGTCTATAACTGGGTCACATTAGATCATTATGTATTCAGTGTAATGATTTTCTATTTTGAAGATATTTTCTGACTACCTATTTAGGGTCTAGTTCCTCAATTAAGTTTCGTAATTTATGGTTCATATGATTTATGAGTATAGAAAATGCTATAGTGTTGGTCATGCACGAATCCATTAAACACTAGTAGGTATCTACTACTCTGGATCAGTCTTCCTAGTTCATACAATCTTGACCTAATTAAAAAACAATTGAAATAATCAGGACAATATTTCTAGAACATTGCTACATTAAAAGACAATTGGCTGACATAACATAGGTTATTCATACTCTTTAAATAGTATCTACCTATAACGATAAAGCAGCTTTATCCAACTAATAAAAACTGAAAGTTTGTGTTTCGGTTGCTCATAAAAATGATATTTTAAACCAAAAGGAAGTAGGTATGGCCTACATTCCAAGCCATTATATGGGTATTTTATGTACTGTCAGCAAAAAAGTCGATTAACACTTCAGTTTTTTTAATCGCAGTTATTGAGCAAAATATTTGTTCAAAATTGCATTGTACTTCTGCTAGAATTTTGAACAAATATTTTGCTCAATAACTGAGATTAAAAAAACTGAAGTGTTAATCGACTTTTGTTGCTGACCGTACATAGAACCCATATTATTATTAGATAACTGAATGTTGATGGCTCTAGTAGATAATAGAATATTAGCATAGCTATGTAATTATAGTATAGGTAAAGTTTCATTGAAATCAATAAAGTATCTAAAAATAGTACACCTATAACCATCCATCTATCTACATGATTGTTATAGGTACGGTTGTCAGCAGAAACAGGGCTAAAGAAATAAATTACAACACACATAGGTATACCTTAATCAGCCTATAATGTTCCCACTGCCGAGACACAGGCCTCCTCTGTGAGAGGGAGTGGACTGTAATCCACCACGCGGGCCCAGTGCGGTTTGGTACATGTCACAATTTCTTCGAATTTGTGGTCTTCCGACATTTCTCACGATGTTATCCTAAAACACACATACAAAAAGTATTTTATTACCTCCTGTTTCGTTCTAAGTCCACATAACTCAGATTGACAGGTAGTAGGTACCACAGTCCTTTCACAGTTATTTTACCTCTGACAGCTGCAACAGTAACCGTATTGTAAAGGGAATAAAGATCACTGTAAAATTGACAGACCCAACAGCAACCTTACGAGTAAACTAGTCGCGAGCTCGAACTCACTGGTTGTCATGACCAAAAAGCACGCTGTCTCACCTGGCGTGTCCGTCAGAGCTAGTATCAGTGATGAGCAGTTAGACGATAGTCTACACGCACAACGTCTAGTTCTCACGCACAGAAACACCGTTCCGAAATGACAGGCGCGTAAAAAAATTCGAAAAGTGCTTTGGAAAATTGAGTTTTATGAAAAAAACCACTGCTTTCAATTACAAATAAAGTTAATTGAACTCTTCGATAACTGAGCTTTGTCGGTACGGACTTGGTTTTGAAGATTTTGCAGTTTTTTTTATTACATATTTACTCCCAAAGTTACGTTAAAAATAGCAAGAAAAACGAATCTTTGTTGGCTCATAACTTTTTAATGGCTTTTTATTTTACTATTCTGTTTCCGTACAGAAAAAATTAATAGTAAGTCGAAACGATTTCATGTTTAACTTTGGATACATAATGTCAAACAGTGGAGTAATACTCTCTCGAAATGTGTATGGAAAAATATCGACTAGTGAGATTAAAGATCACTGCGTGATATTGACAGTGATGCATAATCAGAGAGAAAATCACTGTTACTGTGAATGGACTATAGGTACCATTACTAATTATTATTTATGTCCTATGCCTATGGTATTAAAGTGGGTCAGTAAACTAGCTCATTCATGTAAGCATGAAGTATAAATAATTCTTGAGCAATTAAAAGAGGACGGAAGACTGGCCTTAGGACGGACTTGATCAGTTCCGCCCTTTTTGGACGAGACTATTATTACGGTAGCTTCATTGTTGCCAAGTTTCGAAAAAATAAATCTTAAAGTTCACAGCTGGACTTAGGCCCTTTCTAATGGCACGCCAGAGAGGTCTATTAGGGCGAGACGAAACTGCACAGGCATACGACACCACTCTCAGTAAAGTGTGGCGACCTCAGACACTCTTCTAATTTTCTCGTCACGATCCTCCTTACTGAACCCCAGGTTCTTGTTCAGACCTGGGGGCCTAAAAAGGCAACTTTGGCAGAATCATAAAAGGATAACATTATGAATCATAATGGACAGTTAACTGTTAAATTAATCGTATCAAATCCCATCGGTGAAGGATTTTTCAGTTTTTTTTTTTTGCCTGTGCTAAAATACCAATCAATACAATCCAAATCCAATCCCAATATCTTTGGCCTTTTTTGGCCCCGTCCTTATGTTGCCACCGTGGTGGCCGTACGCTCGGATGCCTGAGAAAAAAGAAGCACAGATGTAAACTCTATGCTAAGGATGACTTTGTTCAAAATTAAAGTTTTAAGAATATCTAGGTACCCAAATATATATTTTGAATGGACATGTGATTTAAAGACGAGTTATGAGAAAAATAAGTTTTCTATGAAATTCCTCCTATCTCGTCTCTATATAAGAGTCCTTTCAAAATATATATTTGGGAACCCACCCGGGGGCGAGCTAATATCTCCTGGCTCAACTACACTAGTTTTACAAGCTGAGCTGTGGTCACATTAGTTCGCAATGTGAACTAAAAACTATTGAGCTATTATTATGTTGCCATTTCGCTCTAACCTAGTAAATCAAATGGCAGTTGTATTCTTCGTGATAGTCACTTTTGGTGTTCAATTTGGAAGAATTGAACCATGTAAACAAAAATCGTCCATACAAATTCAATCAAATTCACTCAAATTGAATGCCAAAAGTGAACCGTGTAACATTACCTTATTATGTAGTAATTACTAGCGGATAGGAGAGTGATTACATTTTGATTATTGGGTATTTGGATAGCGTGCTTACTAATGGAAAAAAAACACAAAAAAAATAACAAAGCCAAAGTCAAATAATTTATTTCAATTAGGCATTTTTAGATCATTAGGGAAATTTTAGTTCATTAAAGGCACTTAGCAACGTCAAAAAATACAAGAAAATAGAATTGATTCTAGTCTTCCAAAAGGTAGTGTTCGTATGGAGAAGATAGTACGTGTAGAGTGTTTAACGAAACAGTCCGCAATGAAATGTTGATGAAAAAAACAAAGATGATAATTGGATTTAGGACTCCAATTTTCCATTTTCATGTTTTTCAGCCCCGATTTGTTGAGTTGGTGGGAAATCTGAAATTAAGTAGGTATTTAATTAAAGTAAAACTGACTAAAGTACACTGTACATTGTAGATGGCAAGTTTTATTTTGATGCTTGGTATTTACTTCGGAAACAAGTACACGTTACATATAATACTTCCGCCCGCGGCTTCGCCCGCGAGATATGTCGATAAAAACTATCCTATGTCCTTCCCCGGGATGCAATCCATCTCTCTGCCAAATTTTATAGAAGTTATTATAATATTTATATTAAGTATAGTTTAGGCGTGAAAAGGTAACAGACAGACAGTTACTTTCGAATTGATAAAATTAAGTATGGATTTATGTTTTGAAATTAGAAACTAGTATTTGCTAATTTGTATTAGCTAATAAAATTGCAGAAATTTCTGGCGACAGTAAATTTCTATTTGAAAGGCGTAAATTTAAAATTATTAACTGTCTGAAGAAAATTATCGACACATTATCGACATGGAACAATTACAACCCTATTCAAATTATTGTATTCAATTTAAGTGAATCTGAGCCCTAATTACACTTAAATATGATGGGATATTAATGAAAACATTTATTCTAAATACAAGATAGTATTAAAAATGCTCACACAAGCAATCGACATATTTATAGTCATGAAATTCACTTAGGTACTTGTGATCGGTTAATCCGCTGCTTTTTTGACAGTGAGTTTTACAAAATGCGCATGCTTTCATAATAAATAAAAATAATAAAAATGTTCCACTACCACGTAGTCAACACAAAATCGTCGTCTTAGAGTGAAAACCTCGGGAACGTAAATAGCATTTTATGCATTTCGGACAATATTTTAGTATCGAACAGTTCTGGATATAAAAGCGGGTTAAATTAGAATACAGAACCTCCTTTTTTGAATTCGGTAAAAAAAATATAAAAAACGCCATACAAAATTTTACAACACGCACTTTCTTCCTCCTGAAAAGTTACTTCTTTTACACTTACGAGGTTTCACTCTAAGGCGTGGAAATACACAAATAAAGTAGTTTTTCACGATTTAGACTTGAATCATCACAGACGAAGTAAACAACTCAACGTCCATTTGAAAGAACGTGTCAATTTTAGTTCCTGGGGGCTTCGCTTTGAATCGGCACAAAAAACAACTGTCATTTCGTAGAGTATCGTTAGTCCAGCGTACTTGTATTATAGAGGTCAGTGGTTACAAGCACCCACCTCCCTATAACGCCCCCCGACATGATAGGTAGGTAGCAATAAAACTTATATTGTGTCTCGTTCAGTGTCCTTCAATGGGTCAATATAAGATTTAAAAATAAAAAACTTGAAGTGTTTATCGACTTTTGCCCCTGACTGTACACTTAACTTCTTAACATAGATCTAGGTAATTATAGGTAAAGTGCTATTCTAATGTATTGCTAAATAGGATCCGTTACTACGAACAACCTTTGTAGGTACTCAATACTAATTATGTCGTATCTGACATCTGTAGGTACCCATTTTACAGGGTGTACAAAATAATAAAATAAATAAATAAACAAATGAGTCGCGGTGACGCCCTTAACCAAACACTGCTATGGAAATTCCTGTAGCTCATTAAAAGTCTGTAAGCAAGCACAATTAACGGTTAATCTATAAATAAAGTAGTTACGCAACATGACGATGACTGACACTGACAGACAACGCGTAGCCATTAAAATTGAGGCAATAGCTAATGAGTTGAGCTAATGAGGTTCTTCTCCATAGAGATCTACGTTTTGGAATGGGTACCTAGCTTCAACTTTCTGACTAACTGACAGACTGTTTAATTTTGACAATTCAAAAGTGCCTGTACAAGGTTTAATTTTATTGAAATAAATGCTTTGAGTTTGAGTTTCTTGAGGTGTTTTGCTCTAATCATCGCTTTGGCAGACGGATATTGGTGATCGCTGCTATCAGTAGACAGGTGAATTAATCTTAAAAAATTAACAATTACTACAGATTGCTTTTACGACATTTAATTGCACTAGACTCGTCTCTTTAAAATACAAAGTAAGTTCCAAACAGAGAACCAAAGTGGTCGACATAGTGGCGAACAAGTAAGCTGAAGTAGAAATAACCACAATGGGTCGGCCTGCATATACTTGCCGTAGAACAAAAATAAGGATCACGCTAAATGGCGGGTGATCAGAGAAATCTGTGTCCAGCAGTGGACTGCTATTGCTCATAACGTCAAGTCTCTTTAATAAATTAATGTTATTTAACAATGTCTAAACAGCAGTGAAACAATATGCTCCTATGTTCCCCAGTTGTTCAGCGTAATAGTGATGGGCTGCATATCAGCCAAGGGCTGGCGCACAGGAGAGGACGGCAAGGAGCGTTGCGTCTACAACGATGACACGAATGCCTGCAACTATGGCGTCGGCATCTCCGTCATCGCCTTTATAGCGGCCATCGGCTTCATCGCTGGAGAGTACCTCTTTGAACAGATGTCCTCTGTGAAGACCAGGAAGCACTATGTACTGGCTGACATGGGATTCTCTGGTAAGTTGATGTTCTTTTCTTTTGTCTTTTTTAACAAAGAGCAAGGAACGTTCTGTGTTTGAATTTGTAACTCATAATTTGTCACATTGTTTTCTCTTTATCACCATTGTTAACACCCTATGGGATGGGTGACTGAGGAACTACCTAAGTCTGCCTTTGTACTTTTTCGTTTCAAGAAGTTTAATAATCACTGAAAGATATGTGATGTTACGTAAGTATTTCATGTGTTGTATTAGAACCTACTAGGTAGACGTGACAAAGTAGGTATGCTAATGTTTACAATCTATTAAGCAATGAACCATCGATATAATATTGTGGTAGGTAATAAGTAGGTAGGTACCGTACTTGGTCACGCGTTATGTAATGTAAACTTCAACTCTTTCTTTAGACCATAATAAAGACATAACCGAGAAGCGCTTGGTGCATGATGTCAGTGCCAAAATGTAAGCTAAACCTACCTGACACTCTCCAGCCAGGGTGTTAAAAGACCCATCACGACGCTGTCATCTACGCATTCTGCACATGAAACTTAGTAATATTATACAAAAGGTGCAAAGCCCAAAGGTGACAAATGTCAAGTAGGTACTAACGTCAAAGTAAAAAGTGGTAATAATGCTATGAGAGAAATACTATTTAAAGCAGTTGCCTTATAGGACGTCTTGGCTTTAAATGTTGCACATAATGGCACTCCTTAAAATATTACACGTGGTATCAAAAGGTCGAGGCCACTTTTGAGCGAAGTTAGTAATCTTTTAAATTCTTGATTTGTGGGATTTGTTTGCCAAACACGGAACTCAGATAAAAAACTTTTTGGAAAGATTATTAAATCGAATCTTCACTCGAAGTTCCTCTGCCTGTTATGAATAGATTTATACATAGGGAAGGACTTATCAATAGGTCTTGTACACGAATCTAACTCTGAAGTTACGATCAAAGTTACAAAAACACCTAAATCGGTAGACTATACTCAATACTCAATAGTTTTTTGCATTCCAAAATGTATAGGTAATTAATAACTTAAAATTTTATGAGAGGTTTCTAGACCCTGTCGAGCACAGTAAAATAGTAGGCCCGCGTGGTACACTGTGCCCTTGTGGTGGATTACGGCCCACTCCCTCTGACAGAGAGGAGGCCTGTGTCCCAGCATTAGGAACATTGTACCCTGATTCTGATAATGATACCACCATTAGGCCACCTTACCACTTCGTACCATTATTACTTCGAAGTATGCAACTTACGGTTCCGCAAAATCTTGAAAGAGCACTTTGGTAATAAGATCCATTCCAAGCTAAGTATGTCAATAAACTCGAAGAGGATCTAAATTTAATTTGGGGTCGAATTAATTGCCCTCATCAATGGCTGGCAGATTTATATCTGTAGTGCATTCCGTGTCACGAGGGTTAAGGAGACGGTCATACGATCTGAAGGTACTTGGGTAGGTTGGTACTAATTGCAGTCGAAGTTTGTACCGCGAACTGTTTTTATGAAGACGTGTAAAAATAAGTTTTAAAAAACTACAACCCGACTACTGAAAAGCATGAAACAAGAAAGCACCTTCCCGTGGTCGTATACTTATAAGCTACTAGCTTCCGCCCGCGGCTTCGCCCACAAGGTACGTCGATAAAAACTATCCTATGTCCTTCCCCGGGATGCAATCTATCTCTCTGCCAAATTTTGTCGAAATCCGTTCAGTGGTTTAGGCGTGAAAAGGTAACATACAGACAGACAGAGTTACTTTCGAATTTATAATATTATTATGGATGGTAGCATAACCCTCCTTTTTGCTTCGCCGTAATCGGATAAAAAGAAAAGAATGTCGTCGTTCCTCACAAAATATTGCTTCATTGACTTGTTCTTATTAATAATCGGTATCGGCCAGTACCAAACAGTCATTTGTTTATTTCTGACATTATTCCAAGAGGTGGAAAAATATATTCGGTTCGAGTTCTACTTTTGCTCAGATTTCACTGACCTGTATTATACCTACAAGTACTTGTATGATAGAGGTCAGTGTCTGATTTTGATCAATGAATAACTTATCATAGCGTAGGCTGTAATTATTGCTCTCGTACGGAGAGTAATGGGTACACCGTCCGATCAGGACCAGGCCCGTGCCGGACGGCGCGTACGTGTTCCACGCGCGCCTCAAAGAGATGTCAGCATCGCGGAAGGGGCCCCTTAGGGCCGAAGCCTGCCTGGTCAGCGGTATTGTCCGAAAGGGTTACCGCTGGCCCGGAACAAAAAGGGCTAAGGAAGGAACATGGGTGGGTTTTAGTCAGTAAGAGTCTGACACTCCCTTCCTCTCCACCCAGAGCGGGAGGGGTCATTTGATGATTTCCCAACCGAAAAAAAAAGCTAAACCACTAGGATGTGGTGAAGGGCGGGCGTTATGGAGGACTATCTTAAGTAATTTTGGCGTTCGAAAAGTGCTGATTCTCAGCCAACAATGACTTGATTTTGATTGGTCATCTGCGTGCTGGTCTAATGATTAGTTTGCTCAAGACTAGTCATCATAACCATGACAATAGACAAATTTATATACAGGAGGCAGAGCACGACAATAATAGAGAAAATGCACACATTTTTAACTAAAGCAATGTCCGAAAACATAACTCTACGTATTCATTCATTCTTACACAATTTCCCTTTTAAAGAAGTAGAGTAGATTACTTACGTTTACGCCGTACGGCATTTCATACAAACTTTCAAGCTCTTATTTTTCGAAATGAATGAACTGATTTTGATGAAACTTCATAGGCATAAGCAGGATACAAAGGTCTAAAAAGTTAGTAGAGAACATTTTCGAAAAATAGTGTTACAGCCAAATTAGACCGATTTTAAATTTTCCAACTAGGAATCTCTGATTCTATGGAAAATTTAAAATCGGTCTAATTTGGCTGTAACAATATTTTTTGAATATGTTTTCTACTAACTTTTTAGACCTTTGCGTATGAAGTTTTATCAAAATCGGTTCATTCATTTCGAAAAATAAAGGCTTGAAAGTTTGTATGAAATGCCGTTCGGCGTAAATAGATACTGGGATTCAAAGGAATGTCAGGTAAAAAGCATTGACCTATTCAAGCTGCAAATCCGCTACTAAGCCCGCATAGCCTAAGGCGATTATCACACTGCCACGCACCACGCTGCATGTTGCGTGACTGCGTGTTTTAACGTTACTTGTAAGTATCTCCGTTTGTATAGAAAACACGCACAGTCCAACACACTGAAAACGCAACCACGCGCGTTCATGCGGATCACGCGCATACACGCGGAGAAACATGCACCCCCGCGCGTAGGTGCGGGGCGAGACGCAAGGTATGGCACACCGAATCCCGCAGTGCCGCGCGTGATTTTGAATGGGCGTGACGTGTGTGACAGAGAACGGCGAATAAATGAGAGCCGCCGTGCGTGAATCTACAAAACGCACCTACGCGCGTGAGTGCGCAAAAAACCCGCACGATGATGCAGATCTGCACTCCCGCAGGAACGCGCGTAGGTGCATCGACACGCAATATGCAGCATGATGCGGGGCAGTGTGAAAACCGCCTTATACGCCATAATCCCTTCATTAAAACGATATCCTTCCGCAGATTGAATTACATGAAGGTTTGAATTCAATGCGAATTGTGGATTTGTGAAGTACCGGGAAAACAGTGGCTTTCTTGAAGAAATGTGTTACCTCTTCAGTCAGTTTCCCCAATTCCTAAGAGAGATACTTCTTGTTTAAACACACTAATATTATAAAGGCGAAAGTTTGTGAATGTGTGTGTGTGTGAGGGTGGGGGGGTGTGTGTGGGGGTGTGTTTATGTGTTTGTTACTTCTTCACGCTAAACGGCTGGACCAATTTTGAAAAATTTTGTATGGAGGTAGCTGACACCCTGGATTAACATATAGGCTACTTTTTATCCCGATATTACCACGGGATCGACATTTATGCGGGTGAAACCGCGGGGCGCAACTAGTCTCCCATAATAGCCTCAAAACGGTGAAGGAAAACACCGTGAAGAAACCGGTATGTCCTAGAACCAAAAATTCGAAGACATGTGACATCTACCAACCAACATTGGGCCCGCGTGGTGGATTACGGCCCACTCCCTCTCACCGAGAGGAGGCCTGTGTCCCAGCAGTAGGACGGTTATGGCGGATTAAAAAAAAATTGCCATAATACTCACACTTATTAATTACCACCTATAAAATAAAACTAAGCTGCGTCCGTATTTTTTACAACTCTCATTATTGTCAGGTCATTTGATCTTTTATGACTCCACAACAACGCGATTCTAACGCGGTTTGATCGGCTCAACAATATGTAGGTATACCTCTCTTTGGGTGTAAAATTTTATAGATCGTAAAATTACCCTAACTTGTTACTTATCGTGTGATAACGGATTCACGTTTACGAGGTCAAATGCGCTCATCTTACAAAGAATGCCACTTTTCTTTCAGAGAATGAAAATTTTTCTGTTCCGTAGCGACAAAATGCTAGACCGCGAGGACGTTATGTAATACCGCATACGTACCTATATATCTATTTACTAACTAACAAGTAAATAACTTCACGTCCATTGTCACGAATATGATTGTATATTCGTTAATTACTGTACCTATTTGTATTTATTATCAGACTGACTGCACGATATAACATTAATCATAAAAAAATATAACACATCACGTTTTCCTAAGGTAATTTCCCTGAAAACCTAAGGCACTGAGATACCTAACCAAGGTGTTTTTGGGAGTCCTTACACTCCCGCAAACTCTTCTAGATTGGTTAATATAGTGTGTGGATTTCCTGCATTATTATATGTAACAGAATATTGAGATGACGTAGATATTAGACGTACTTAAATCTAACTTTATTTACCATTGTCTTCAGCATTCTGGGCGTTTCTGTACTTCGTCGGTTTCTGCTACCTATCCAACGCGTGGGGCAAGACCGAAAACCCACCGGTGGGCACCGCCAACAACATGCAGGGAGCCATCGCCTTTTGCTTCTTCTCAATCTTCGCCTGGGTGAGTTAATTATAGTTTGCAACAGCATGCGACAAAAAATAAGAAGAGAACCTGCCCTGAGAGGGACATCTGACAAAAAATTTAAGTGTGGCGAGCGTCACATGTTCAGCATATTAAAGACAAGCGGGACCTTCTTCTCTCTCGTATCAGCAGAAAGACGTTAAACGAGTAAGTATGTCGTGGTAAAAATACAGCAAGGTGCAAGGTGCATTTAACCCGTCCGCCTTGCCGGACGGTTAAGTGCACCTTGCATCTTGCTGTTCATTCCATCATAGACCCCATCTATCGCTTTCCATCAGGCGTGACGAGGTAAGAGCAGGCCCATTTAGCAAAAGAAAAAAATGTATTACGAGACGGGGTTATACCCATTTCATTTCCTCTCTATTTTTGGTTCATACAGAATAGGGACGGGATATATTTGCTGCAAAATAGTTAACTAGGTAAGTACCTATCATTTCTGTCCAAATATAAATGCAAAATGGAGAATAATTATGATTGCAACAGGACAATTTCCGAAATGGTGATTTCATCTTCCTTCCACATATAAAATATTTATATCAGTGTAGGTAAGTACTTAAAGCCAGTAAGTAGATAAAATTATGAGCTCACCAAAAATTATGGCGTAATCGGCGGCAGCGCAGAGGTCACCTTGGCTGCATGTTTTGGGGCACAAAGGGCAGGATAGGAGGTGCAGCATAGTTTTTTGTTTGGTTAGTTACGTGGGTAAGTAGTATATAAGGGTTCGAGATAAGAACACAGGGAAATAACACAATACCACTCGAAAGAAATACAATTTTGACTAGTTCAAAGAACGTTACAACTAAAAGTATGTTGGGTAAATTATTTTGCTTTTTTCTAGCACCTTACAAAATATGAGTGGCGGCCATAATGGGTGGAGCATAGTTTGTGTCCCAAAACGTGCACCCAAAGTGACCGCTGCGCTGCCGCCGATAACGCCGTGGAAGTGGCGAAGTTTTGGGCCAACAAAATTTAAATAGCTATCGTGTCATGAAGAAGAAAAATTCCAATAATTATGATTGTAACTTACTCATCATCTTAAATAATTTATCATTTATCATTTACTTGTTCAGTAATTGTCAGTAGCACATCGTTGACTAACACGATTGTCCAATAAACTTATGATAACTAACGCCAGGATATTAGGGTCAGGTGGGGGCAAAAACCACTTTGTAGAAACTTTTATTAGAAAAAAACTACTATTATTTTTTGCTACTTTGGAGTAAAATTACAATATTTGAGCAGTCAGAATACCACTGACCTTCAGGCAGGAGGAGGAAGGGTTATACGGACATGGAACTTAGCAAGATGGACTTCTTACTACTTTTCTCCCCAGGTGGCTTGCGCCTTCTTCGCCTTCCAGCGATTCCGCGTGGGCGCAGACGCAGCGTTCGCGCCGGCGTACGAAGTAGAGGGCGCTGTGGGCAGCCCGGGCGCCTTCCCAGCCTACCCCGCCGCCCCCGACCCACAGCCTGCCTACAGCGACCCGCCCTTCTCGCAGACACATGGCTCTGGTGGGTACTTACTACTTTCCATCCTATTACAATCCGGCGTTCCAGCGATGAACAAAGACCTCAAAATGTCTCTCTCATTCAAAACATTTCACAAGTAAAAAGTTTGAAGTACAGACGCCAGCACATCAAGCTACTACAATCTGTCAAATTTCTTCAATAGATTTTTAACTTTATCTCTAAACCATAAGGTTCAAAGTTGATTGGCAAAATTTGACAGTTTCGGGTAACTTGATGTGCTGGCGTCTGTACCTAAAATGTGATAAAAATATAGAGCTTGTTTAACAACGTTTTAGAAACATATCTGGGCGTCGAATGTGTCATCAGTTAGGTATTAAAATTTTGGCTAGCAATGTGAAGTTATGGGAAATATTTTCCTGCAAATACTGGGTTATTTTAAATTGGCTAGCTAAAACTGATAAATGATTTATTTTCTGTAAGTAGGTTTTTTACAAACACTAACACGTCAAACATCGCTGCGCGCTGGCGAGATGGGTATCGTTTACGATCTGGGGGCCTAAAAAGGCCACTTTGGCAAAATCATAATGGGATAACATAATGGACACTTAACTGTTATGTTAATCGTATCAAATCCAATTGGTGAAGGATTTTTCAGTTATTTTTATTTGTCTGTGATATAATACCAATCAATCCAATCCAAATCCAATCCCAATCTCTTTGATTGTACCTACGTAGTGCAGCGAAAAAAAGAAAAACACGGACTGTCTTCGCAATATTATAATTCATAATGTTATCCTTTTATGTTTCTTCAAAGTGGCCTTTTTAGGCCCCCTGCTCTTGGACATCTTCACACGATAAAATAAAAGATTTGATGTTTCTTTTGGAGGTCAACGACCGCTGTTAGTATTGTTGAACTAACTTACTTGAAGATGTGCTTGAAGTAAGAGTTAAGAAAAACTGTTTTTCACCGACTTCAAATTCCCAATTCGGATGTTTATATATTTTTTTAAAATAAATATGTACGGGCATAATTCCGCCATATAACAACATTATTTTTAGTATATGCGAAACCCGAAAGACGTGTCTAGTATTTTTATGTAAAGAATCTATGTACAAAATTTCAAAACTGTATCATGAAAAATCACACAGTTATAAGCTTGTTAAGTTACCTGTGTGTCCGTACAAAAACATGCAACCCGCGCCGCTCGCGCCGCGCCGTCTTGCGCTCATTGATAACAGTACCTAGGTACCTAACCGTTCGGCGCGGAGATTGGATAACCTACTTTAAATATTTTTGGGACAAAATATAACATGGGGTAAAAATTATTGGAATCGATTCAGTTACTTATTCTGAACAAACTATATTCAGGTTTCGCATAGACTAAAAATAACGTTGTATAGACGGATTTGCAAAATCCTCTCATTTTTTACTGGATAAAGTATGCTTCAGGGGTCCCATATAAAATTTATGAACTTTGCTTGGGTAGTTTTTGAGTTAGCTTCAATAATGCGAACTTTTTCCATTTAGTTTATATTGACGATGTTTTAATAGCTTCCTGTCACTAATATTCACATAGCAAGTAGTGTTTATAAATGAATTTGTGTGGGGTAGGTACAACAAAAACGTGAAAAATAAAGTAAAGTCGGTGTCAAAAAACGAAAATGCGGTACCAACGACACCGACTTCCGAAATCAAATTATTGTTGCGCGCCACAATTAATGCCTAGTACATGGCGACAGTAGTTACCACTAGCGCCATCTAGTATCGAGTAGCGGAACTAGTAGTGAAGACCCTTCTAGAAATTTCGATGCAAGAACTTTCTAGAACATTCCCGAACTTTCGACATCTGGTCGATCGGGGACTGTATGTACTCGAACATTCTAGACGTTTCTACAATGGAAGGTTCTAGAACTCTCTTTGGCGCTATATAAGGCCGAGACGCGCCACGACCGACACAGTTTGGATAAAGCGATCGAAGTGAAAGCATCGAAGCGATATTCAAGTGCGACTTAAAGCGATCAGTAGTGCAATTGTGTTTTGTAATTAGTGTGTTTGACTTGTAATTGTGTTTTGTAGTGTGTTGTTGTGTTGTAGTGTTGATTATTAAAGTGTCACTTTTTTTGGTTATTAAATCGGCAGTTTTTATTGTCACGAACCCGAAGCTCGTAACAATTGGTGTCAGAAGAGGGGATTAAAATGCCGGTTTTACCCAAAGACGACACGGAGGGTATCCGTACCCGGAGTCAACGCCAGCAGGAGACGGACCAAAGGCGATTCGGTGGAACAACGCCAATGGGGTCGGAAGGCCAGCTACCGACCGCGGAAGCCGGCCCGTCCACAGCTGCTCCAGCATCATCAGCGCCAGATTTTGCTGCCCTGATGATGATGCTGCAGGAACAGGCCCGCCGACAGGAGGAACAGGCCCGGCGACAGGAGGAACAGGCTCGTCGACTGGAAGAACAGCTCCAACGGGACAAGGAGGAACAAGCCCGTCGGTTGAAAGAACAGCTGCTGCGTGACAGGGAGGAACAGGCTCGTCGACAGGAGTAACAGGCTCGCCGACAGGAGGAACAGGCTCGTCGGTTGGAAGAACAGCTCCAACGTGATAAGGAGGAGCAGGCGCGCCGCCAGGAAGAGCAGATGCTCCTTATGAAGGACCTTCACGCTACCTTCGGGAAAGACATGAAGGAGGTGAAGGATAAGGTTGCTCAACATGACAACCGCCTGTCGGAAGCTGAAACCCGAATCGACCAAGTAAATAATCGGGTTGACAATGTGATGGCTGACGTGAAGCTAACCGTGATGGCTGACGTGAAGAAAACGCTGGATTACCTTAAACTTGGGGATGGAATCGCAGCCCCCGTAGCTACAACACCTTCGCTACGTGGATTTAAAGTGCCACCGTTCGACGGAACTTCTTCCTGGTCGGCCTACAAAATCCAGTTTGAGGCTGTTATGAAGGCGAACGGGTGGAATAAAAGCCAGGCTATGACTGCTCTCACCCTAGGCCTGCGCGACCAGGCCTTAACTGTCCTGGAAGCTCTCGGTAAGGAAGTGACTTACGAGCAGCTCCTCGAGGCATTGGAGGCTCGGTATGGCGACGCTCACCTGGAACACGTGTTTCGTGCGCAGCTCAAGGATCGCGTGCAACGCAGTAGCGAAAACCTGCAGCAGTGGGCCCTTGAAGTGGAGAAGCTGGTTCGCAAAGCTTACCAGTCCGTACCTGCGCTTATTGATGGGAACCTGGTGCAGGCATTCATCGATGGCATCCGCGACCTTGAAGTTAGAGCTTCTGTGCGGCTCGGACACCATGGGACGCTTAAGGACGCGTTGGCCCATGCACTGGAGGTGGAAGCTGTGCGGCAGGATCATCGTTCCCATCGCGTCAGGGAGGTTGCAGCGGCTACAGTTCGCGATCGTGATAGAAGATACAGCCCTAGGTGCTACGGCTGTGGGGAAAGGGGCCACCTTCGATCCAGTTGCCCTAAGCGAACTGCAGAAAGGGAAGATGGCTGGTCTCCAAAAGGTAGTGCGGCTTACAGCACCGCCCAGCAGCAGCAGAAATACGACTTTGTGGTCAAACATCGCGGCGGGAAATCTCATGGCAACACAGATGCATTGTCAAAAAGACCGTGTCCTGAAGACCGCACGCATTGTACTAGGCAAGAGGATAAGGAAGTGGTTCCTGTGAGGATGCTCAGGGCAGACCTCAGCAACGAGTGGAAGGAAATCCTACAAAGTGCACAGCAGGAAGATTCGGACATCAAGCCGATTCTCGAGTGGATGAAGGCCAGAGCTCCTAAACCCAGGTGGAGCGACGTCTCAGCAATGAGTTCGATCACAAAAAGCTATTGGGCCCAATGGGACAGCATGGTGATTCAGGATGGAGTCCTGTGCCGTAAATGGGAAAACGCTCGGGGAGACAGCTGTCATTTGCAAATGGTTGTCCCTAAAGCTCAAGTACCGCAATCGGATGGAATGGTGGAACGATTTAATCAGACACTGGAGAGGTACCTAGCCAAAGTTGTGGAAAATCGGCAACGAGATTGGGACAAGCACATACAACCGTTTTTGTTGTCATATCGAAGCGCTGTTCACGAAAGTACATCGGTGACACCAGCTTTCGCAAACTTTGGAAGAGAATTACGGCTGCCTGCAGACCTGATCATCGGAATACCACCTGATGCCCCACGCAGTATAACCGAGTATGCAAATGACTTGCGGAACAAAATGAATGACATTTATGAGCACGTCAGACAATCGGGCCAGCAAATGTCTGAAAAGATGAAAACCCGTTATGACCGTAAAATGAACAATAAAGGGTTCGACGAAGGTTCACTAGTGTGGTTGCACAATCCAGTCCGCAGCAAAGGGAAATCGCCTAAGCTTCAAGCTAAATGGGACGGACCGTACCGGATTGTGACAAAGATCAATGACGTAACCTACCGGATACAGAAAGGTGCAAGAGGTACTCCTAAGATCGTCCACGTGGATCGACTGGCGCGTTATTATGGGGCCGATAATGCTCGGGACGAGCATGTCTTAGGAGGGGGCAGTGTTGCGCGCCACAATTAATGCCTAGTACATGGCGACAGTAGTTACCACTAGCGCCATCTAGTATCGAGTAGCGGAACTAGTAGTGAAGACCCTTCTAGAAATTTTGATGCAAGAACTTTCTAGAACATTCCCGAACTTTCGACATCTGGTCGATCGGGGCCTGTATGTACTCGAACATTCTAGACGTTTCTACAATGGAAGGTTCTAGAACTCTCTTTGGCGCTATATAAGGCCGAGACGCGCCACGACCGACACAGTTTGGATAAAGCGATCGAAGTGAAAGCATCGAAGCGATATTCAAGTGCGACTTAAAGCGATCAGTAGTGCAATTGTGTTTTGTAATTAGTGTGTTTGACTTGTAATTAGTGTTGATTATTAAAGTGTCACTTTTTTTGGTTATTAAATCGGCAGTTTTTATTGTCACGAACCCGAAGCTCGTAACATTATTTTACATTATTAGTGTCGGGTGTTTTTTTTTTGTAAAAAAGTTTTTTCCTAAGTTTGATTGTGTTTAGTTATCGATAACCATCACGTCTGGGAAGTTTACACAAAAAAAAAAGCATTTTTTTTATACTGATAAGAGACTACAATATTTACGGTTGATCCCACCACAAAAAAAAAACATATTTACTTATTTATTTTATGGTTTACCATTTTCAGATATCGATACCGAACTTTAAAATAACTATGTAAATAATAATAATATCTTTGTTGTCCAATAAAGTACTATGAGTTAGTGATTTTAATATGACCTTATTCTGATTTCAGGAAATATCGACTACACGGCCCCAACTTACTAAGCTATTACACAGCATCAGGATTATCCAGAATGATTGATTCTCAAGTTTTATTTGCAATCTCACATATAACTGCGTGAGTAATAATGAACTATTATTACTGAAGCCATACCTCTGAAAATCATGATAATTAAATGCTGCTGAAATCGACTAATTCGTTTTAACCGATTTAAAAAACTCGATTTTCATAATCGATAGTCGATACCTACCTACTTTAGGATAACAACCAAAGATTCACCAAACTATTCTGTGCATACAATTAAAAATGTATGTAATTATTGATTATTATTATTAAAAGTTGTTCAATAATAGCAATCATGTCCATTTATTTTAATGAAGCTTATTTTTCTATTTATTTATTAAGTGTAGTCATAATCAGTCATTACATTAAAATATACCAAAGTTCATGTACATTGTAATCAGATGATATATATTCATGTATATGAAAACGTGTATCGCTTCACAGTACCTGCTTGTAGGTATATCTTGACAATATTCACATATATAATGTAATATAACATCGTATATTATTATGTAAATAACAATATATTGTAACAGATATTAAATACTTATAAAAATATTCCGGGTCTCAAACGATAACTCAAAAATGTTTGAATAAATGAAAAAAAACTGCTTTGAAATCGGACCAGACGTTTGGGAGCTACGATGCCACATACACACACACAGATACACAGAACGACATAGCCGTCAAACTTATAACAACCCTCTTTATACGTTGGGGCTAAAAAAAATCTTTAGAAAATACTTTGTTAAAAAAAATATTTTATCTTCCGATGCTGCTGCCACCTGTCGTTTGAGACCGCAAACCCAGTTTCATGTGATATATTATTTTTATTACTTCTTCACTATCATTGTGCCATGTCTTTAAACTTTATAGAGCGTTTATTTTTTTAATAAAAATTGTTATTTTGTCCTAATCAGCCAGTTTCAAGTCACCCATACCTCATTCTAGATACGTCGTATAGAATAATAATACATATTAATATTTAAGAGCAATCCTTGAAGCAGAGTGGTTACTAAGAAAAAAAATATAATATTCAAAAAATTTATATAGTTATTAAAAATATTCTTCAAATTATCCTAGAATTCATCAAGTTGGCCTTGTAACTTTCTAAGTGAACTGATCAAATAGGTTTTGCACTATTTTTAATATAGTTTATTTAATAATAAAAAACATCTGGCTTAGAACTATTATCAATCAGTAGTTTCATACTTTATTGAGGTAGTGCAACACTAGTTTTGATCAGTATACAAACCCTCAGTTAATCGACTAAAATTGTATTATTACAATATATCTATCATATATCAATATATATTTAAATAAAACAATATTATATAAGTATAACATAATTTTAGATAAGTATAATATAGTTATAGGTACTTATCTAAAATTATATTTTAGTGACTACCCTGTATAATGTACAATGTAACCACGCTTGGAAATATTGAAAAATTCTTATAACTAGGGCGAAATATTAATTACATTAGTTAATATTTACTCGTAAACAGCATATCGTCATTATTTACTTGGTTTTTGTGCAATATATTATGTATTGTTACCACATATTAGATTTAAAACGCTTTGAAAGTGCGTAGTTTTAGTCTACTTTGGATGCAATCATTGCAGATTTAAAGAAAATTATATACAGGGTTATTAATCAACATCAACTTAAAATCGATTCAGATGATGTTTTTTATTTATTTTTAAATTATACTTTACCTAAACCACCACAAAAAATATATAATTTTTTTTTTATCGAAAACTAAACATATTACCATGGGCGGCCTTATCGCATTCTGCGATCTCTTCCAGGCAACCTTGGAATGGACAGTGATTTGCTTGGATATCAAAATGAAGATGATTTTGTGATGATTTTTGTTTTTTAATAAGAAACTGACTCATTAAAAAGTTACCCTGTATATTGCATCTGCAAAGACAGCGCCCAAGGCAAATATGTTGTATAATTTAATCTCAATGTTTTATAAGAGATTGCAGTGTTTAAAACATCTACTTAAGATAGTGTATTTGTCTCTCAATATGCACTAAATGTAACTTATCGATCCAATACATTCAGTATTAATACATAGGTATATTAATATCTATGACGTAAGCGCTTTACCCAAGATCATAGTATTTTTTTAATAAAAAAATTATATTCTAGGAAATGCTATCTTATTACTAGACTATATTTAATTTCCGGGCACATTTTTATTATTACTCTTGCATATTTTTAATGGTCTTACTGTGCTAAGGTATCGATGTAATTTGTGGTCTATTAGAGTACTGTTAAGGTCTAAAACTGAGTACAAAAGAATTGACCCCAGGGTGAATAATTGAAATGTGTCCTGTTAGGACTTTGAGGAGTCGGCTTGCTGATAGATTGATGTTTAATAATGGAAAACTATTAAAATATAACTTTAAGTGTGATTGTTGTACTCACTATGTATAGAAAAGTACTTATTGTGTGAAATTGTGTCCTATACAGATGTAAAGTAAGTCTACAGATATTTGTGAAAACCTTCTTAAAAAAAAATTTCAACTCGTAAAAATTATATATAATTTTACTGTACGTTAGAATCGTGCGAAAACGTGAATTCGCATTTCTTAATTACTTCTAGGGTTTTAAATGTGTGCAATAATGGTTCTAAACTCTATTATTTCAAATATATAAATAAATATGATAGCGTGATATTTATCAATGTTGGCTTCATAATGTCAGCAAGCCTATAGTTGTCTTTATCACTTCCATAGCTTGCACTATAATTTATAAAAAAATTCTTAGCAATAATATAATATCGATATTCAGATGTATTCTTCACTCAAAAAAGTATCTATTCACTGTTAATATTGGCAACACTTCGATTTTTTACGCTTGCAAGCTTCCGGAGTAGGTATGGAGTACATCTGAATTGTATAAAGTTCATATCAGTCTTATGTGTTAAGGGCATCGTCGTAATATATAAAAAAGTACATTTCAATCAAGGTATTATATAGGTAAATACTTATATAAAATTATAATATCAAACGTTCTATATCATATCCACTTTGCAAATAACTATTTACACATTCCATTAAAATCAATAAATTCATGCATTTACAAATGCATGTTAAATCTGAAATAATATACTTATCATAAAAAAACAGACAACTGGGAGCATAAATTCTGAAAGAGATAGAAGATGCCTTGGCCCTCCTGTCATCTGGGGAAGCAAAAGGAAAGCTAACGGGCCAATTCATTTTCTGTCTCTTTCTATTGATGGGTTGCTTTACTATATTGACTCCTGAAGTCTGTATTATACCTTTATGATGATCAAAAACCGAATAAAAAGTATAGATCGATACCCGAGTGACAGTAGTGAAAAGCGATTGCTTTTTTCCGAATATAAATGTATTTTATGTATAATGTACAAAAATACCACTGTTATCGCAAACATATTTTAAGAGCCATGTTTTACACAATGTATGTTTGTACCTACTAATTTTCAAATTCCTTAAAATGCCCTTCAAGCACATGATTGATAAAATATTATGTAATTTACAAAAAGTTGTATTCGTTTACATAATCGCTAAAATGTAAACATTCATCTGTACACTATAACGTAGATAATATTAGCCGTAGAGATGTACCTTGTATGTTGGTTAGTAGTTCTGAAGATAATAAAAAAAAATCTACTAAACGGTAAAAAAAATATTGTAATAAGTGTTGAGTATTTTAATGCTAAAATCGTTCAGTGTTCGGTAAATACTTAATATTAAGACGAGTGTTTATAAAGAGGTTTAATTTTATTTCCTATTCTATTTTTTTATTGTATTGTACTTATTTTAAGTTACCAAAGACATTTCCTGGGAGATGGGATAGTGGAAAGTTAAAGAATCTCGAAGAAAATGAGCTCGAATTTTGGGTATGTAGGTGCCTAACTCTTAGTGCTAGTTCATTATCTTTTTGCGACGTCATCATGAATCGTTTTGAGAATAAAGTCGGACAAGCGCGATTCTGGCAGAATAAATTTCATGAAGTTTTCATAGAAATTCTATTGCGTCGCGTCTGTCTGCGCATACGCACAACTATTGTGCGATAAATTAAATCAAGCTAAATTTACCAGCAGGGCTTCTGTCATCACCTGCATCTGCCTAGCCTTTTCCCTAGTATGTTGGGGTCGGCTTCCAGTCTAACCGGATGCAACTGAATACCAGCAGGGCTTCTGTATTATTAATTTAAGTTGAGTGTAGTTCGCCACTGGTACTTCGGTACCTGTACTGCAATAGGTACCTTATGTATTACCTAAGTAGGTACTTACTTATACCCACACAAGCCCCACTTCTCATCTCGGAATAAAGACATTATCTACCTACCTACTGTGTATTCATTTCGGTTGCTCATAATTTGTGCTCCAACGCCGATCGTTTGTTGTTTTGTCCTTTAAATATGATTATCGGTTTTGATATCAAAGGTAGCCTTCATTATTGCTTAAATTTTATTATATGTAGGTACTTATAAAAATACAGATAATTTTTGAATGTGTGCTATATCCATGTTTGGAAGTGACAAAAAAAAAATCGGGGAATCCTAAAAGACATTTGACCGGTGTTGCAAGTTTGGAAATAAACCGTTATCGAAGCTTAAAATATTTATCAGACTAATTCAAAATACGGTTAGAAGTCTAACTGTTATCGGCTACAGTTTACTATAACACAATAAGCCGTAGATAACGTAGTTTATCAAGTACGGAATTGATAGGTCTTATCATAAAATTTAGTGACCTGATTTTTTGTTGATAACAGTTTTTACAGACGAAACGCGATTATAACGTGGCGCATTAGAATGATGCCGACCATTTTAATTCTCATTCCTGCTAAAAAACCTCACTAAAAAATACCTTGCGAATACCCCCATGTCTATACCCAGATTCAGATAACAAGCCAAGAAAAATAAAAAAAAGAAGCGATATTTTCGTTCTCAAAAAATTTTAAGTATTTCGAACAACACCCAACGCACAAACCAAATTGAGTCCAATTCGGTAGTTATGTATATTCAATAAGTACCTACACCTTATGTACTGTGTTTAGATGTTCGATAACAATGTGCAAATGAAATAATGGTAAATAAAAATTAATTGGAATAATAGATATTGTGGACGGAGTGTTTTATTTAATGCCCAGCCCTTTCACCATCCATTTGTCCAGCTGCCCTTTATCGAGGGGCTCGTGGTTATCCGCTTGTGTGCCGTAATTACAGACACAATTCAAAAGCCATTGTGTCTGGCGTAGATCTACGTTCCGGCAGACTAAGGGTTAAATGATAACAGACGCACGGGTCGATCGAAAGTTAAGCTACGCTTGCCGCGGTCATTTCGTGGAAGGGTGGCCATCCATTACATATTGAGACCACTCAGAGCCTCGGAAAGCACGTGAAGCCGTTTTTCCCGACTGTCATTCGTTGATCTTTGACAGTCGTTGCGGGTAATCAGAAGCCCAAAAGTCGGACAACCAGTTTTACCAAAGGGTAATGTGATACCCAGTAACTGGGATGTGGAGGTCAGATAGGCAGTCGCTCCATGTAACATACTGGTAAGTATTCAGCTGCATCCAGTTAGACTGGAAGCCGACCCCATCACAGTTGGGAAAAACTAGGCAGATTGACTATCCAGCCGCCTATTTGGGATAGTTAGAGCCTATTAGGGTAGGAGAACAATTTAGTAGCGGACTAACGCCCAGTTTCTGGAACGAAAATTTAGACGCAAGTCATATGATGCGATTGGCTGTTGATAATTCAGTCAACGAATCACTGCAAGTTACGCGTGCTTGACAATTTTTAAGGTTTCGTGGTCAACAAAGAACCCTTATTGGTGTTATTGTTGACCAGACTCTATATTGGTACCCCCATCTTGAACAGTCACTAACAGAATCAGAACACTGATCTGGATATTCAGAACTCTGAGGTCTAAAGTACCGAAAAAAGTAGGTACCCACCAGCTCAAATACCCCCAAAAACCTACTCAACGAAATAAACATAGCTTTAGTATAGGACGTTTTAGTGTACTGCATTGCATGCCTATTTGGGGGGGTGCGACTTAAGAGCGTTTACGCCGTACGGCATTTCATACAAATTTTCAAGCCCTTGTTTTTCGAAATGAATGAACCGATTTTAATGAAACTTCATACGCATAAGCAGGATACAAAGGTCTAAAAAGTTACTTAAGAACATTTTCGAAAAATAGTGTTACAGCCAAATTAGACCGATTTTAAGTTTTCCATAGAAACACAGATTTCCAGTTATCTTTTTTTAAATAAGACATTTCGAAAATGTTTTCTACTAACTTTTTAGACCTTTGTATCCTGCTTATGCGTATGAAGTTTCATTAAAACCGGTTCATTCATTTCGAAAAACAAGGGCTTGAAAGTTTGTATGAAATGCTGTACCGCGTAAACGCTCTTAAACTAAAATAGACCTTGAGCTGGGACAACGGGCTCTAATAAAACTAATCTAAGTACTTTAAAAACCATAGATAGCGATTTACTCTCAGTGCGAAAACTCGAATCTAAGTCAAATCCAAGTACAGACGCCAGCACATCAAGTTACCCGAAACTCAAATTTTCCCAATCCACCTTGGACCATATGATGTAGCGATAAAGTTGAAAATCTATTAAGTGCGTTTACGTTGTAGGTAGGTACGGCATTTCATACAAACTTTCAAGCCCGTTTTTCAAAATGAATGAACCGATTTTAATGAAACTTCATACGCATAAGCAGTACAAATGTCTAAAAATGTACATACTTAAGAACATATTCATTCGTGGGCGCAGAATTAGGATACGGGTAAAGGGGATAAATTGCTCCTTTAACTTCTAAGTACACAGTTTATTGTTACAGAGTCAATTACTTAACACTAACACTACTGTACTAATTAATAGAAGGCGACACTGACAATCGCGAATCCACCATTGTGGGCACGATGGGCACGGCCACAACCCTAATAGACTTGTAACGTCACACTTTCACGGTCTATTGAAATCGATAGGCTGATGATATTATATATCCTGTATTAAGCCTTAATAAAATACAATGAATCGGGCGTATAATCTTGGTGAGGGCGTCATATATTTTGTAGGAATGCACTAAGTATATCGATCATAAACGAGTTCATACTCCGACCCGCACTTGGCCGATTTTCGGGTGGCTGTGACCACAACCTTTTTTGAGGGCTGGATCCGCGCCTGAACACTGAGCAGTTCCTAGGCCAGTATGAGTTACGACCACGTCTAAACGATCACTGTCGCTCCATGCGGACACCATACGCAATCCTAGACTCCGCACAACGCTAAGCAAAGGCGCTTTGTGTCTCATTTTAAGTGCATACTCATGAAAGATCCAACTTATAATTAAAACTGTTCTAAAGAAACACAAAACTCTTCCTTTTGACGCCAGCATAACCTTGAAAAGAAGAAAAAATATGATAGCGGAAGCTTCTTTAGCTAAAACCTAGTTCACCGGTATCAATACAAAAAACGCTCAACTCACCTATACAATAGTCATAGGTAACAAAGATATTTAACGTAGGTACCTGAATGCTCGGGCTTGCGGTAATTTCGTATGGCGTTTGGGTGTTCTCCTATGCATGTTTGTATGTAAGTAGGGTAGTAGATAATCTCAGGAACTACCAGTTGGATTTGAAAAATTCTTTCTTTTGTATTTGATAGCCTGATTCTCGAGGAAGGCTATTTAACATCACTCTATGAGCCTTAGGAGCCGAGCAAAAAGAACCCTAAGCGTAAACGAAGGGTGATGTGATGCGACGGGTGGTTCGGGGTACAAGAAATTTCACGCAGACGAAGTCGCGGGCAGAAGCTATAGTCCTCAATATTCCGATAGTCAACGAGGAGATAAACTAAGTATACAAATGGTGAGACCTACAAATCCCGACTGCTAAAGCAACCGAATCCCAGAAAGTATCCGCGGACTAAAAAGGCGGCGGGACATTTTCAACAAGAACAGTCAGTGCGAAGAATGACTTCGAAAAGATAGGGCAAACTCCACTGGGACTAGCGCTCATCACGATAAACCATCTCATATTTTGCTCATAGTCTAACTACTAGACATGGCATGACAGAACCGGGGAAAAAATGACGTCATGTTTTGAGATATATGTAATTATATTTGCGAAAACTCAAAAAGGGTTTCCCAGTTATCTATTTCAGGACGAATTTTAGGGTTCCGTACCCAAAGGGTAAAAACGGGACCCCATTACTAAGACTACTGTCTGTCACCAGGCTGTATCTCATGAACCGTGATAGCTAGACAGTTGAAATTTTCATTGATGATGTATTTCTGTTGCCGCTATAACAACAAATACTAAAAACAAAAAATAAAAATTTAAGGGGGGGGGGCCCATACAACAAACGTGTTCTTTTTTCGCCGTTTTTGCCTTGTGGTACGGAACCCTTCGTGTGCGAGTCCGACTCGTACTTGGCCAGTTTTTTATTATTATTTGCAAACCTTGCAGTTTCGTAAAAATAAAACAAGGTTTATCAAGGTTTCGATTGCTAGGTAGGTACCTACGGAAAATTAAATAATACAACGAATTGCTTTCTGCATTCATTTTATTTGACACTTTTACTTACGATTAGAATTATCACAAATAAACAGTGAAAATTACTGATGATTCACAGAATCTAATAAAAAACGGCAACGGGTAGACCTTTAAATTTCTAATGTAACTTGACACAACAAAAAGTGGCAAATTATTATCAACTTAAGATGCTTACATTGCAATAACATTACAGAATTTTAAAACAAACTTATCCTACTAAAAATAAAACCGTTTAAAAATATCGTAGACATTGTTCAGTACTATTTCAAAAATAAGTATTTCACAATAATTTCAGTGTGTTCACCTCACTAGGGTGATGTAATAATGGCTTTTCGAGAGCGACACTATTTTGGGGACACCCAGCTAGCAACAAAAGTCATTCAACTATTCACAGCAGCTTCTAATGAGGGCGATTAGCATAGTTCACACGCTACACTCGAACATGTAGTATCTAAAAACCGTTGTTGAACTACAGATTTTGAATGAACAATTGAGTCACAAGTATTAATGCTTTTCACTGTTCTGTAGACTATACCGAATAACAACTAAAGTACCTAACTTATGAAACAGAATGGAACCAGACACAGAAAAAGCTAATTAAAATACAAATGAAAGACATTCAATAAACTACTAATGTTTCGTCGGGGTTTTCACACATTTACGTTTGTAAGTACATTAGATGCGGAAGTACGAATTCACACAAACTGAAGAAGTTTGTTCTAAACCAGATTGCACATTTCCTACTGAGATGACAAAGTAAAGAACAGGCTTGTTCAGAAGAATATTTTAACAATAACGGGCTGCCTACGCGGACCTACTTCTACACGCACATGTACCCGTTTGAGGGCATCGTTTAGTTAACAGAATAGACTTTTCCAAATCTATGTGGGCCGAGCTGCGTCGCGTCGGAGTAAAAATAATCATGACGTAATATTTATGTTTTCAATTAGCGCAGAGATTGCTAATTCAACAGGGTCATTAACATTTATTTTATAGATATTTTATACAACTTCTGTAAAATATACCACTGATCAATACCACCTTCTGATTGGACTTACGGGGTATTGAATAATTATTATTATTAACAATGAACAACGTTCTGGTATGGAGATGTTCTGAGGCAAATTGAACTGGAAAAAGTGCGCAAAATTGCCAGTTGCGCTATCTTGTCACGACAACTAAAAGTCCTACTTACATTAATTATTAAAAGTTTTTGTAACAGTGTTACAGAAAGTCGCAAACATATGAACGACGGGAATATACTTAAAGCTAAATTAAACATCCATACTGTCAGACAGTTTCATTCATCACTGTAGAAACTTAATTAAACTTAATCATTAGTATCACTGTTACCAGTATAAAAAGGAACTGAATATATGTTGTAGAATACAGATCTAGTTTACAGTTAAAACTTTGGGATGATAGTGGGCAAGAGTTTTTTCGAATGAACATTCCCAACCAAAGTTAGCAATTAATGTTAACTTTGGAAGTCAACAACCTGATAAGACTTCATCAAATCAATAGCAGTTGAAAAGGACGTCAAATTAATGAAATCTCTCTAATTCCCACTGAAGCTTTATGATTATGATGCTGGCAACTCTAAATAAGAATCGTGAATTTTGTACCATTTCTTATCATAAATTTAATGTAAATAACCAGTCTATTCACGTTAAGAGCGCGAGCGTTTACGCCGAACGGCATTTCATACAAACTTTCAAGCCTTTTTTTTTCGAAGTGAATGAACCGATTTTAATTAAACTTCGTACATACAAAGGTCTAAAAAGTTAGTAGAGAACATTTTCGAAAAATAGTGTTACAGCCCAGCAAATTAGACCGATTTTAAACTTTCCATAGAAACAAATATTTCCAGTTATCTTTTTTTATATAAGACATCTCGAAAATGTTCTCTACTAACTTTTTAGACTTTTGTATCCTGCTTATGCTTAGGAAGTTTCATTAAAATCCGTTCATTAATTTCGAAAAGCAAGGGCTTGAAGGTTTGTATGAAATGCCGTACGGCGTAAACGCTCTTAATAGTAGCTAATAGATGTTTTGATGCTTCCGTAGAGGTAAAAATTACAATAATACTAATTTTCTCGTAATTATAATGAAACACATTAGAGTTACCAGACTACAAGATTATAAAATTCACCATTGCCAAATAAAATAAAAAATACAACTGGCAAAATATACAGCTCTTCAATTGTTTAGTTAAAAAAAATCATTAACACATTATGACTTGTTAGGATCCACCACTTATAAAAGTGTAATTAGGTACGAAGAATACATAATTAGTGACTTAATGAGTGGTTTGAGTCAGCTGCATTCATAATGCAAGTAATGATACACACATTATCTAGCCACATTCAATAGTCCAATTATAATGTTATTTACACTTTAATTCATGAATTCAATTTCCAATTTGTTTAACTATGTTTTTTTTGTTTACAAATATTATCATTTTTTTTTACTTATTTTTCTATATTTATTCTACTTTATTTCAAAATGCTTTCTTAATCCTTTACTGGTACATCTTTAGAGCAATTTTTAAATCTAT
Organism: Mesoligia furuncula; assembly: GCA_916614155.1. Classification (NCBI taxonomy): domain Eukaryota; kingdom Metazoa; phylum Arthropoda; class Insecta; order Lepidoptera; family Noctuidae; genus Mesoligia; species Mesoligia furuncula. The sequence goes on from OU744796.1 coordinate 23,864,066, forward strand.
CTCTTCTTCAACAACAAATGCCACAGAACATTTGAATTTACTTAAAGCAAGAATGATTCATAACTTACCAATAATACTCTAGCAATGATCTATACACTGCAATTCACTGCATAACACAAAGATATACTTTTAACATCCCAATTGAGTAGCTGTAAAAAAAAAATTATAAGGCTCATACTGCTCCCTCACTATAACTCAAAAATTGAATGAATCTCCATTTAAAGTTTATCAGAGTACTGTACAGGTTTTGAATACATGGAATAGTATCTGTAACAATTTTGGACCGGATCCACATCCATACATGCTCTAAAGGCACTTTGAACCACACAAGAACGGCAAACTCATTTGTGATGTTAAAGTTACATCCTAGCACATAAACATTATACATCAGAAAACAATTTATTTGTATTTTTAACAGGCCAGCACTTAGAGAAAGTCCTTTGGTTGTGACTAATTACTTTATCCTCTAAGCTGTGCCTGTGAGCCTGTACTACTTTTTAGCTTTTGCCGAGTTCCCCTGTTTGTGCGGAGGTGTCCACCTCAATGCAGACGGATCTACAGACAACCGAGGCTTCTTAAAATGAGAGCTTGCTAACTGCTCTGCAACTATCTTCGGTGTAACACATATGACATGCTGCCCTTTCCAATATTTCACCATGTTCATAGACTGAAGGGTGGAAATGATGTCTGTTTGCGATATTCCTGTCATTGAACTCAGATCTTTGATACTTAATGTACCTCGACTTACACTTAATACTTCTAATAAGACAAAGGACCAGTAAGATCTATAACTTAGTTTCCCCAAATCTGATAATGGCTTCTCAGGACTACCTACTACGTGCTCAAGCCTGGACAACTCGTAACTGAATGCTATAAGCAGCTTACCATAGCCTTGTCTCTGATATGGAGGTAAAGTCAGTATGCAGGCCACATTGTTCCCTTCAGGAGAATCCTTCTCTTTAGAAAAATAGCCAACAAGATGTGCTCCATGCTTATCAACTTCACACAATATATAAAATAAGAATTGCTCTATATCAAAATATAATGTTTTGTGATCTAAGAACAGTTTTGCGATTAAACAAAGATTTTGACAGTAAATTTTGTGATCCTTGCCGTCCGCTTCAAATATAGCTATTGTTCCCTTTCTGTATATCTCACTACCTATTGGTTGTCGCGCTGTGCACTCGCTGAGATGGTACCTGTATGTTTTTTCCATTCTCATATATTTTAGGCAGTACTCGCAAATCCAAAGCTTCGATTGTTTGCCATATTCATCGGGGTAAGGGCTGAAATACCACGTATCTATCTCATATTTGCCAAACTGTATCCTGTCGATGTATTTAACTTTAGTGATAGCTTCATGCTCCTTCTCGAGCGCCGCTGTCGTGGGGTCCATTTCCGCGTAAGATTTTTGGACATGATTAATTTCATCATGTTTACGTTTCTGGTTCCTTGTTATTTTCCGGCCGGACTTGTCGGTGAGCAGGTGATCACAGTTTATGTTGTTGACGTTGTTGTTAGATTGTTCGCACATGTCGAATCTATCAGACATAACCTTAAGGCGGGATACCCATTCATCGAGCCTTCTATCGTAGCCGACATAGTGCACATAATACTCGTAACAGCCCTCCGTGGCATTGTATCGCGTCTGTATAATCTCAGCCGGGTGCCATGAGTCATCCGAACGCCGCACCAAATAATGCTCTCCGATGTCGAGAGGCTGCTCCTGGGTCGACTCCGAGTCTTCATGGTCAGTGCTCCGACAATCCGGATTAGGTAATTCGTTATTCACTATAGGTTTTTCTAACTCTTTATCACCTTTTGCCATATTATAGCATAAATCAACAATCGTATCACGCAATACCGCGCAACGCGATCTATCGAAGTCGCCATAATAGCATGCCATAGATTATAGAAAATCAAACGCGCAAAAACGTGCTATGATAGAGTGGTAACCAAAAACCGTAGTATAATATTCGATAAATAGGCTATAAAAATATATTGTTCTAAAATTCAATTGATAAATCTTGATTAATCGTTAAAACTTTTTTTTTTAATAATAATAATTCAAAGTAGTGTTTTAGTTCAATGAAAAATGTTAATCCTTTTTTAAAGGCACAATAAGTTTGTCATTTGTGTTCAAAAAAAGAAAAAACATTGATGCTTATGGTACTTCAATGTGACCAGCATTATAAAATACGAATGAAATCGGGAGTTTTTGGCGTTGACTGCTCTTTCTTTTCATCTTCTTCATTCTTCGATCACAACAACTAATAAAGCAAAATCTTTGACAACTTTACTAACGTTAAGAATTAAATTAATTTAGTTTGTTAACAACGTCAGTTTAGACAATTTTTTTTAGATAAATATTGGCGTCTGACTTTTTCTCTGGGTTTCTTAGGGGTGTGTTTTATAATATTATCAAAATAAACGTTCTCAAGAATTACATCGAATTATTAACTTTTTTCTGCTTCCAGCAATATGTCACACTGCTTTGGCATTTTAGTTGTAGACAGTTGTAGAAAACGGGTGAAACTGAATTCATTGTTGGCAACATTATTTTTTAATGCCGAACGTACGTAATCGGCGAGCGAAACGTCTCCAAAGTGAACGAAACGGAGGATTCGTGAACAAATTGCTCTTATCGCCAGCAAAGAGATATGAAATTAATATTTTTATCTAAAAACTGTGCAGTTCACTCGTACAAGTGTTTATTGTGATGCGGATGTGTATTGATTGCAACTAGACGTGGTAACAGTGCAGTTTTCGCAAATCCGAGCTATCCGAAGCCACCCTTGATAATTGTGCTTTATTAGTGACAACGGTCGAGTAGAACGCAGAAATGCAGGCGATTAAATGTGTAGTGGTCGGTGACGGGTAAGTTTTCTATATTTACATGAAATGAATGCTTTCTTATCGTAACAATTTATTGGTAAACTGCCTGACTGACGTCATATTTTAAATTGAATCGACTTCATGCGAAGTTGGTTTGAGCTGTATCCAGCGCGTTCGATATTAGTGCTGGTTATACAACGATAATACACGTTTTATTTACTATTACCATTGTCCCATTGTGTTTTCGGGCAACGCGGGGACTGGAAAAGTATGAGTAATGAGGTGATAAAAAATAACATGCCAAGTAACCTGTAGGTTATTGTTCTCGGCCTCTCGGCCTTAGAAATGTTTGGAACATAATTATGCCGTCATGGCTATGGTTACGAATAACCAGCCAGGTACTTGACTGAAGGAATTATTTAGTAGACACACAACTAATTATTGTAAACTATTTTGTCTATGAATTGCTGGTGAATGTAAATGTATCTTCTGATTAAAGTTCATTGGATGGTACTTAATAGTATTCATTTTATAATTTTATTATTATGGAAAAAGACTACCTACTCATGGTTATTGTCATTTGGTCAATTTCCTCTTAGGTATCCTCTTGGACACTCAAACATTACATCAAACAGAAAATGTTATGCAGTAAAAAAGTTTGCTACATAAATGTGATTAAAACAACTATGCTATACATAGTCATACTTAAGTTATTTGTTTTTTCTGATAACCATTGCTTTGAAAGGCATAATACCATCAACATTCAATGTTATAACAAACTGGACCCCGGATTTATCAATTTATTATTGTTTTGACATTAATTTACATATTTTGTTCTGTAGTTAAAAACTTACCATAGTTAAGTGCTTCCTTTTCCAGTTTAAGATAGCAATACAACTGTATCCTTACCATAGAGCCTAATTTGAATATGTAATTTTTTAAATCAGTTACAAAGGAAGTCGCTGTATGAAAGTCATGTGCTAGGAATACAAAATTGAGGATAAATGGCGTGTTTTGTATTTAATAGTCTTTTGACCTTTTATTGAACACAATAATATAAAAGGAAATTGTTATCTTATCATGAAACCTAATATAGAGAATAGATAAAAACAATCATAAGAATTGATAAAAATCAACTTCAATGCTTGTTGATTGTCTTAATAAATCATAAATTCAACCAGGTGGAAAATTTGAAATTATATTGTAGCAAAATTATTCTAGCTGTGTTTTCTGGGAAAATTGCATTATTGAACATAATAATTATGAGTTTCAGTGATAAATAAAACTTTGTCATTGCATTACATTCAGCATTGCAACAATGATATGCAAAATATACTAAACTCTGCCCCTGCTCCTCGTGGCTTTTTTAAACATAAAAATGTCTCTATTAAATGTAAGTTTAATATGAAATACACAAACCTACCAGAACAAATTTTCAATAATTTTCAATAAATTTTCTAACTGATGGTGAAAACGCTTCGAAATTCATTGTGTACTTAAGAAGAACAATGCAGTCACACAGACATGAAAAGCGACTTTCATTTATAATACTTATAGATAAAACGAATCCAGTTAAACAAAGCCAACAGTATGGCAAAAATAACTCCAGTAGAATTTATTTGCACATCCGTGTAAACTTTTGACTGCCCAGTCGTGTATAGATAACAAACGAAAATGTGCCCAAGCACACCACGGTTCGACTACATGACAGACTTTGACGCCGAGGGCACGTTTCTGATTTTTTGACTTGTGGCTGTCAAAAGGTTAATCAAAATGTACAGAGCATTCTAGTTAAGCCTATGTTATGCATCTTCAATGGATTTAGTTTCTCAGATTGCATCCTAACTCGATGCTGAGTAACACAATATTATGCAGTTAATTGATACTGTGATATATAATATTGTTTTACAATGTGAACCTGCCCTTACTGAGTCATGAAATACATAGGGCTTTATGAGATCATGAACCATGACAGATGCTGTGTACAGTTGGAAAAAGATTAGTTCAAGGATTTTATGAGGGGAAATTGTAGTTTTCATTAAATGTTTCCTTAGCTGGACTCTGGCAAAAGGCAGCAGAACAAGAAATAGTATGTAGGTATATGACCAAAATAGGTATTATTTATTGTTTACAATAATTGCTGTGATATTTTATAAATCTATACTAATATTATAAATTAGAAAGTGACTCTGTCTGTCTGTATGTTACCTTTTCACGCCTAAACCACTGAACGAATTTCGATAAAATTTGGCAGAGAGATAGATTGCATCCCGGGGAAGGACATAGGATAGTTTTTATCCCGATAGTCCCACGGGATCGACACATATGCAGGTGAAACCGCAGGGTGCTGCTAGTTAAATATAAAATTTCTGTAGTTACTTTAGGTAAGATTTAATAAGGTTCAACAGAATCATCGGTCAAGGTCATTCCATTATTAATTTGATTATTATTATAATACAATAGTATTGTTTTAATAAACAAATAAAAAAACAAAATATCAGAGTACATACTTACCTAACCTAACATAAATGGCCACTACAAAACAAAGTAGAAAAAATTATTTAACCTATTACAATTTTACCTAATAAGAACAATTCAATAAGTATTTATTTATTTTTTAAGCTATACAATTTTCGCTATCATTTTCTCACACAATGTCGAAGTAGGACAGTCTCAATGAGCTAATATTTGACTTCCTTTTAGCACTATGTACCTAATCTCCTTACCTAGAAATGCATGCTGCATTGCTTATTCAGTTAAGAAGCTGTTTGCTTTTATTATTTGAACAGCCATTTCTAATTAGAGAGAGGTCTGGTGTTTTAAATAGTTCATTTTTAGAATAAGAGGAAGGAGAAAACTGACCCATGATATCTAGTACTTGACTAAAGCAGGTACAAAATTTTGTGAAAAATAAAATCAGGTTTGCATGGCTCTATGCTAATGGTTGATTGATGCTAAGGCGCGGCGCCCACTATCGGTGGGTATCGGTACAGCTCGAGCGCCTTACGGCGGCTTCAAACGGCTTTGGGCGACTGAGAGCTGCTTCGGGCGGCTTAGGGCTGCCTCGGCAGTCGTAACCATACCTAAGGACGCCGAGGCTGTCTTCGGGTAGTTTGGGTGGCATTTCCGTGGCAGACACGTCGCAGAACAGTCATAACGTTTACCGCACGCGCCTCTATTAGCTTGGCAACACCCAGAGGAAAATAAAAGGCAACAGCCTCATTCATTACACGTATAGGTTCGTTATGTTTTTTGCTTCCAAAGCTTTTTCACCCAAAATCTTCTATTTTGCCTTAAGGCTCCAAGTTTCTCTTCTTTTTCAGCAAGATGAACAATGAGAACTAAGTCCCAATCCACCATTATAAATACACACGCACAACTGTTTTCGCCGTAAGGCGCTCGGTCTGTACCGAGCCGCACCGATGCCCACCGATAGTGGGCGCCGCGCCTAAGAAGCATCAATCAACCATTAGCATCTATAGACACTTCCTTCCTAAATGCAGTCTTCACAATTTTGCTGGCCAGATCAGAATAATCCCACAATCATGCATAGATTGCTTTTCTGCCCACTTTGGCTGTTCCTGATGTGTTGGGTATCCATTATACCTTCATCCTGACGAAACAAATACACGCATGGTAGATTTGTTGCAGTTATTTGTGTAAATGACTAAACAGTAATCAGTATTTTGGTGTACAATAAAGTATATTCTATCGAAATATCTGTCTAGGTATATATTTTTCTGGATTACTACCCCAAGAGCAAACCGTCGTCGTAGCCTGATTCATACTTTTCTGAAGATCTTCGATTTTCCCTCGGATCTCAGTAAAGCGTTGTAGGTACAGTCTCGAATAAATATTTAAATTCGACTCGAGTGTAAATCGCACGCTCGCGACCTTTGTTCCAACCCCATTTTGTGTAGGTACTTACCTACAATCTTGAAATCGTAGACAGATTCGAATTATTAAGTCCAGTTTCCAGGCAACGCGGTGTTTATCTGCAGCAGAAAATTCAGACCTAGGCCAATGTAGGTAGCCTACTTAACGCACTAATAATAAAAATCTATTTCTGTTCGTCACACATTCTGATGTTTTTACAAAATCCACACGAAGCTTGAAGGTCGTCTTCAATAGAATTTGACGCATCTATTACTTTAATGCTATTTTACGAGTTGATGTTCCTTCCTTTTTCATTCAGACAGGACTCCTTGGGTCTCATGAGAGGATTACCTATCCCTTTTTTAGAAACCCGCAAGTATTTACGCAGGTCGGTTAACGTACATAACCGTAAATAATAAACGAATGCTTCCAGCTTATATCAGGAATACATTCTCCAATTCCAGGAATGTTTTATAGATTCGTAATTCCCAAACCGAGACCAAAGAAAAAATAAAGGAAGGACTTTTATTGCAGAACTTTCAAACCGGTTCTCGTGAGCCTCTCGAACATTTTAGATTTATTTGCGGAGCTTCCCGACAGCCCACCATCAGGTTTGCGAACGACTTTGAAAATGTATTACGGAGCACTTTACTAGAAAGGGATAGCAGACTTCTTTCAAAGAACTGCACGATCACAGAGTTCGTTAGGTTTACGTTAACATCTAATCAATCATGTTAATCTTTGCTCACAGAAACTTAGAAAGTATTTGACGTTGTTATAAAAGTCCTGCTAAAGTATGTATTTGACAGGAGGGGCAACGATGAGCGATCTCTTTCGTCGATAGATGGATGGATATAGACGGATAAACGAAGTTAGCCTTGATCCTGAAAGGGCAGAGGTGCATTGTTAACCCATAGATAGCCGGTGACGGAATGAACTATTCGATCAAACGATGACACTAAAAGGCGAGGCCAAAGCTAAATGTATGAGAAAAGGTGTGGGTCAGCTGTTAATCTGCAGTGCAAATTGTTAGAATCAACTGAAAAAAAAACCGAATGTTTCTTTATTAGCTAATTGATTCTAATATCTATTACCTACACATTGCAACTTACTATGTAACCTCAACCTATTTCTTCACCAAGATTGGCAGTAGACTTTCTACCTTTTGGCAACTTTTCCTGTCATTGTGAATGGAAGTTGAAACAATGGGTTTTCATTTGTGTAGTGCAAATAGGGCACGGCCTTAAAATACAGGCCTTTCTACATAACAACACTTTAGTGAAGGTATCTTTTGTTAAAGGCGCCTTAGTTTTCGTAGGTATTTAAAAAAAGTAATCAACTTGGAAGTTTAAGTGATTAATCCAATTATCGAAATATCTGTGTAAGTACACCTGTCTGTTACTCAATGTAACAAACTAACAGATCCGGCGAATTTCGTACCGCCTCAGAATTTTCTTTCGCGATCTTTTCCAATGTTTTAAAGTTATTCTGCTATTCGGGGCGGAGACAAATCTAACAAATCAAAGATCATAAAAGTCGTTCCAGCCGTTCTTGAGTTATAAGTGGTGTAACTAACCCGACTTCGTTTTATTTTTAAACAAGAAGATAAAAGATAGATGAATCATTCCAAGCCCATTAGAAATAAGTGATTCATTAGGAAACGCGTGTCCTAGTACTACAACAACGGACTTGAAAGGGTGTAAATATTGCATCACAAGTTGGCAAAACGAATCTGTCTAAAAAACTGAATTATGGAAATTCTAATCATTTTCTCCGTCCGCGCATGAATATTATTTAATTTTGTCACCAAATTATTTGTCACCTAAATAGACCTTCCCAGAACATAATGCGTGCTGAAAATTATCGAATGTTCATGTTATCACTATGAACAATCGACTATTGATTCGAGTATTTTATTAATATCGATAACGATAGCGTTTTGTAGTAGGCTAGTGCGTTCTTAGAAATTATCTACATTTTTACTATCGTTTATTGCCTACCTCTAGATAACCTTAGGAGGCATTAACTTGCAATTACAATGTTCTAATCGTTGTAATTAAATGTAATCATAACTATACCTACTAGTTATCTCCAGCAACGCAACAATTCTGAGCCGTTAGTCCGTCCTGTATTATTAGAGATCACAGCTTCTCGCATAGAAAGCAAATAATAACAGTTTTCTTAAAATTAATCTCCGGTAATATTGCCGACAATGAGAGCCATTAGCTAGACAGTTGAAACTGACATGTAATATTAAAGCAGCCTACTTTCATTTCTATTGTGCAATCAATCGAATTAGATATAGACAGCTTCGGGCACTGTTGCAAACGGTAGACCGTATGTCCCCACGACTTCAGACAATGCGCGCCCGCATACAAAACCCGCTTTGTACGTAATCAAATTAGTGTACCAGCCGTAAAAATCCCATTCTTGGCCACGGACGCAACTTAACAATCTGATTGCTTTTATTAAGTGATGGATGCTGGCAGCCAAGTAGACTAGACAGATGTTTGTTTGATAAACGATTGGGACTCTGTGGGTGGATTATTATGTAAGTGTACGGTATGTGGTTGTACTCCTTTATGTAACTAAGCATTAGTGTGAAGCAAGATTAAGCCCGGTTTCCACCGCGAGCGGAACAGACCCATTAATGACTTCGTTCGTTCGTTCTATTATCCAGTCTACGCCAGCGTACCTACCGGGATAACCTAAAAACGTCTGACCTGTCTGGAGTAGTCGTCAGACGGATCGGACGTTTTTAGGTTATCCTAGAATCCTCAAATCCTAGGACGTTATTAAAGAACGAACGAACGAAGTCATTAATGGGTCCGTTCCGCTCCCGGTGGAAACCGGGCTTTAGGCTGGGATCTGGAGGTCCACTTCCTAAGTTCGAAATCCGTAGTGACGGGCGATTCTTACTCCGTATCACCTACGGCCATAAGATTAGTCCGACTTAAAAATAAATAACACCACGATTTGACTTTGACAGCTGTTGTCGCTATTCTCGAAGTGTTTTTACCCGTCCGAAAAGGTTAATTATCCGGGGATAGGGTTCACTTCGAAGTTTCGACCTGCTTTCGGACGGGTCCGTAGATCTTCGTCAGCTGACTAAAAGAGTAGGCACCTGAGGTGTAACGTCTAACGTTGACCTCGTGTTCTTAAAATAGATCGTACAAGATGATGTGTTATTTCACATTGCTAAAGCAAAGGTTGGAAGAATAAATGCGTTTCTGCGTTCAATCGTAGTCTGTACCGCGAGCTATTAATTAAGTCTGTCCTTGCTAAAACGTTCACAACCAGTTTCTAGTGACGCGAACCTTGGCAATAGACTGAAACGCTTGAATGAAGAAGAGGAACAGAAGTATCGTTTGCTTTGGAATTAGTTATGATTCAGCCTTCAAGTGGGCCCAAAAATATAATTCATGAGTACGGTACGGATTGCTAAAGTAATCTCATTAAGGAGAAGCACTCGTGTCGGTTCTTATTTTTAATCGCCAGCCTAATTGGGGTAGGTATTTTGTTTTTTTTTTTAAGATTTTTGGAGCCACCTTTTCTAAACTTGGCTCGCAAGAAGTTTCTCCTTAATTGCCTGCCAATGATCGCGTTTTTATTTGACTTGTTATAATGTCCTTAGACAATACTGCTGGGTATGTAGTTAAAAAAATTTGGTGTTTTTTGCTTGTAACTATAAGGTAGGTAAGAACATAAAACGTGTGTTCCCGTTTGTCCCACTGGCATTCAACCCACTGGTGGGACGATCGGGAATTTAGTAAATAATATTAACATAAAATGCAATAATACCTACAATCTGGTTTGGAAAACGTAAATGTTTATTTCGGTAAATCCGTAAAGTATAGGTAGCAACTAACTGAATTACTTATCTATAATAGTACTATATGAAATAATTGAGGGGCCCGTGGCTAAATAATAACAGCTGTACAGGTCCATCGATCAGGATAATCTACGCTTGCCGCGGTTGGTCTGTGGATGGGTGACCATCTTTACATACCGAGCGAGACCCCGCCTCTGTGCCTCGGAAAGCACGTTAAACCGTTGGTCCCGGCTGCCCGTACGTATTACCCAGTAACTGGGTTGTGGAAAATACTGGGTATTCAGCTGCATCCGGTTAGACTGGAAGCTGACCCTAATATAGTTGCGAAAAAGTTAGGCAGATGAAATATAATATAATTATGAAATAATTATCAGATATAAATGAACATGGGTGGTTTACTTGTAAATCCAGATTTATTTTTAAATTAATTTACCATGTATCATGATTGTTATGAATTTTCCTTCCTTTTTGGCGCTGAGGACTATTGACTGTAATATTATAATTATTTTATCGAACCCAGTTATGTAAAGCCATATTTCAGAATAATCTAAGCTCCAATATTACATGGAGGAAAATCACAAATAAACAATGATAGAAACTAGTTTTATTTCAGATAAGAGTTTACAGTGAAAATCGTAAAGTATAAATTTATTTAAGTAACTAAATCCCCAAACGACGCCACAGTTATAAAAATGTAAATTAACCGTAATTAGGGAAATTCAAAGGAAATTGCTACAAAAGACAAACGTGTCAAAAGCCGTGACTGGGAAATTGACTACAAACAAACCTAATCCAACTATCAACGACGTCGTCTTCGTCGTCGTTTCAGCCGATAGACGTCCACTGCTGGACATAGGCCTCCCCCAATTTTGGGAGGGTTTGCCATAATCGCCACGCTTGGCAGGCGGGTTGGCGATCGCAGTATGGTATGATGGTACATAGAGAACGCTGCTGGCGATCGCAGTATATATACTATGGTACATAGAGAACGCTGCTGCCCATTCTCCGGTACGACCCTTAGTCGCCTTTTACGACACCCACGGGAAGTAAGGGGTGGTGGTATTCTTTAAGTCCGGCACCACACGGACTACGTAGTAGCATATAATAAAAAATACTTACCGGTTAAAGCTCCTATTCTAATAATATTAATTAAAAAGCAAAATATCAAATTGTTGAGGCTCTAATCATGTTCTCACTTAGTGTTACAAATATTTACTTAAGTGTGTTTGATTTCCGCGTCCATTTGTACTAAAATGCCTCTAAATCAACATCCATCATCATCATTCATTTCATTTCATACTCTGGGAGTTCGAAGCTCTCAGAATGCCACACTGAAAAAATGAATGTTCCCAAACATTTTTTTTTGTTTTATCGCTGTCAGTCTGCCACTGTTAATCATAAAAAGTCGTAAATTGCGTTTGGAATGTAATTTTTCATTCCTCTGTTTTCTGTCTCGGTTGGACATGGCAAGGTAGGCTTCGTTTTTCAGCCTGTTTTTATCCGAACCACTTCCGAGCCCCGTAATTGAGTCTCCATATTGCGAGCTCTCGCACGCTTCTGTTATGAAATTTAAGAACAGCGGAAATGTAATTTAAAACCTCCTTCCACTTTGAGCTGCTTAATATAATCCAGAACTCCGTGTGTCAATAAGTACGCAGCGCCAAGTTCCTTATCTGAAATGAGGGTAATTTTAAAGTCTGTAAAACTTTATGATGCGTCAGACGATTCGAAATTGTGGGAACAAGAGGCAGGCCCATTGTTATGTAATTCTATCTACAGTTATTGTATGAATTGTATTTCTTTACTGTTATTTTATTTTCTTTGTGATAATGGTAACTGTACTGTCTGGTACTGCAGTTCGATCCAATTGATGTTTATAATCATGACTTCGTGAAAGAAAGTTTTGTCATCAAAACACAGATGTCATTAAAAATAACTGCAGCGGTTAGTACCTATCGTGTCTAGTAATGCGCCTGTAGTTCAACATTAACCTTAGAGGCCATTACTGGCAGTCAACACGACCGTGGGAACCTCGCACCAACCATTCATAATTTATGTTTGATGACACAGTCTCAGCGCTCAATTGACGTAAATGCTGTGAGTTTAAGATCGTTGTTTAAAAAAACACAAATCTTACGTTCCAAACCAAATATGAATTTGGAACATAGTTTTGGTTCGATCACGACGTTAGTCGACGCAGTCGCCGCACGTGCGTGCTAAATAACGTGTAACCTTGCGCTCCCCTCGTCCTGCAGGAACCGGTCGATCCGGCGTATACCGGAATTTCACTCGGAGACAATAGTGGATCCAGTCAGCCGAGCTCTCCCGATCCCCTCGAGACACATCTAGCGGCTGCTCTCAGACGGGAAAGTAAATAATGGTCAGGGATCAAGAAATCTGGTTAGCTTCGCACAGCCCGTTCTCTTTACGAACGAAGTTCTATAGATCGAATGGTGAAAAAGCACACGCTACGTGGAATGTTTATGAAATAACATACGTTGCAAAAGTGTAAAGTAAGCTGGAGAAAATATGGTATCTGTTGCGCAATATTATTAAGGACAAGAGCAAATCGAAACTCGAACAATATGATAATCTTGAATTACAAAACGTAGTTTCGTTTTTAGAAACCTGAAGCAATAAAATACGCGTGGGTTCCATCAAGGTTGGACTGACAAGTTACAATCCATCGAGCGACAATACGATAGACTTAAATATCCATGGCATATTTGCACACTCCGAATACTAACAAGCGTATCGCACGCGGTCGCATTCAAATTATAAATCAAATACAAGACAGCTGGTCAAGAACAAGACTACAATAATTCTACTTTCTGTGGAAGTGATTGCAAAGCACATGTTTTGATTGGTGGTACTTAGCCACTCGGGCGATAATGGATGTTATTCACGAGCACTTGAATCCTGTAATAAATCACAAAGAAAAATAGACAGCCGACTTTCTAATTTTTACTGGATGCCTCAAAGCCAAGAATGGTGCAAAGCAAAACGTCCAAAACAATGTTTATTACAGAGACGCAAGCAATAAACAAACAAAGGATTTTCGAGTTAACCCACTTCCGTTTTGCCGTGTAGCCGAGATGGCTCGAAATGCTCAACAAGCCGTAACAAGAGACTATTTCCCTCACAAAGCCCTTTCAGCTCTGCCGGTTCGACCCTAGGCCGCTGAGCGTGTAAGTAATTACCGCTCTGCCCTAATTCCTGGTGCCTCTGTGATCCCGGCTAGTCAGTGGACTGACCTGTTTGCTTTCATTGCAAACTGCATCGGTTTGTTAAATCGATGAGTTTCAACCGACAGCGTTTGATAGACGAATTTAGGTTACCATGGGCAACTAGGTAGCTACGATTGAAATGGAGCTACAGCAATCTGTGAATGAAAGATAAACTGCAATAAAAACACTCCATTTTAGATAACTTCGGTAGTAGAACGTCGAGTTACGTGACGGATACGAGTAAATCATTATTGTACGTTTTGTGTCTGAACAATGGGGTCAAAATAATTACGCTATCAACGCCGGCAACTATTACGAATAAGAAACAGCATCGTGAGTCCAAACAATAAAGTTATTGTTGCCACAACTAGCATACGCGGTTTAGTTGCGTCATCGAGTGTGCCGCGTGTTGGGATTATAATCGTAACATTTCTAGGGTTATTTATACATGGATGATCCCATGTTGGCAACATCAAAAGGATCCATCGGCCTCCGGTACTGGAAAATTTAATTTGGAACTGAAACACGTCCCCGAAAATCTGAATCGAACTTGCGGAGAAAATTGAGTTTGCGGCAGACTAACTAAATTAGCTTCTTGAAATGTTCTTGTCTCATCAAAATTCATTCCAACATGAAACATTTTGCTTATGAAATTCATAACTTGGAACCCTAGCTTGGGACTAATACTTTGTTAAGGCCGTCCCTAATGAGCAGTGGTTTTGTAAATCAATGAGCTTGCATTTTGAGACGTGCTCTGGCTTATGAAAATAGAATATCTCATGCAATTTTGACAACCTTCATTGTTAAATACAACATTTTGTTGTCGGTATAAGAGCACTATTTATTTCCAGCAGTATTTTACGGGACCACATAAACCCTGGCTGCGTTACTGCACCATATTAGCATCTCCAGGCTCTAATAGTAAATGAGTTCACTGTTCATCGCAGTCTGTTTGTTGATCAAACAGATACCCTTTGTTTGTTACACTCAAAATAGACGAGCTTTTTGTGTAACCTGGCGTGAAGACCTAGTTTCGGCTCATTTTACTACCTATAAATTATACGGAATTGCTACGGACGGAAAAAACGATGTGGAAGCAAATTTTCCATAAAAACGTAGTTACACAAAGCTATATGTTGCATGTCTGTCACTAATATTTCTGCTATAAATTAATGGAATGGATTGCATTGAACTGGTGACCTTTCGATTGGCAATCAACAACATAGTCGTTAGGCGGTCATTATACTAGTTTTGCACCAAATGTGGTAATATTTTTGCTCATCGTGTTAATATCTGTACAGATTTAGTTCATCTATGAAGATTCAGGGTGTCTACTCCGAAGTTACGCATTCGAATAATCGGAACGAACCACAAGGTATAAGGTATTAAAACTGCTGTGAGTTGCAAACCAAATGACAGTAAACTCAGCAGTGACTTTAATTTGTTGTCAACGAACATTACAGTTACAGAATACTACCATAACTTCTCATAGCTTTTAAACACAATAATTCGTCTCTTAATGTGCCATAAGCATTTCCACTGGAGAACCATGTAAATGGTGCTTTGCAAACTAACGCTGCAGGAGTAAAATGAATTGCTTTTAGAATAGGAGCATTACGTAGATGTGACTGCTTTTAGGCCCCGAGTGCTACAGCAACGTAATTGGGCTGTGATTTACCGAATTTTAGTTGTTAGTACTTGTTAGGTCCGGGATTTAGTGGGAGTAACTTGGCTGTGGTAAACGTAGGAGTTTACTGACTCAGCGCAATTTTGGAGCAATTAAAACAGTTTCAACGGGAACAATTAAAGCATTTTCGCCCAAGATAAGCCTTGCAAAATTTAAATGTTTGCTTCCTCGGTATTTGTGTGGCTTTCTAAATCACCTGTCTTGCAGTTTTGAAGGCTTTAAGTTAGTTTAAAATCTGCCAGCCCCTAGTGATGATGATTTTCTCTTACCCCTTTGCGTTTTCTGCGCCCATGCTTACCACTTGACTCGAACCCATATTTTACGACTTGAGCTTCCTCATAAACTTACATTTATTGTACCTACGTATGGGTTTGTGGAGTTCATTCCCGCTGCACATTAGCATATATGTATATAATACTGCGAACTTATGTCAGTTTGCACTTTCTAGGTGGAAAAGGTAAACCGGTAAACGTTTTCTGACTTCGATAAGATTTCTTATTCATATTGCATTATGCTTATGCATCTACCGTCTATTCATAATTGACCTGGAGCGAACTTTTCAGTCATATTTCAGTGCAATTGTTTAGGAAGTGTTTGAGAACGATATATTTATTGTTATTGCATTAAGCACACACTGGTTTCTGTTCTGTGTCACGAACATGGTATTATGCTGTTATATTTTATTTTTAATTTATTATTATGTTCCTATTGTTTTCAAATTATTGCTGCCGCTTTTGTAAAATAGCTGTTTTGTTGGTTCCTCAATTATTTTATAATAAACTGGCATGTCCCGCGGCTTCGCCCGCGTGGTATTTCGATGATAGTAAAGTAGTCTATGTTCTTTCCCGGGGCTGGAAGTATCCCCATACCAGCGGCGAAGCCTCCATACAACTCGATTCCTACCGGCTTACCTTTGAAAAATGGCACAGTCTGTTACAAAAATTTACCCTTCGCTACTGCCCCATAGGTACCAAGTTTCATTCAGAGATTCGCCTGAACAAACAATCACAAAAACTATATATTTTTTTATAACTTTATAATTCTTTCATATTTATTTAGTAAAAAACTGTTATTTTGACATTACAAACAGATACTTTAATTTTATTTATTTGTATAGATTCATGATTTTAAATGCTGGTTTTGTGTGGTGTTATATTACATCTCTAGCTACGTTTGACTTTGTACCTAGTTTTGATTAAACAAAATGCCTATACCACATAATAAATAATAGCTATGTAGGTATGATGTAACATTAAACTGTGGAATATTGATAATAATGGATGTAAAATTTTGCCAAAATTAAAACGACTTGATGGTGAGTTTTGACTTTTGAGTCTTGATGTTTATACGTTGAAAGCGACCTATCCCAATGTTAAAAAAATTACGATTTACCAAGACATATTACGACAGTTCTTTAAACAAACTACAAAATTTCCTTGCAACTGAAAACAATATTCCTTACGCAATAACGTTTAAGTTTTCCTGGAACATAATGGAGATAACTAATAAAACGTCATGTATTTTCAAATTCTTGCGTGTGTACAAATGAGAAGATCACACAACAGGAATAATTCTGTTTTCCTGCTCGTGTGATTTATCACATTCAAAATAATCGTTTGCGGTAGGTAACGCTTCGCCTACCCGCAATGACGTCATGACGTCACTAAATCATAATTTCCTCATTTAGTACACCATTTGTAAAACAAACGGACATATCTCTGTTGTTGTTTTAGAGCTTATCACGTTCGTATAAAGCATAATTTACATTGTTTCTTTTAATCTCTTCTATGCAAAGTAGGCTTTCGCCTTTCCACAAAGTTAGTGCTCCCTGGTGCGCGCGCTTTCCTTTTGTTCTATTCACCCGACTGAAAAGGGATTCGGTATAATTATGTGATGCCTAAAATACGCCATATTTTTCTCGTTTTACATACAAACATCATACTAATTTTATTTATTGTCTGTCCCACAACTGTTATCTGAGTGAGTCAGAACAATAAAGTGTAATTAATTTACGTATTTTCATATTGATACTGTCTGTCTGGATTTAGCTCTTATGCCACATGCCACATAAACTGTTATAATTATGACTATGAAATACAGCACTCATTCCACTTAATTGCCTACTGTTAAATAACTATAAAATAGACGAACAATGTTTTTAACTAACATTTTATATTCTTCCTTAAATCCTGGTCACAATGTTCGTCGAAGAGTATTCGGGGCGTATTCAAACAAGAAAAGTCTTTCGTATTGCAAACATAATCTGAAGATCACCGGCTTGGGAATATTTACCTTTTCGGTACTCACAAAAAGTGGGTCAAATTGATCCTAAATCCAAAAACGTAGGTACCTACGAACACCGAAACTGGATAATATATGGAACTGCGGATAAATTCCTATGCGTCGCTTCCTCTGCGATACACCAAATACTGATATTGAAAGCGGTGTGTTACGGAGCTTTCCCGTGTTTGTGTAAATATTTATTTTCGTATGCGCTTCTGCTTTCCGATTGGGAATCGAAAAGTTGGAAAATACATTCTCGTAATGCCCGCCATTTTGCGGTGAAAAGTTCCGGCTTAATGGCAAAACCATTCAGTGTGCGGTTGAATGTTTACGGTAAAATGGAAATAAAAGTTACAATAATAACATATTTTCTACATTAGTAAGTGGGTGTTAACGTCAGTCGGGTCAATCCCTTTTAGGTGCATTGTAGGTATATATTTATTTATAAATCCAGCATAGAATTGTTTGTTTGACGTTATATCAATAATGGAGACGTTAGAAATGTCCTCAATTAGTATATTCAGGACAAAAATATAGTTACACTGCTCGTTTTTTAATGTTATTCAATACTAACTGCGCCCCGCGGTTTTACCCGCACAAGTTTCGATCCCGTGGGAATATCGGGATAAAAGTAGCCTATATGTTAATCCAGGGTGTCAGCTACCTCCATACAAAATTTTATCAAAATTGGTCCAGCCGTTTGACCGTGAAGAAGTAACAAACATAATATAGACACACACGCACACACTCACAAACTTTCGCCTTTATAATATTAGTGTGTTTTTTAATGTTATTCAATACTAACTGCGCCCCGCGGTTTTACCCGCACAAGTTTCAATCCCGTGGGAATATCGGGATAAAAGTAGCCTATATGTTAATCCAGGGTGTCAGCTACCTCCATACAAAATTTTATCAAAATTGGTCCAGCCGTTTGACCGTGAAGAAGTAACAAACATAATATAAACACACACGCACACACTCACAAACTTTCGCCTTTATAATATTAGTGTGATTTATGTCCAATCTATACTTAATCATAATAATAAAACTGAAGAGTTTGTTTGAACTCGCTAATCTCTGGAACAAACAGTCGGATTTGAAAAAATCTTCAAATAACATCATGCTAGGACATCATAAATATTTAACATCACGGTGCGACCCTTGGGAGCCGCGGAAAAAGAAAACAAGTCCGAAAGAAAAGAACGCTATGCAAAAACGAAGTATCTATGGAGCCGTCCATTAATCACGTGATGTTTTTGGCATTTTTTACCCCCCCCCCCCCTGGTGATACATGGTGAGGTTTAAGACTACCCCCTCCCCCCACGCCCTATATCACGTGTATTTTTAGTACCTACAAAGAATCATAATTTTTTTTTATACATATATTTATAAAATACAGGTACATAAGTATCATCTAATTTTCACTTCACTTCGTTCGTTGCCTGGCAACGGCGAATCAAAGTCACAGTACAGTCGCCGTCAGAGATATATTGTAGCAGACAAGGTGACCAAATACTTCTGAACAATATAAAATGTCAATAAGTTGTATACACTACAAGTTACCATTAATATCTGAACATTCATTACTTCATTAATATCTGAGCAGATGCTCGTCAATAATTTGTATACACGCAACTAACCAAAAATATATATACACTTATAATGTCAAGTGTATCTACGCAGACAAACACTGAGATTACCTAATTCGTTACTGTGTGATATTTAAAGGACGAATCAAAAACAAATGCTAAAGTATCTGTGGTATAAATACGATGAAAAGGGAATAAACATTGTATAGAAAATCATTTGTATAGGATACAACTAATATATTAATGTCAAACTATTGAAAGAATCATTGGAAAAAAAAACCATCTTGGTTTTGTAATGAAATTAAAAATTACTCATATTTTTTTATTTGTGAGAACATCGATAAAATGTTAGTATTTTGTGTACCCTCCTACATCTAATACGTGCTGTGAACGTTTTCGAAAAAGAAATTTAAATGAATTAATTAAATAAGCAAAAGAGTTCCTATTTAATTGTATTTATAGTAAAGTTGGAAGCACTTCCTACTGCAATTTTTCCTCAACTGCTCATATATTTAAGACCACCCCATCTGCGTAGATACACTTGACGTGGTAAGTGTTCAGATATTTTTGGTTAGTTGTGGTGTATAGAAATTATTGCTAAGCGTCTGCTCAGATTTTAATGAAGTAATGAATGTTTAGATATTAATGGTAACTTGTAGTATATGGAACTTATTGACATTTATAATTGTTCAGAAGTATTTGGTCACCTTGCCTGCTACTTGTACATATATCTGACGGCGACTGTACAAGCCGCTTTCGATTTTAAATTTGAAAAACATTAATACTCGTGATATATTACTACACCCCCCCTCCCCCCTTGTGATATTTCGTGATTTTTTATGAACCCCGCCCCCCTTTCGAGCCTCACGTGATTAATGGACAGCCCCTAATAGGGCGGGCGGGGGCCGAAATTTCACGCGAGCGAAGTCGCGGGCAGTAGCTTCTATTAAATATTATATGTATGACTGACGGTAATCTGAATCAGTCTCCCTCATAATTATGATCTTAGCACACAATGAAGAAGTTTCCGAAACCGCCAACGATTCATCTTGATAAACCATTGACGCAAATGTCAAGGAATGACATACAATATTTGGTTCCGTTCCATTTATCTCGACGTTTCGCTGAGCCATGGAGGCTTCTATCAATGTTTTGTATTCAGGCTGGTCGTCAGCTCCTGGAGTATGTGGAAGATACTGTCGCGTTTCAGTGCAGGCTACACATTTACATCCATCATGTCTGCACACGCCTTGAATCTTTAAACTAGTTTAAGTTTTAATACATTGCTCTGCCTTTGTCAAAGGAATCTGTTGGAAACATTTAAAATTAAACTGCATTTAAAATTTCTATTTTTGATTAGGATTTTCTATTAAAAAGGTAAAACCTGACATGTTATTTTTTTAAGTTAAGTCAATGATAATTATCATTGACTTAACTTAAAAAAATAACATGTCAGGTTTTACCAATATTTGGGCTTTCGGTAAAAAACTATACAAGACCTGTTTAAAAAAAGGGTATGAAATAGGGGAGGAAAGATTGTATGGAAAAGGCCGAAATTAACTGGCAAAATTTGACTTTGAAGGAAAATAATTAAGCATACATTTACGCTTAATTATTTTCCTTCAAAGTCAAAGATTTATTTGCAGATAAATTTGGTTACTAAAGTTCTTACAATGGTAGTATAATAGTAGCTTAACATTTATTCAATTACTAGCTTCTGCCCGCGACTTCGTCCGCGTGAAATTTCGGTCGCATCCTATTGCCCGCCCGCGCTGTTACTTCGTTTTCGCTTACTGTTCTATCTTTTTCTTTTTGCTCGGCTCCTTAGTGTGGTGGCGTGATGTTAAATAGTCTATAGCCTTCCTCAGGAATTGGGCTACCAAATGCAAAAATATTTTTTCATATCCGTTTAAGAGATTAGCGCTTTCAAACAAACTCTTCAGCTTTATTATTAGTACTAGCTGACCCGGCAAACGTTGTTTTGCCATATAAATTATTTCTAGCTGCCCGGCGCTACTTCGTTTGAGTGATGTCCTACCCCTTACTCTACCCTACCCCTACTCTATTCCTACCCTACTCCTACACTACTCCTACACTACTTCTACACTACTCATACCCTACTCCTACCCTACTCCTACCGTACTTCTAATTACTCCTACCCTACTCTTACCCTACTCCTAACTTACTCCTACGCTACTCCTAACTTACTCCTACGCTACTCCTACCCTACTCCTACCCTACTCTTACACTACTCCTACCCTACTCCTACCCCACTCCTACCCTACTCCTACCCTACTTCTACCCTACTCCCATAGATATATTAAATTTTTCTCTGCGTAAGAACCATCCTCGTACCTCAAGGAATATTCTAAAAAAAGAATTGGCGAAATCGGTTCAGCAGTTCTCGAGATTTACGCTTAGCAACACATTCAGCGATTCATTTTTATATTATAGAGATAGATAACATAATGACATGCAAATTTTTGGTATAGGTATACTAAGATCAATTAAATTTAAACTGAAGGAATAATTATTTTATAGTATAGAAGGGATTCTCAATTAACCATCTGTGTAATGCCATTCTGAAGCGGACCATTGGAAGTTCTTTAATTTAGTTAGGAATCTTGTTACCTTACCTCGTTGATCACAATATTTATGTAACAACACAATCAACTTTTATTTTTCAACCAACTACAGGCTTCTATCGCCTATGCACTTAATGACTGCCGTGAAAAACCTTTCTACCCTGCACTATTTTATAGGAGTATCTGAGGAAAAGCTTTTAGTACTTGAATATGAGATGCTTGTACATTTAACCATTTTATTTCAGTCCCGCTAGCTTTACTGAGCTAAACAACTAACATTAAACCTCAGTCAACGGAAAGATTATTATAAGTTTGATGTTGACGAAGGCAATAAAATTATTCATGTTATAACCGAGAACAGATTGCGTTATTAAAACTATATTAAAAGTGCTAAGAAAAGCATTAAACACTGATGGTTGTTTGGTGAGATAATAATAATATCGTTTATTTATAAAAGTAGTGCAGGTTTACAATAACTTATCTTAAAAATTATAAAGAACACAGTTGCTCATTTGCCTGAACTAGGTAGGACCTGTTTTTCAGGCTAGAATGGTGCTTAGAAATTTAAAATATATAATTAACAACTGAGAAAACTAAT
Source organism: Mesoligia furuncula (assembly GCA_916614155.1). Taxonomy (NCBI): domain Eukaryota; kingdom Metazoa; phylum Arthropoda; class Insecta; order Lepidoptera; family Noctuidae; genus Mesoligia; species Mesoligia furuncula. The sequence goes on from OU744796.1 coordinate 23,886,578, forward strand.
TAAAAACTAAGATATAATCCAATCGTTCCTTTAGCCGATTCAGACGCTTCAGTTTTGTTTATCTTGCGTTACATTCGACATCTTTCACTCCAAGGGAAACTGCCTAAATACAAAATAAATGAAAAGTGAAAAATTAATACATTAGTAAACCGATCCAACAATATTGGATTTCGGGACTTGGCATCTTCACTCGGCTACCGAATAATCGAAAAATGAAATGAAAGGAGCAGATGAATGTTCATCATCGTCATTTTAGCTGGCAGACGACCACTGCTGGACATAGGCCTCCCCAAGCTCTGCCACCGATGAATGTTCAAAAAATTATATAGGAAATATAATTTATTCAGTGTCGTGTGAAGGTGAAATGAAACAAAATTAATCCTTCACACGAGTAAAGCGTCTGATTAGCTCTAAATGACAATTTTGGTAAAAGTCAACCATACGATGACTACTTAAGACCAAATGATATTCCATATTCAGACCAATAAATGATTATGATTTAATGCAATTTTCGTCATGAAAATCTTTCAATTATCTAAAGACATATTCATCTGCCTATCCTTTTTCCAACTATGTTGGGGTCGGCTTCCATCTAACCGGATGCAGCTGAATACTATTGCCAATATTTTACATGGAGCGACTGCCTATCTGACCTGTACAACCAAGTTACTGTGTAATACGATACCCCTTGGTAAGACTGGTTGTCAGACTTTGGGGCTTCTGACTACCCGTAATGACTGTCAAAGATCCACGAATGACAGCCGGGTCCAACAGTTCACGTGCTTTCCGAGGCACGGACGGAGGGTCATGGTATGTAAAGATGGTCACCCATCCACAGACCAACCGCGGCAAGCGTAGCCTATCGTGATCGATCGACCTGTGCGGCTGTTATTATTTAACTAAAGACAATTGTAGCAAAACAAAGTATGCGCATTTAATTAACAATGCTTATAAACATACGTTGGAATAACATTTGACGTTATGACAAAGCAAACAGGTAGAGATTAAATTGCTTCCACGAATGTAGCTGCTTCCCGGTATACATACAAGGAAGGGACACGGTAATAAAATTAATGTTTGACATTCATCTCGCGAATACCCGAGATTTCAGAGAGTGTCCAAACACAGAGGAACGTTTGGAATACCGCAAATATTTGCTTGGACTAACCATCCCAAGTTTTAAAGGAGTTATGTTTCTGGCTGATGAAATTAGCTGGGTGGATATACTATACAGCAGTAGCGAATGGTCAATTTTTGTAAGAGGTAAGCCGGAGTAGATATCTTTAATATTATTATATTAACTATTTGTCTATAGTATACCGACTGTGCCATTTTTCAAAGGGAAGCCGGTAGGAATCGTGTTGTATCCTTCGCCACTGCTATACAGGATACATTTTTAACCTGTACTCAACCTGTAACCATGAATTCAGCATATTTTATGATTCTAGACCAGCGTAAAAAATTTCAGTCGGATATAAAAAAAAAATTGCTGTTTCATAGAAAAGCCCTTTGACAGGGTCTGGCACGCCGGTCTACTCAGCAAGCTTCCTGCTTATGGCATCCTCGCTGATTTTTGTAGCTGGATATCAGACTTCTTTAGTGAGCGGTCGATCAGAGTAGTCGTTGACGGCTGCTCCTCTGACCTTATGGCTATTGATGCCGGAATTCCTCAGGGGTCTGTTCTCTGTGCAACTCTTTTCCTGCTGCACATCAATGACCTTCTTCAGCCTGGTATTGTTGGGTACGCAGATGACAGTACTGTTTCAGAGAGATACTTGTCCAGCGCAAAAGCCAGCGGGGCCGAAGTTCGTTTCTTGAGAGAGGCCATGGTAGAGCGGACAGATTTGTCCTTAAGCCTTGTCTCCCAGTGGGATGATGACAATTTGGTCTCTTTTAACGCCACCAAAACACAAGCGAGTCTTTTTACCGCCAAAAGGAGTCGTTTTGACCAGACTCCTACTTTTCGGGGTACATCTGTTCCTGTAACAGATTGGCTTGAGCTCCTAGGCATGGAGTTGACGTCTAGTCTCACCTTCGGCGCTACCATCGAGTACGAAGCCCAAACTGCGGCCAAGAAGTTGGGCATCCTAAATAGGGTGAAGCGATACTTTACGCCTGGACAGCTTTTAACCCTATACAAAGCGCAAGTCCGATCCTGCATGGAGTATTGCAGCCACGTTTGGGATGGCTCAGCGAAATACCAACTTGCCGCGCTTGACTCGGTGGAACGCAGAGGTAAGAGGCTCATTGGCGACGTAGAACGCCAAAGCGTGCCAAGCTTCACAGCTTGGCTCATCGCTGCAAGGTTGCCTGCTTGTCGGTCTTCTACTGATAAGAAGAAGACCGTATTATTTAATTTAATTGTTTTATTTATTTTTTTATTTCAAATAAAAAAAAGTGGCCACGCAATCAAAATGTATGGCAAAACTAATAAGTATTATTTTTTATAACCGACGGAAAATTTCTACTAATCATAATTATGCTGAATTCATGGTTATAGTTTGCGAACAGTATAGCTATTCACAACCATACGACAAGCTATCGTATCGAAAATTACAAATTTCGATAACCTGATTCGCCTTGCTTCTCACAGCAGCAACAGCTGGCGAAAACATTTTCGGGTTTGGACTTTGAACAATGTTTAGAGGACTCCTACGATAACATTGATCGATGTTCGATATGGTACGGAAGCGTATCGAGTGGTTGTGAATAGCTATGCTGGTTAAACATTTATCCTGTATGGAGCGTAGTATTAGTGTGGTGGTTGTAATATTTTTTTTCTGTTTGCAAAGGTATTTCCCGAATTGTAATTTTCAACTTTTGCAATTTACCTTGGGAATGTACCAAATATCCATATTTGCATAGAGGCAATGATTCAACAACGTCACGGATTCCCTTTAAATTAGACTTTCAGAATTTCACTGAATAATTTACCAACGTCACATCGAACCCTTGCACTCGAAATTCACTTCACACGAAATCAATTTGGACCAATAGCCGGGCTATTAAGCGATCCGGCTATAGTCGCACTACTCGCGCTGTGAGTGCCTGGCAGTAATGAAATTAGCATAGCGCCCGTACATCATACGAGGGGAGAAAGGGCGCGGTGCACTAGCCACTACTTGTTCTACCTATTCATTCTATAAGACCGGCTTGAATTGCAACTCGCTTTTGAGTTTTATCGATAGAGTAACTACGAAACGATGCTGAAAGATGACAGTGATACTCCTCATCGTGATATTTAGAAAATGTATTTATTGTTTTAATAACGGAGCAGCAATGTGTGCTCTGAATAATAAACAGTTTTCCATGAATAGACTTCAAATAGAGATGAATTCAAAGCACACCCGTTAGTAGCCATGATGAAAAAAGTGCATCAGAATTCATATTACAAGCTTACGCATGATTACGCACCAGCTCTCACGTTTCGAAGTAGCGGTTTAAAGTGCACATTATTGCACTTAATGATATTTTAACGTTTCTTGAGTCATTCATAGTCCCGTTTGTTCAATTTCGTTACCGGGCGACGGCAAAGTTAATGAGAATCTTGGGTGACTCATGCATTCATTACTCACGCGAGTGGTTCCGACTGGTGCTTGAGGTGCTAAATAGATTTAGTGGGTACTACAGATTATATCGGTTACCTAACCATTCTTTAGAGGTGCCCACTAGTTACGTACTATCGGCCAACGATAAGCATGCTCACTTAAGAAAATATTTCTGCGGAAGCGCAGCTAGTGACAAACCACACCCCTTCCTGGTTTCGCCCAATTAGAGACAATATGCATTTGTGTGAGTAAAGGGCGTGTAACAAAATTTCAAAGTCATTAGCCAGAGTGTGGCAGTGCCAATTTGCATCGCGCTAATTGTTGACGCCTCCCGTGTATTATTATCGCCATTTTATTTTACGACCTGCTTATTTCTATCGGACTGATTGCCTGCCTAACTGTGACCTCTGCTTGTATACCGGACTGTATTCGAAGGCCTGTTTTTGACCCTAGCTCGTATCCTGAACTGTGTGTGTATTGTGCCTACTGTGATCTGTGACTAACTTGGTCGTTAACCATGACGACCCGAAACCTGATCCAAGAAGAAAGAAACGAAATTATTGTCTTGCATAGACAAGGGTTGAATATATCCCAAATTGCAGTGGAGTTGAACCTGCAAGTAAGTTTTGTTTTTTGTATTCAGATAAAGAGAGAGATATAGAAATAAATAAAGTGATAGTAATATTATTATGTCCTAATAGTTTGCATTTTTCCTTAAGAGTCCCTATCAATTTCGCGGACTAAAAACAGAAAAATCATTTTTTTTTCAGCGCGAATTTCTCAATATCCTTAAGTTATCTAGTTTTTTTAAAAATACACAAGTATTTATCACCTATCTTTCTAGTAAGTCTACGAATTTAAGTTTTGATAACTACTTAATAAAAAATTAGTTTATAAGGCATTATTTAGATATTTTACTACAATTAAATTAGTAGTCAAAATAAAAATATAAAAATTGAGTTTATTAGATAAATACCTCAAATTTTAAAATATTTAACACTTTTTGTTATTTTCAATAAATTCTTACACGTGGACGACGGTTTTGCGCATGACTTTATTGGGTTTTTTTAGCGTAGTCAACATTTTTTTACAAGTACTAATTCATTAAACTTAAAAAAAAATCATACTCTTACTAATATACTAAATACTATATTTATGATTTTTTTTCAGATCGTTATTTGCTATCAGTTAGCCAAGAAAGCAATCGAAAAACTTGGTGTTTAGTGATTACGTAAAAAGTTTAGTTTTAGTAGTTTTTTTTTTGGAATTTAAGTAGTTATCAAAACTTAAATTCGTTAACTTAAGGATATTGAGAAATTTGCGCTGAAAAAAACTGATTTTTCTGTTTTTAGTCCGCGAAATTGATAGGGAGGGACCCTTAAATTATAATCTACAAACAAATCCTAACTTCCTAACTAATATTATAAATGCAAAAGAAGGTTTGTTTGTTACGCCATTTAAATCCGTTCGGCCGTTGAAGCATGAAAGCGTAACAAACAAACAAACTCATTTTCGCACTTATAATTCTAGTTAGGAATTAATACATAAAATCACTGCCTTTTAATTTCCTATACTTTTTATATTTCTATATTTCTTTGTTGCTGTAATGTTGTAATGTTGTTAGTTTAATTCTAATGGCATTGTGTGCTATAATGTTATATTCCTGTGTAAAAATATGTAAAAAAACCTATGATATAAAAAATATAAACTTTTTATACCAAATTAATGATAAATAACAATAATATAATATAGTGTGTTGATTAACTAAAGGTGTTTCCCGTTAACCCGCAATAGTATAGCATCCACACATGCTAAAATAAAAATAAAAATTCGCGAAGTAAAATCAGATGTTCCCTACATTTTGACGAGTTATCTATTATATAAAATTCAAAGTCTTGACTGACTGAAACATCATTCAAGACTTTGAATTTTATATTTTATTTTATTACTTTGAATTTGATTTAATGGGGGAGGGTGAAATTTCACGCGGATGAAGTCGCGGGCAGAAGTCAGTGCGAACATAAATGTAGGGAACAGCTATTTTTTTCGCGAACTTTTGTTTCGTTTTTTTTTTGCACTGAAGTATAGACGCTATACTATTGCAGGGGAATGCCTTTCGTTAATTAAAATACTGTAGGTATATAAAAATAATAAAATTATAATAACATTCAGATGTTAAAAATATTAATAATTAATTATAGTAATGCAGTCAAATAAGTATGTTCTTTTTATTTCATTTTGCTTGAAAGCAAAATGAAATAAAAAGAACATACTTATTTGAAGACCTTGTTGGAACCTTTTGTGACCAGATAATAAATCTATTAACACCTTAACAATGGTGCTTTATCTCACACTAGCTTTTGCCCGCGGCTTCGCTCGCGTTAAGTAATATTAAAAAATAAAAATACATTTACATCCGCCATCATCCCTTATTTTATCCCCATGGGGGTTGAATTTATCAAAATCCTTTCTTAGGGGATGCCTACGTCATTGTAGCTATATGCATGCAGAGTCTCAGCCCGATCAGTTTAAAATTGACAAAGTGTCATACAAACTTTCATCCCCTATTTTATCCCCTTGGGGGTACAGTTTATCAAAATCTTTTCTTAGGGGATGCCTACGTTATAGTAGCTATATGCATGCAAAGTCTCAGCCCGATCGGTTTAAAATTGACAAAGTTTCATACAAACTTTCATCCCCTATTATATCCCCTTGGGGGTAGAATTTATCAAAATCCTTTCTTAGCGGATACCTACGTCATAACATCTACCTGCATGCTAAATTTCAGCCCGGTTGGTTTGGGCTGTGCGTTGATAGATCACTATGTCAGTCAGTCACCTTTGAGTTTTATATATTTAGGTAGTTATGGCCGCATTTTATTTAAAAAAAAAACTAGGGCGTTTATCCCGCGAATCCCGAATGGCAACGTCGCATTTCTAGAGGCTTTTCGTGATTATTATATTAAATTTAAATCAAAGTACAAATTTTTTTCGGCCAAGCACATATTTTATAATTATTTTTAACATTTACCTACTCTGAAAATAAAAATATTTAATCGTAATACTGAAAATAGAAAATAATTGACAATAACTATGTAAATTTTTGTTAGTATATAGTAAATACCAAAATACTTTAAAATAATAGCACACATACTTTCAAATACCAACGATCTAGTGTTTAGCCGAAAAAAAATTGCAACTACTTACTTTGATTTAAATTTATTAAAATAATCACGAAAAACCTCTAGAAATGCCACGTTGCCAGCCCGCGCGGGAAAACGCTCTTAAATAGTAGAGTTAAAGCACAAATTTGCTCGGGAGAGTTTCATACAATGTTGGAATTTACGCTGTGCCATTTTTATTACCCATACATACAAGGTGTAATTGCAATAACTGAAAACCTCTTAAGGGGTCATTATAGTCATTATGAACAACTTTTGCTATATAAAAATCAGCTGTTTCCTACGTTTGTGTTCGCATAACTCGTGAAAATGTATGGAACAGCTGAATTTTTTTCGCGATTTCAGGTTTGGTCCCATAGTAAAAGTTGTTCATAATGATGAGTACAATGACCCCTTAAGAAGTTTTCAGTTATTGCATTTACACCTTGTATATTAAAATTTCGATAAGAATGTTAATACCCAAATGAGATATAGAAAGGTTAAGAGCGTTTACGCCGAACGGCATTTCATACAAACTTTCAAGCCCTTGTTTTTCGAAGTGAATGAACCGATTTTAATGAAACTTCTTATGCATAAGCAAGATACAAAGGTCTAAAAAGTTAGTAGAGAACATTTTCAAAAAACAGTGTTACAGCTAAATTAGACCGATTTTAAACTTTCCATAGAAACAGAGATTTTCAGTTATCTTTTTTAAATAACACATTTCGAAAATGTTCTCTACTAACTTTTTAGACCTTTGTATCCTGCTTATGCGTATGAAGTTTCATTAAAATCGGTTTATTAATTTCGAAAAACAAGGGCTTGAAAGTTTGTATGAAATGCCATACGGCGTAAACGCTCTTAAGAGTTTATTTATCATGAAATCAATCCTCATGCAAACATCATTTAATTACTTATAATTTTCATTTATAGTGTCCTTGTTGTGCCCTTTAAATAAGACTTTTGTAGTGATACTTAGTTCCTATACTTCCTATAAAATATTGTGTTAAAAATCGGTGCTAATTGTAATTTTTGTTTTGCCAGAGAACAACGGTGCGCCGCTGGGTGCGAAGATATGAAGAAGAAGGAGAAACAACGGAACGTGTGCGTGCACCTCGACCCCGGGCTATAAACGAAGATGACCTTAATAATATGATAGCTACATACCAAGAGAACCCTTTCACGCCCACTCGCATTTTCGCATTTTACAGAATCGACCGGCTGTGAGGTTAATAGCGTTTTACAAATAACACTGTTTAGCTATTTTTAGGTTAATTTTCAGTTTTCCAATTTGTATTATACTAATTCGTTGATTAATGTCACTGTTTAAACTGTAGTCATTGTTTAAAATATTGCCATAGATTTTGAAGTCATCTTGTATACTTGATATTAATTTAGTGTCATGCTGCCTTTCTTGGTGAATTTGTTGTTTTATTGTTTTTTTTAAATATTTTTGTTAATTATTAAGATAAAGAAACACACGATATACGACACGATTTGAGAAGGCTATTTCTCTTTGTTATGTTCTCTAAAAATATTGTGTAACAAAACTAGAAAAATACTAGTTTAAGATTGTTCACTTAGTAGGTAGGTAATAATAAGAAAATGCTGTATTTACATAGAATTATTTGTTACACTTAGTTCTGTATTTTCTGTTGTTTCCTGTAATTTCTGTAGTGTAAACGAACATTGGTAATTGGTTGTGTTGTCTGTTTGTCATTGTTGTTTTGATTTCATAGATCTTTACAATACCTATTAATGTAGATAAATACAGTTTGACAATGATATCATAAGTAAAGAGTCTTTTTACTTATACCTAATAATTGCATTTTGATGATAATTTCTGTTTATTTTTTTTGTTATAATTTGTTAATCTTTAATGTTTCCTTTTGAATACTTGAAAAAATTTATTAAAAATAAATGTATTAAATTATATTGTGTTATTGTCTACAACAGCAAATCCTTAAAATTGTTCTCAAGTAGATTTTATCTAACTGTTTATTATTTCACACATATTACAACCGAAAATTTCGACTCGAACAAAAAGATTTAAATGTCAACCTAAATATATCTTTATTCTTAAATGAACACAAACCTAAAATATACATTACATTAGTAGGTACCCAACATTTTATTACTCTTACTGCTAGCGCAAATTATAGTTTAGTTTAATTACTTGATAAGCTTCAGAATTTTAATTACTTGATAAGCTTCAGAATTTTAATTACTTGATAAGCTTCAGAATTTTAAAGTGGCGTAGGAACTAAATCATTGTATTTGTCAAAAAAAGGCTTGTCATAGGTAGGTTGCAATGCCGGCAACACGCCCTGTCGAGTTGATTATTGCTTAAAAGCATAAATTGTCAACTTTTGATTAAAGCATCAATTAAAGTAAAGTAAAGTGTTTAACGTGCTGAAAATTTTGGTTCTGACCTCTGTCATGCCGTTTTTGATCCACCCAAAACGGTAAGCAATAAGCATACCTTGCACGGCATGCCTCGGGCATTTTAATTAGAAAGATACTTTGTTCGTGAAATCTCGTTATATTTACAATCAAATCAATGGTGTAATAAATTAATGGATAAAACGAAAATTACAACTGTTAAAAGTATTAAACCAAATACAAGTAACAACTGCAAAACATTTGAGATAATCCTAAGGTAATAAAATTGGTTATCTTTTCGCCAACGTATGGTAGGCCCTTGTATTAAGCCGTCCTATTGTTTAACCGGGCTTTCAAACATTCTCACTAAATAATAATGGGATTAAGATACTTAACTTATTTTTATTATTTTATTGCTCTATGTTTTCATTGAAATAGCACAATTCCAGTAATATTTGAACCAATAATTAGCGAAATTCATTCTGTTATCACAGCTTTTTGTTTATAGCTGCCGCATTTTTTGCAACTGCAATAAAGATAAGTTCATCATCCAAGTCCCATTGTTATTTAATGGGAATGTCTGGAAATCCGGTTAAACAATAGGACGGCTTAATACAAAGGCCATACGTTGGCATTGCGGCAGCTATAAACAAAAAGCTCTGATAACATAGTATGAACTGCGCCACGTATTGGTTGAGAATGTAATTGTGCTATTTAAGACAAAACATAGAGCAACAAAAAAAGATACCAAAATATGTTGTCAATTTCTAATAAAATCACGTAACTTGCTTCTTTATTGTCATATGTATTCGCAAGTATAATCACATAGAAATATAGTTATTTACTTTTCAATAGCACTGCACAAGTAAAAAGAATATCTTTATGCAGTATCGGTCAACACACCTAGTGTATTCGCTCCGATTTGTATGGCGGCATCGCATAGGATATGGTGAAAATTGGGAAGGCAGTGAGTGTTCATAAATAACGTAAATTTATAGCCCCGATAGAGAGAGTAACATATTAAAGTGGATGTAATAGATATAAATTGTAATAGTTCGACATTTCCTATTCCAAATTATTCTATTTTTGTGGAAAGTTGATACTAATTTAATACAGCATTATCAATAATACATTTTCTAAACTAAACAGAAGGTATGAGTATTCAAATTACTTCTTGTCAATAACAAAATAAGAATTCATTAAGAATTGATTCAGAGCTCACGCTGGCCATGCCCATTAAGAAAATCGTCTCACAAACAATTTAGTGAACACAGTACGCTCCTAGTGTGAGTGTCACACTTCTATACATCATTATACTAACACGCACACGACTAAAATACGGTTCGTGCATCCTATTGGTCAAAACGCATGCATTGTGCGATCGAGTCGTGAACCGTGCTATGCGATTATCGACTTTAAGGTGAGCTTGCGGAACTTTGGCCGATAGTACGTAAAGGTTTTATAGCCGGTTCTTGGATGCGATCACGAGCTTTGCCAACTTTTCTAATATTCTGGGACTATCTCTGAGAATCGGGAGCATTTAGCTGCAACATTTTCGTTTGTTACGCTCATCGCTTTGGTAATTTATCTTCTTCTATAAGTAAATAAAAATAAAATTCTGTTCGTTGGTAAGCACATCTCTTGGCTTTGGATTTGGCCATGTTTTGTTATAAAATGTTCCTAATAGTTCGAATTAAGACTTTATGGAAAAAAAATGAAAAGATTCCTGGAAAATGTTCAATGTCGGCCGGGTCAAGTCTTCTATAAATGAAACTGATTGCTATTCGTGCCTTTATGGTACAAGTTATTGAATCAATCTGAAATAGGCTTCGCCCATAGCAAACCAAACGTATGTGCTAATTGTTTTAATGTTAATTGATGTGTTGCACGTGCAGTAAATAAACAAAGACAAAATCTACTATGCATTTTACACGCATGAACTCTGTACTCCATATTATCAAGTCTTGATAAAACTAATCATTAATGTTGCAATACTTTATCTGTAGAACCTATTTACTTACAAAATATGTCTATTTTGTTTAATTATGCAATTGTATACTTATCGCTTACTCAATATGTTGAGCCGTTAACCAAGATTTTGCAAAACAATAAACGATTTTATGTGCCGTGTCAAATTGTAGCCTATGTTTTATGCAACATCCTCTAACTCGAAATAGAATATCTTGCATTTGAATATGGATAATGGAAATGGAGTCTCATATACTGCACAGTGTAGGATGACCACTATGGATGGCATCATTATAGAAAACTGAAACCAGAGTCAATAATAGCAATGACATATTTATAGGGAAGACCCTATGGTCATTACATCGTACTATGTTTCGGTCACGTCAGCCTAATGACGATGACGTCTTATAAATCAGTCTTCCTCAAATCCTAACTGTAATAACGGACCTGTCTATATTTCTGCTCCGTTGGAAGGACTATAGCATCATCATATGATAGGAAACTGAAACAAGAGTCAATAATAACAATGACATATTTATAGGGAAGGCCCTACGGTCATCACATCATACTAGATTCGGTCACCTCGGCATTAATGGCAACTTGTAAAAGTCAGTCTTCCTCAAATACTATAACCGTAATTAAGTATCCGTCTACTATACAGAGTCAAATTAAATTAGCTAGCGTAACTCCGTAGATGGGAATATCCACGGATATCGAGGGATATGGCATGGAGGCGTGGCGCGTGTCGCCTAGTTAAGATCAACCGACCATAAGTTAGTACGCGCGACGGGGCGGCGGCGGTAAGCACCGTTGTTATATGAGAAAATTGCCTAGCAACGAACTCATGTCAAAAAATGCATTAGTGATGCGTTGCGCTGAGATATATGGATATCGATAATTGTTAGTTTTTTTTTTATATTAAGAACCTATTTTACAAGAATTAATACATTTTATTTCAGTTTCCCGGAAGATCCAGAAATGAAAAATAAATGGATGGATGCAACTGAACACAGGGAAAATAATTGGTTTGCCTCAAACTAAAGTGTAATTTGTTCTTTACACTTTAAAGAGGATTGTTTTAATCCGTCCTAAAACAGACACATGCTTTTTAAGTGGGCTGTACCTACACTCAAATTAAGATACATATATAAAACCATAAGTTAACTATTATTAGTACAGCCACGTGCAAAAATATTATGCAAGTTTTTTTTATGGTAGAACACGTACTTTCGTACTTTTTTATCTTTTTAAAGGGGATTGAAGATTTTCATATGGAGCCTATCTGTATATCGTCCTATCAGGCCTATCTATATAAATTGTAAATTATAATATTATGTATCCTATACATGTATATGTATTATATGTATATCGATTTATGTAGGTTTCATGCGTGCCCGCCGTTCTGAAAAAAAAATCACAATGGTGGACAGATAGAGTATGCCACGGATCTTCAAAGCCCTTTGAAGTTAAAAAAAAAATATTATTAATTAGGTATTATTCATCATCAATAATTTATTCATATGTTCAATATGAAAAGAACTCTGCCCCACCGTATTTCTAGATGTAGCACAAGCTTTTGATAGAGTTTGCCATAAGGGTTTGATATACTAGCTAAGCTGCTGCCTAATGATTTTGACGATATCCTGCAAACATACATTACAGATAGAACTAGCTTCTGCCCGCGACTTCGTCCGCTTGAAATTTCACCCTCTTAGGGGTGGAATTTCCCAGGCCCGTGCCGGACGGCGCGTACGTGTTCCACGCGCGCCTCAAAGAGATGTCAGCATCGGGGAGGGGCCCCTTAGGGCCGAAGCCTGCCGGGTCAGCGGGATTGTCCGAAAGGGTTACCGCTGGCCCGGAACATAAAGGGCTAAGGAAGGAACACGGGTGGGTTTTAGTCAGTAAGAGTCTGACACTCCCTTCCGCTCCACCCAGAGCGGGAGGAGTCATTTGATGATTTCCCATCCGCAAAAAAAAAAAAAACAAAAAAAAAAAAAAAAAAAAAAGGGTGGAATTTCGAAAAACCTTTTCTTAGTGGATAGTAGGTAGGTATCCACTTTTTTCTTCACAAAGAACACACCCACCAAATTTCATGTCTCTAGGACCAGCGTTTTAGGCTGTGCGTTGATATATCAGTCAGTGATCGATAAAAATATCGATACTGATACTACTAGCACTTTGCCAGCGAATAAAAAAAAAATTAAAGCTATCGTGTCACAAGGTATTGTGTTGTGTCCAGTGGTCCACCCAAAACCCAAAAAACACTTCTCTTTTTTTTGTGGTTGATTTCTATCGATATTTTTATCGATCAAATATTTATATTAACCCATCTTCCCTAGAATTGGATGTGTGCATTCAGTGTCTGTATCTATACTTTCTAGTGCCCGCCCCTTTTGAGCATGTGCGCAATAAAATATCACAAAAGTGTTACGCTTGTAGTCTTGTGTGCGTGTCAAAAAAGCCGCCCCTTTTGATAATGTGTGCAGTATTTATTTATCTTGTTTTTGTGGGAGTTTCCGAGGCGGGGAATATGTGGCGACACTAGAACTTGAACAAATATGCAGTGAAGGCATATCTTTCGGATATCTAAGGGAATATCTAAACTAACAAACCGGAAAATGAATTAATTTGATGACTTTTGTGGGGTCATCGACCGCAGATAGTGTATTCATTTGAAAAGTCAGTTTTTTCTTTAAACATCAAATGTTGTATATTTTATCGTGTTGTTAAGATATCGTTACTCATCACGTTTGCAGAGTTTCGCTCGCGAATTTAATTTCACCCTGTATTTCTATTAATGCTACAATGTTCTTTGGCTACTCCTACCTTTCAACAATTTCCTCCAATGGGTATCGTAGCGGTATCTAGCGGCTCTTATCACCAGACGGTGTAATCACTGCACTGCCAACGTAACATTATCTCTACTACAGTTAGTTGTGCGCCGAATAACGATACCACCATTAGATAATAACATGTAAGCTCAGCCAACAACTACTTACCTACTCTACTTTTCTCCTCGTAAAGATAACACTGGTTCTAGTAAAAAAGCAGCTAATTTTATAGATACTCAGTAAAGTTACATTAGTAACAACCTCTTTGTATGGAGGAAATTAAAAAAAAAAATAAGTAGGCAAGTTCCGAGCATTTTACAACAATGATTGACGTTCACGCAATCTGAAAGGAATTAAACAAATCATAAACGCCAGGTTCTTTCCGATATTTTTAATTTAAACATCGTAAAGTAAATTCAACACAAATATTATTATCTAAGCCTTTTATTTCCTAAAACTTTTAAAATTAATTACAATATTATCATATAATATTCATATCTCATTCCTAATTATAATCTGAATAATAATTTTATCATGCATTTTAACAAATAAATAAATTGATTTTATAAACTGAATAATATAAAATAAATAATTTCTTGTTCAATTAGCATTCCTCTCTGTCTTGGGCCATTCTAGTCCAGGTGGGGCCGGTAACGGCCATAATATCGTCGCACCACCGGCGCCTGGAAACTCAATACAAATAGGCAGACATAATATTTGAATGATTTTCCGCAAAATTAACCTATATTCTAAACATAACATGAGTTTACAGCGTTATCAGAAACATAAAGTAGTATGATACTGTATCCGAATAAACAAAATGCGTCTGCGAAGGGCGTTGACCTCCAGCATTGCATGGTGCATACGTTCTCATACGAGTACAACTCACTTGTAAAAATATTATAATAAACTAGGAATGCCTGAATGTGTATGCACGCAGCGTCAGTTCATTGACTTACAAAGAAATTGAATGAGGCCATGCAAGGACTTATTGCCTCTATTATATTCGATAAGTCTCGGTATTGTATGTGTCATCAAGTCAGAGGAAACTAGCATATTAATTCTTTAGGTATTATTTATATTATTGTATAATTTTGTGTACCGGGAGGTGAGGTAACCACGGATTCCCGAGAACAAAACTAAATCCTGCTTTAAAATGGAGCATGATTATTTTAATTCCCTAACTAATTAAACAATACTACCGAAACTGACTCACGGAGAACAGTAAACGGAAAATTCTAGGATTTGAGAAAGTAAACAAATTGACGTACTTAAATAATCGTACATTAGTCGTCTTGTAAATAAAAGGGCAAAGATCGTTTGAGTCAGCTGTGCGTACAAAAAAAAAACTAACAGGCAATGCGTCATCCTGCTGTTACTTTATTTTATAAGGAAGTATAGTATCTGTTAATTGTACTGCGGTATGGAAAATAAATGAGTTCAACCACTCGTAGTATTTATTCTATCTGCGGTTTGTGATTACCCAAAGAGTACTGTACTAGGATTTCTTTTTTCCTCAATACAGTGTTCCAATTCCCATTTGGTAAAAATTAACCATCAGGATCCCCGATTGAGGAAACCGTACAATATCCGTACTTACAAGGAAACTTGCAAATGTTTTGTGACGACACTGAAGTTCTACAGAACAAAACTAAAGTAGTATTGTCCGTGACTTAGCATTAGATTTCAACCTTGTTTTGGTCTGTCTTAGACACTTCCTCAAGATAACTTTGAACAACTATATCCACTATGGGAAACAGAACCGTCTGCTTGAAATGTTTTACAGGCGTAAAGTTCAAACCACAACAATAAAGATAAGAGAAGCAGAACACAATTGTTGGAAGCAAACATAAACTTTGAAAGTAACAAAAACTGCGTATGAGTGAGTGTACATGTGACACACAAAGATTTAAATTGTTAGATTCGCCCTAACTCGTCAAAAGATAGTCGCGTTTCAGTTTAGTTTAGATACCTCTGACACAATGACGCAGTGACTTGACTTGATTGTCATGGAAACGCTTTTTAATAATGTGTGAGCTCACTCTTGTCACTATGGACACTTTTTCACGTGAATCAAGTACGGTGAGGGCAAATCCAGCGATTTAAATATTTGATAAAACCGCAAGACGTGAGATTAGTCAAAACGCGATGTTGATGCTATCACAACAATGCCTGGAAGCATTAAACACTTGTCTCAACTCACCAGTTTACTAGGAAAACATTGAGTTACAAAACTGAAGGCTATCTTAACGTCATCGTAGCCTAAAAACGTTTAAATTGTTTCATAAACTTCCGCTTATGAATTCATTGTCTCGTCATTGGTATTAAATTAAGCTAAGACTGTTTTAAATCAAATCAAATTATTTTATTTCACATAAACCTACATGTGCACTTAAGAAACGTCAGAAGCTAGGTGCTCGGTTCCTATGGGGAAGAGCCGGCAAGAAACTCCACGGTTACCTACTCTTTTAAAAATAATTGGCTTTTACCTCTTTTACAACTTCTTCAAATTACAGTGTTAATAGTTATGGGAGGAAAGTGTAGCCCTGTCAACAAGTACCAGGTACTTAACAAAATAGAAAATGGTCAACAAATGTACAGTTTACAAATTAGTGGTTGTGGTTTTGATAGTTCAATGTCTCACAATTTAAGTGAATCCAGTCTATTCGTAGTATAGATTAACTATCAAGCACTTAAAGATAAAATCTTAAAGGATCCATTTCTTCAAACTCATTTACAGTCATTTTACCGTGAGTGAAAACATGGCAACTTGAAATGAATCCAGTCTAGACAGATAAAACTTATATTTCTTCTCGGCTGGGCATTACGATGAATGACTTCATATATTTATACAGCCATAAGTCGTCAGTTACTCCGTCTATTTATAAAGTTCGAATAACTCTCCCGCGGTGTTTTGATTTCGCGACAGCCCTACGCCTCAACTTCAGTAACTCGTCCTCATTTCGTTGTGAAACTCATATTTTTTCGTCCAGAAATATTCTTAAAATTTTTCTGCAATAAAGGAAATTGTGTCAAGTTTTGAAGGCTCTATTCCTTCCTTGCCTTTGAGCGCCGCTGTGTTATTTGGTAAAATTAACGACGTTTTTCGGTCTGTTGCACGTAATTACTTTCCATGAGATTTTCAACAGGGTATTCGAAAATACCTTACAAGTTCGTTTTAAGCCCAGATAGTAATTGCACAGGTGTAATGTCAAACTCCGATACTAGAAAGCAAACACATAAAGACTTGAAATGAAATGTCAGATTACTATCTGGGTTTAAAAAACGGACTTTAGCCGGAATTACTGTTTAATTGAATACTAAGCAGTCGAACTTGCGAAGCGCTGTTATTACACACGGAAACACAATAACCCCTGGGTGAGTTAACGCGATAATTAAGCGAGTTACACACATGGTTAACGTGTCACCAGCTATAGTGGAACACGTGTTTTAAACGATTCATGACGTTATCTGTGGACCAACGACTCCTCTGTGAAATAACAGAGGCAAGCCAAAAGTGTGGGACATATTCTAATTTACTCGGCCATACTCGCAGATTGAATTTATTATTTCAATCATAGTTTTGATGCTAATATAATAATGGCTTGATACGTAACTACTAGAGTGAAGCTCAGTGTAAAAGAAAATTTAAAGAACGATCAAAAGATAACGCAAAGTTTATGTTTACAAATAAATCGACCCTGGAGAGGCTGGAGACCGGAAAGATTACTGATTGTTACTTCGCCCCAATTTTGAGAAACTAGTCGACGCGAGAATACTAACACAAATATTTGAACGAGCGACGACGACCCACGGTCTTTATTGAAGGAAATAAAATGTACGAAATAAACCTTTGGTCGGCCAAACACCAATAACTCCTATTTACCCAATATATCGTGGCTTAGTAATAACAGCCGCTTGAGTCGATCGATCGCTACGTTTGTCGCGGTCGGTCTGTGGATGAACCCCTCCGTGTCTAGTTTGTGATATTTAAGCTACGCTTGCCGCCGTTGGTCCATGGATGGGTGACCGTCTTTACATACCAAGTCCCCTCCGTGCCTCGGAAAGTACGTTATCCATTTGTCCCGGCTGTCATTCTTGGATTTTTGACAGTCGTTACGGGTCGTCGGCACAACCAGTATTATCGCTATCGTATTACCCAGTATCTGGGTTGTTGAGGTTAGATAGGCAGTCTCTCCTTGTAAGATACTGGTATTCAGCTGCATCCGGTTAGACTGGAAGCCGAGTGCCGACCCCAACATAGATGGTTTAAGGCTTGGCAGATGATGAACGTGTGCTTTCTTAACCTTCGTTGAGTCATGGAATTATTAGTCAGCCACGAACCGATATTATCGAATCGTTACGCGAGTACTGACGCATCGGCTTGATTTGTTTGATATCCAAGAGTCATGTTCTTTATAATGTTTTGGGGGTGTTCCTTGTGTTTGCATGTTTTGTTGTTTTAATTAAACCCTTGCCTATTGTTGGCTTGTATTTTATGTTTATGAAAAAGGTATCATCATTTCGGTGATGGTTTTGCCATAATATAACTCTAAAGCTCTGAACATAGCATTACATTGATAATTTAAGACTGCAAAGGCTGCTAATTGCAGGGTTATTTATTAATTGATTGATCGTCCGAATCCGACTACAATAAATTAAGTTGTCGAGTATCTTACTGAAGTCCAAAATACAGCGGTTAATCGGTAGCCTCGCCGTTAATTTGGGTGAAGAGGAAGACCAACTATGGTAACTATCTTATCGTTTTATTATCTAATTTAAGTGTAGACCGCAGTGCCCGCAGTGGCACAGAATAGATAGTAGATAGGACTTTGCCTAAGTTAAACCCTGACATTGCGTAACTGTTTGTCATAAATCAATGGTAGGGCAAGTCTACCCATTGATTCATGATAACGTCTATCAAACGCTGATAAAAGTCTTTTAGAAAAACATCAACATAATAAAATATATCATTCTGGTTGCTGTCATGATATTTAATGAGTCATACGGATTTATGCTAGTAGTGATTTATTTTTGTTCCTATTTGTCGCGTCGCTCGGTGACTAACAATCTCAGGTCAGATGTTCCCATGTGCCATGTTCAATATTCCTTCGAGCTGGCTGTTATGCAACGTGATTCATTTGTGGAATGAAGAGCGATCGTTGTAGAGATGCGTACGCGCCGGGTCGAGGGTTATGGGCGGTCAGTCGACGATCTTTCCTTCTTTATATTCGTTAGGGTTCGTACTGGTGTTACGCTAGAGTGAATCATATTTGTTGATGCAGTTGTGTGATTCGCCGCGAAAATCAGTATTTAGACCTTTCTACAAACCATAAGCGATAACGGAACAGAATCAATCGTGACGCATTGACATACATTATATTTGGAAGTCATTAACATTCTAGGCGAGTTCTGTAACTATAATTAGTGTGATATATAGTTTTCTATGTTGAAATACAAATCCATCTATTAAAAACAACATTCTGCATAGTAAAACAAAAACGAGTTTATCGACATCGACATTCCCTTGCCAGGAATATCTGACAGGATGTCGTACTCGACACGATACGAGGGCAGAATATTAGCGATCGTTATAACACGGCCAATTTATATTGTGCACTTGTGACCTCTAGACGTGGCCGAGAATAGAGGGCAGCGTTGTGTTGTTTTAAACACAGGATTTATATGCATGCTCGGAGGGTATACTCACTCGTAGGTGGCGAAAATAGTTAGCTATTTATAACGGCATTACAGCAGATACAATGTGTATGGTATTTTTAATCTGCGTTTTGTTATCGGGTAAAATGATTTCGTAATGCTTTTTCCTACATGCGAGCTGATGAATCTATTGTTTGTTATTGTTAATTTTTGTTACCGTTGGTTTGCTCAAAATTTTATTTCACAACGCCCGTAAAATTTGGTAACTTGTATATTTTTCTAAAGCCGTAAATAGATGCTGCAATTTCTGTTTCTAATAAATAAAGCTGCAGGTCTAGTGCCTTAATGTGTCTGGGTTCATAAATTGTGCATTGAGGTCTAGATTTTTTGCTTTTTTGCCGTTGCAAGCATGTGCTGTCCACTTGACTTATCACATCCTTCATCCTTAGCACGCAAGAACGTGCTCAAGGGTTGTTTTTTCTTTGGGTCAGTGTAATGCGCTATACTGCCTTATTATTTTTAAAATACAAAAAAAAACACTGGCAGTTTACCAGACAGCTCACTGATTTGAAGTCGTTATGCGTACTAAAAATTCTACGTTCCATACTTGAAAATATGTAGGTACCTACCTATTTCACATTTCTCGCGGATTTTTAACTAAAAAAATACATCATGATTTGAAATGAGGTTGCAACTTCCGTTGAAAAAGTATTGTTGGTTTTTGTTCCAGTTCATAATCTCATCCTTTTTGCGAGATTTATGATGACGGTTGTCACAACTCCAACAAAATGGGCCAGAGTTTATCTTAATACTTTCCTAGGGTCAATGTTTAATGTTTCTCTTTTCTTTGTCCTCAGAGCCGTCGGTAAAACATGTCTGCTCATCAGTTACACCACAAATGCCTTCCCAGGAGAGTACATACCTACAGTGTAAGTATATGGAAGTATATGGTGCTTGACGGGTAAAAATTCAACAAATTTTTATCCGTCAAGCACCGCGCGTATCCTATGTAATATGATACAATAGAAAATCAATTGAGTCTCATTAGCGGAGCTTGAGAAGTCACACAGAAACGTTGAATACCTACTACAAAGTTATGCATCGTTAGCAAAGTTTACCCAAATCAAAGAAAATGTAACAAGATGGTATTATGGATGGTATTGGAGATACTTTGTAGCTGTTTGACCTATTTCGTAGCAGAATCCAGAAAAAGCTTCATAATAATTATTAAATTTGTTAAACAACGTCCAATCTTTTTTTTTTCTGATTGTCAGAATGCTTTAAGCTCCAATTAATTTATTGTATTGCTGCAGTGACTGATAGTGATAAGAATATACTTTGAATTTGAAAACATTCAGCTGCGACACCAGCATGACTTCTTAATTTTTTGCCGCAAATTTTTGCAAGGTCGACTAACTGCCAAAAACAGGCTAGATGTTCCAAAGCCTTCAAAAATCAAGATAACTAAAATGATCTTCAAAAACGTGATTAAAATCTAAACATCCTCAGATTCGACAACTACTCGGCGAATGTGATGGTGGACGGCAAACCCATAAACCTGGGCCTATGGGATACGGCAGGTCAGGAGGATTACGACAGGCTGCGACCGCTCTCCTACCCACAGACCGATGTCTTCCTCATATGCTTCTCGCTCGTCAATCCAGCCTCGTTCGAAAACGTCCGGGCTAAGGTACGTCCTCAAATCATAAAGTTCTTATTCTTCTTTGAATAGAATTACCGGGGTAATTGCGTATCACACTTGCTATACCAATGCAATTAATTTTGACAGTTCCATCAATATCATCGGGTTATTAATTATGTTGTAAGGTGAATGATTTTTTAAATATGGGAAGCCACGGATTTATAGCATTTTTTTTGTTTGTTATTGTTTTTGAAAGTGAGCTCCGCGAACACTGCTGATATTTTGGTCCACCTGGACCTTTGAGGAACGGGAGTAGACTATAAAAGTACCACGAGTGTCTATTTCTTTTCATAATAATTAGAACAGTTCGGGCTGGATAAGGGCTGTCTATGTTCAGTCTTGATTGCAATGATGACAATCAAACCTCATAAAAAAATGGCAGATGTTGAGCCAGACAAGGATAAAAAAAAAATAAAAAAAAATTGCTGTGTCTCACTCAGGTATTAAGCAGACAAGGATAGAAATAAAATAAAACTAGTTTAAGATTTTAAGCCACATAATACCAAGATACTATATGTATTACGTATGTGTTAGACCAGGGAATATTACAGTTTCCAAGAAACAGCCGTTGTTAGACAAGGGAAACTTTATGTCCATACACGCCTGCGCAGTTAGACTTTATCACGTCAAAACGTGCTGAAATAGCTAGTCGTCAAATCTAAGTTCCTACTCATTGTAAAGTTGTACATGTGCCCTCGCTACTGTTCTTTGTTCTGAACTTGATGCATGTCACCAATTAGTTATTTCTACGGAATTATATGACTCATGTAATCAGGAAGTTCAAATTAAAACGGAGAATGAAAATCTTGACAAGATATAACATTATGTTGTAAAGTACTTGATTTAGGATTTATGTAGTACTTACCAACAAGCTCAGATAGCGAGATGAACATCATGGTGTCATGAAAGACTATACAGGAAACATATGTGAAAAGCAGAAAGATGGAGGAAGCGTTTGCCTACCCAGCAATGGGACAGTCTAATCATCATCTTTCTCTAGTCCTTGTCCCAGTCTATTAAAGGTTGGTGGAACATGTCTTCTTCTTCCATTCTTCTCTATTATTCGTCATCTCGGTAGTAGTAGTATTTATAAGCAATACTTGTGGTGCTGGTGACCAATGTCCAGCTGTGATGGTCTGAATATAATGATTTTTTCTAACCAATCTTGTCTTCTGCATTTTCCAGTGGTTCCCCGAGGTGAGGCATCACTGCCCGTCGACGCCCATCATCCTGGTCGGCACGAAGCTCGACCTGCGCGAAGACAAGGACACCATTGAGAAGCTGAAGGACAAGAAACTCGCGCCCATCACTTACACACAGGTATACTATATTGTATTTGATCTTTAAGTTATCCCCAAGCCGGGCATTATCCCATGTTACTTGGGCTCGACGCAATATGTTTTTCTCTTCTTTTTTCTCATGTCAGCCGTCACCTTATCATTCACTCAACATTTATATTAATCACTCGTTTATACAAATGTGTTCCATCGCTCCTCTTCACTTGCGCATACCAAGATAAACGGTTCCTTTTTAAGGTTCCGTACTCAAAGAGAGCCAACGGGACTATTACTAAGGACTATGGCTCCGCTGTCCGCCCGTCCGTCTGTTTGTCACAGGGCTGAATCTTTTGAACCATTATAGGCAATCTGTATTTCGATGATGAAAGTACTGCCATAAAATTAGCCCATAATAATCCTACTATCCTACTTACTAATCGTAGGATTAGAAAACAATACTCCTACTAATATTATAAATGCGAAAGCTTGTGAGGATGGATGGATGTTTACAGTAATATAGCTTATACATCAGAATAACACATAGGATACTTTTTATCCTGGTATTCCCACGGGATCGACAGTTAAGTGGGGGGAAACTGCGGAGTGCTGCTAGTAATTAATAAAACCCAATAAAATAAACTGTGAAATTAAATATTGTTAAATACCTTACCTAACACCTATAGTGGAACCCAAGGTAAACAGAAAGCTCATGTCGGGCATATATGCTTGACACTTGATGTATTTTCGTGGCGCCTTTTGTCATATCCGAGGTGGGAAGTGGCGCAGCCCGCAGGATATTACAAATGTTCGCATATGTGTTGCGAATATTATGGCGTTCCATCTTATGCACCTGGAATGTGATTACGTGGCAAATGACACCTATTGGTATTGGAATGTTGTTGGAATTATACACTGGGTATTGTGGTAAACATGAAAGTTTGAATAATAAACGAACTCTTTTCGTACTTTTCAAGCTTCCGGGGTTGATATTCGTAGTTGATATTTTATTTCTTGAAATAATATTTTTATTTGATTAAATAGGAATAACAAAGAGCTACATTATTATTTATCATTCATATTACAGACAAAAAAACAAGTAAGTAACATAAGTAATAACGTAGCCCACAGCGCTGTTCACTGATTACCATTAATAAATAAAACTTAAAAGTCACTAGGAGGTGAACTGTTCATGCATAACAGTCCCATAATATCATTTGATCCCATAATTTCTCATCTCTCATTAATTCTTCATCCATTCTTTATTTTTCTCCATCCACGCATGGATTGCCACCCTCTTTTTTTAAATTTTCCTACCTACGGGCTATGACGCTATTAATATACACACACACACATTAAAATAAGCCAAAACAAACATGCCGCCGAGGTTTAGGCAAATTGGTTAGAAACGAAATTAGATCAGAAGCAGAGACGGACATGGTCGACCCTTACAGGTTCCACCAAGTCTATAACCACATCAGATTACTAATAAACGTATATCATGTTCCAGGGCCTCGGCATGTCTAAAGAGATCAGCGCAGTGAAGTACCTGGAATGCTCTGCGCTCACGCAGAAAGGTTTGAAGACAGTGTTCGACGAAGCCATCCGCGCCGTGCTGTGTCCCGTGCAGCCCATCAAACCGCGGCGGAAGTGTAGACTGCTCTAAGGATTGTGTAGCACTGTCAGATAAGGTACGAACACTTTTACTAAGAGATAAGAATCATCATAATTATCATCGTCATTCTCCTGCTTTTAACCCAATTAAGTTAGGGTTGGCGCAACATGTCTTTTTCTATCACACTTCTCTAAGAAGTAAGAATATCACGCATATTATCACGAATACAGCCCGATTCAAACTTTATGGCAACTCGGAACATGATGCGAGTCCACAAATATAGATACACCTAGATAACGCAAGAGCATCTACTTCGCGTGCGGGGCAGCTTACGTACAAAAAAATCGTAAGCCGCCACTTTCACGCTCAGTCCTCTGTACTGCTGGCTGGGTGAGCGTGAGCGCTGGCGTTAGGCCCTGGGGATGTGGCGAGACGGGTGCCGCAAAGGTCAATTTCCGTAATTAAAATCGTCCAAAATCTAGTCGCAATCTCATCTCGACGCTAATCAATGTCAAAAACGAAGTCAAAAAGTATTTTTGACAGATTAGAATGCAATCGATCTTAAGAATTCAGGAATGGCCCCTCTGATATAAGTGAAATGTAAAAAAAAACCGGGCAAGAGCGAGTCGGACTCGCACACCGAGGGTTCCGTAACATCCGGGTCTATTCATAAGGTTTATGTTTATGAAATTAAATGTTTTTTTATTTTTGAGTTGATTGAATGAATGGTAAATTGTGGTTTACGATTTATGACGTATTAAAAAAAAACTACTTACTAGATTTCGTTCAAACCAATTTTCAGTGGTAGTTTACATGGTAATGTACATCATATATTTTTTTTAGTTTTATCATTCTCTTATTTTAGAAGTTACAGGGGGGGGGGGGGGGGGTTACAGTTACATTTTACCACTTTGGAAGTGTCTCTCGCGCAAACTATTCAGTTTAGAAAAAAATGATATAAGAAACCTCAATATCATTTTTGAAGACCTACCCATAGATACCCCACACGTATGGGTTTGATGAAAAAAAAAATTTGAGTTTCGGTTCTATGTATGGGGAACCCTAAAATCTATTGTTTTTTTTTCTATTTTTGTGTGAAAATCTTAATGCGGTTCACAGAATACATCTACTTACCAAGTTTCAACAGTGTAGTACTTATAGTTTCGGAGAAAAGTGGCTGTGACATACGGACGGACAGACAGACAGACAGACAGACAGACGGACAGACAGACATGACGAATCTATAAGGGTTCCGTTTTTGCCATTTGGCTACGGAACCCTAAAAAAAAATGAGCAAGTGCGTGTCGGACCACGCACAATAAAGGGTTTCGTAGTTGGAATGAATTTATCCCAAAAACAAATTTAACATTGTAGTTGAAAAACATTTTCTCTCAAACATTCCAACTGAAAATGTAAGTTTCGGAGATAAGCCTAGCCTCCCCTTATCTCCGAAACAACATTATCGTCTATTTTCTTAAATAACTTTAATACAATTGCCTTTAAAATTATGAAATAATAAATTTGAGATCCTTACAGGTAGTAAGCTCTTTCATGTGATATGTAACACGGTACAGATTGCGAAACTTTTTTTTTACATTTTTTGCCCCCCAAACACGTCTGTGTTTGGGTCACAGAGGTTCATATGTGTACCAAATTTCAACCTAATCGGTCCATTAGATTCGGAGCAAATTGGCTGTGACAGACGGACTGACAGACACACTAGTGATCCTATAAGGGTTCCATTTTTTCCTTCTGAGATACGATACCCAACTCAACTAAGTGCTGCTGCAAAAAATGAAAAAAAAAAACGTTACGTTCTTGACTGGTGTATAATGAATGATGGTATAAAGCCATCATGATTACAGTGTAAGAGAGAGACGGAGCTATACATGACCGATAGCACCATCCCCTTTTCGCACTGGAGTTATGATACTCATGGTGGCATAATACGGGTGCTGGTCGCGGGCGAACGTTACCTAAATAAGCCATTCTACCCTTTTTTGATGTGGGGAAATCCTCAGGGATGAGAAATGATAACTCCCCTCGGAAAGACTTAATTTACTCTTGGTGAAGTAAAATCCGGTAGACATATTGATGGGCCTGGCAAACGATAAAGGTCGAATGATTAGAATTGCATCAATTGGTATTAATCATCTGTCAGGTGCATATCTCAATCTTGTCAATCCTCTTCATCTTCGTTGATTAATCATTTACTGACCGATACTAAACGTCGAAATCGATTTCTAAAAACAAATTTGCTAATTCTTTTTGTGAAGTAGCTTTTGTTTTTTTTACCCGACTGAAGCGGGGCTCCAAAGAAGTGTAATGTTTTTATTAGTACGGTTCTGGTAATAAAAGAAGACTTGAGTGACAGAATTATCATGGCACTAAATGAATAATAATAATAATAATAATAATTTATTTGCATCAAGTTTTACATTTTACATTAAACACATGGTAGTACATACAGTTTAAAGTAAATTATACAATAGTGTGGCGACACCAGCACCCTTGCTAAGTTGCCAAGGCAACTTGTGTGAATAAAAATACATAAATCATGAATTTCTTACATCATCATCATGCATCAATTAGCTTATGCGTAACGAACTATTGAGCCTTGAAACTGAAAGGCCTTCCTCTTGAAACAGTAAATGAATGCTTCCTATTTTTTTATTTTTTTTTTTGTTTACAGATAGCGTAGTACAGACGTCGATGCCAGTGTATACAGCATAGCTTACAATAGAGCGCACCAACATCAGTATAAATGTGCATAAAACACGAGCGCTGTAACTGAATGGACTGCAATAAATGCATACATAGATGTTAATTTTTACTGTTAAAGTACGCATTATTAATTAATATGTAACGTGGGTTGGTGTGAGTGAGGTCCGTTTAATGTATAACGCTTTTTATATCGACCGGATATTCTCGTCACTGGCAGTTTGTAGAGGCTGCACAAAGGATGACCTTTGCCTAATGTGTTGCAGAAGTTTGTCTATGGATGTCACTGGATTCTTTATTCAAATTGTGTCGTAGTTTCATTATCTGTGTGTCGTGGAACTGTCGTAATACTTGTGAACTTCTACCTCTAGCCAATAATTCATAATATTTGTAAATTGTGTCACATTGTAGCCATACCGCCGCCTGTCAGTGACTGCTAGGTAACTATCCGAGTATAACTCATATTTGGGTGCTTTATCATAACTTGACCGTCGCTATTACGAAAATGTAATTACATTCCTACATCTATGATAATTTCGGGTACAAATTGTTTAAACTTACTTCACCGTCGCTTCTAAACGGTTGTTTAAAAAAAATGGAATTGTTGAAATTTGTGTTTGCCAGAGATTATATTTTTCGATTTATTATTGCTTTTTATTTGTTTCCACATTGTTGTGTATATCAATGTTTACAGTCGACTCAAACTTGGATACATTTTCGTCCTTATTTCTAATGTGTCAAGGTTCAAATTGTATACGAGTTACAATGTCGACTAAGACTCGGTGGCGTCATAAGTACAGCATTCGTTCGTAAGAAAATGGTTAATCATTAAAGTTTCGTATTCATTGTATATTTAATTAATTAAAAGGTTATAATATGTACCTATGTATGATGTAAACTGTATTTCGTTTTAATACGCTATACAGATTCCAGGATAAATTGACTTCGATGTGATTTGTAGGTTAAAATGTCTTAAATAAGAACCCACTGTACTGTACAAAACTTAAAACCCAAGCACATAATCCTGCATTTACTAATTCATTCATAACGTTAAATAATTTCAAGTAACTCATGCTGAAGTCGACTTTGATTGGAGTCGGAAACTAAAAGAAAAGTTATTTCATAATAAAATAGCCGTTGCAGCTGTGTGAACATTGTATTTTGAATCTTATGCCGCCGTCACACGTAGCATAATGCAATGACTATATTTCATTACTGCGTATTATTTCTCTAAATCGGCTAAAAGCTTAAGAGTATAAGCGCCCGCGTGAATGGTCAATACTTAGATACATATCGTTGGTAAAGTGTAGCTATGCTATCGTGGCGTCTTTGTAATACTAGTAGCGATAGATTTGCGATTTTGAACTTAATTTCTATAAGACTAGAGTCAATTCTACCTTATTGACATATGAGCATAGCATAACGTATTTCTTCAAGTTTGGAATCGCAGAACTATGTCCGCTGGAGCAGTTTACAATAAGCAACAAGATTGTATCGCAAACGTTTAGTCTTCTACGGCTAATATGAAATCCGCACAACTACTTTTAGCATTAACCGACCGAATCGCGATGGACAGCATTCTGTTCTACGTTTTGCTCACCGATCATCTCGATTCGGTCGCATTACTGTCACGGGAGGCATTTTTCGCAAAAAATGTGATAACGGGTTTAGGCTCTAATTGACTGTCTAGACATTTTTACACGGCCTCTAGATATGAGACGCTTTTTTTTACCTTATACGCCTAACTTCACGACTGTCGTAGACTCTACAGATCGTTTCTTTATTATATAAAATGGCACTAAGTTAATTACTGTCTAAATCCACTCCTAAAATATAAATGTTATACTAAGAGAAACAGTACTCGTAAGTTTGTGTTTAAGTGTGCAATTGTTGTTGCTTGTCACCGAACGCGGCACGCCGTTTATAACTAGATGCCATAGAGTTTTATTCGTTTAAAAAGTTATTTTACTATTGAGTTTTTATTCTTCTGTTTCTAAATTTAAAAAAGCTCGAACAATTGCACAGAACATCCCTAGCGGTAAGATTTTAATGTATGTATTGTTCAGATGCAAATATTTAGAAGAATCAGCATGTAAATACCGGTAATTTAGTATTAAATACAAAAATAAAATACACACGCCATTTACTTTGGTGTAACGTTTTATACTAGATCCAATTTTTTCACAATAAATGGACTTTCTAATGCTAATTCAAAATAAATAATTTCACTGTGTAGTTTTATGTATTCTCGTATCGTAATACGTTTATGGTTGAATGGACTAACTATATTATGTCTAGTTATAAAATATATAATTTTAATAATAGGTCAACAATATAATAAACATGTTGAGGCAGCGAAGGGGCGAGATATGAAACATAAAATAATATTTTTAAACTTGAAACAGATGCGATATTATTATTTTGTCAAGAAGATAATTATTATGAAATATTTGTCAATATTTTTTACAACAGGTGAAATGAGTGAAGG
The DNA here is from genome assembly GCA_916614155.1 of Mesoligia furuncula. Taxonomy (NCBI): domain Eukaryota; kingdom Metazoa; phylum Arthropoda; class Insecta; order Lepidoptera; family Noctuidae; genus Mesoligia; species Mesoligia furuncula. The sequence goes on from OU744796.1 coordinate 23,915,925, forward strand.
CGTCATCATAGCCAATGTATTAATAGCTTTGTCAAATGTATTCTATAACAACTATGTCACAGGACTATAACGATTGTATAAAAAAATATGTATGTTTATTAATTTAGTATGTCCGTTAGTCCAAATTTCCGTAAGTATATATTTTGTAGTATATGTTAGACACGTTAATTTGTATTTGTGTTGTTGTCATCTTGTTGATTGTACTGTATTGTTGGATATGTAGTCACTTATGCCATGTACTGCATTTGCTTTCATTCAAAGTAACAGCTTGTATAATATTATTATTTTTATACAAAATTGTATATGTATAGATATGCGCTGTGTCTATAATTCGATTGATATGATAGTTAGATAACGCTGTCGAGTAATTCTTCCAAATATTGTAAAGCCTCTGAATAATTCAAAATATATTTATATTAACTGTTCAAACTATGTGTTTTATTTATGTACTTAAATTATTTATATCTATATCATTTGGTTAATAAAAATGGCGCGTGCAGCTCCGTACACGTCATAGAAGAAAAAAGAATAAGAGAGATTTCGTGTGAGAGGCAGAGAGAATTATATCTTTCTTCTCTCTCATGTAACGAAATGTGCCAAAACGTGACGTCCTTAAACTTTTACACTCAATTATCGAATCGCCGCTGAAGTTTCACTTAATAAAACACGTGTCGTCACACGATATTTTTAATAACAAGATATCTATCATGAAGGTCTGTGCTCTTAGTGCAATATTTATAAATAACGTTGACCTTATGAAAAGAATCGCAACTGTAAAGTAAGTAGGTAGATAAAAGTTGTCGTCATTGAGCTATAGTCACTCGTGTCTAAACACACTATACCAAAGGTACGCGACTGAAGTTTTGCATGGTTACGCCTGCAATGCTATTTGATTTACTGACGACACAATTATGCCGAAATTACGTTGCGTTATAGCGTACAGCCGAACTTCGGTCGGGCGTAAGTTCAGCGGCAATTCATCATCATCATCATCATTTCAGCCGAAAGACGTCCACTGCTGGACATAGGCCTCCCCCAAGCACCTCCACTTCGACCGCTCCTGTGCTTCCCGTTGCAATTCGGTGGCAACGTATTCTGAGCACACATTATACGCGACCGAAGTTCGGTTCGATTGCCGAAGAAGATCTGGGGCGGGGAGCAGCGGGAGGCTGGCATACCCACGCCCCGCGTGTGCGCAACTGAATTCTGCCGCGTAAGTTTATGGTGTGTCATCATAATCATAACAGCCGAATACGTCGGGACGTAAAATCAGCCGCGGAACTTCGGCCGCGTACTTTTGGCATAGTGTGTCTATACACTTCCAGTTTTAGCTGACCTCGCATTGTATAAGTTTTTAGTACCTACCTACAATCAGAAGTCAGCTTATACCTACTGGTTATGTAAAACTTGATGTGTTGCCGTGCGTACGTACAAGTACGAAGATAAAAATTACGCAACCTTGGTAACAGATATCGAAAGTTCGAAACGTACTTTAGATAATGTTAGGAAAAAATACTGTAGCTATATAATATATAGCTTTGTTAAGAAAACATTCACGTTTATGATAACATTGCTCGCGATTATGTACTTTGATAAACAAGCGAATGATAAAAAATAATCCTTATGGCCTCTTTTTCTATATCCTTCTTTTCATTTTGACGGATGTTATACTGTTTGGACGCAGCAGGTGGCCTAGTTTATTGCGGCGCGATGTGTTGTTGTGCCAATCCTCCCGCCCCTGTGCTCTGTGCCTCCATATAACTTCTGGTTAATTTATCTCACGGATATCTGTCCATAAATTCCTTTTCTAATCTATCTTGTAAATAAATACCTATCCAGACGCTAAACAAAGACCCTCAAACTACTTTGGTGTCATTAGAATTGATTTATATTGTTGGATAGCATAGAAAATCGATGAATGTAGAACTCTACAGTACAAAGTTCGTTCGGAATCGCGTCATACAGCTAAATGCACGATTGCAGTTAAGTCAAAGGCTATATAACCACTCTTTGATTGCAGTCAACAGCTGTGTGTCAAGGTCTTGTGAACAACATATCTAGCACTCATTTAATGGGGCATGTGTATATCGTACAATTTAGCGATTTAAAACTACAGAAAAAGCTAGAAAATGGATGCCAAAGTGACCAATATGAACGATTATTGTCTGAACTATTAGGTAATTACTTATCAATGATGATCAGGGTCTATTGCGTATTGTAGTTTTGTTAAACCATTGTAAGTTGACCTGGTCCCTCGTCACGAAATAGAACTGCTAACTAAGTTTGAGGCCAAAAACAAAGTTCAGCGTAAACTGGATGCGAATAAAGATAGTACTCACGAGACGTTTTGTAATCAGTCGCTTGAGTGGCGCTGCCAGTGAGCAGTCCCCTTCGTCTGTCCCGCGAATTAAAAACAACAAAATAATTAAAACGTGCTACCAAAAAATTTACTTTAAATCTAAAACTATAAAGTTCATTTTGAAAGATGTCGAAAGTACTTCTGAGTAAGGAATTGCCTGATATTGAGGTTAGTTAATGCTATTTATATTTACCTACTTTTGTTTTCGTGTTAGATAATTTTAAATAGGTACTACTAATACACAATATCGACACTATCGATTAGGTGAACCGGTTGGTCAATCTGATAAGTTAATTGATTGATAACAAAATAGTAAACTTAAATTAGGTAAGTACTGGCTTTCAAGAAATGGTCGGGAAACAATAATATTTTATTCTATAAGTACCTACTCGTCAATATTATAATGATTATTCGTTTCATAATGTAAATAATTTAACACAATAAGTAATAATAAACACAAAGACTATTAAGTACCTAGTAATTCCGGTTAACAGTAATTGCGGACACAATAATTAAAACAGACTTGTGTGATTGGTTACTTTTTTTTAACACAACACATTTTTGCTATGGCCGAGGCCAATAGTTTGCTAACACAATGTCACAGTAAAATACAGCTCTAGTTTATTTTACTAGAAGTACAAGATTGTTCATTACCCTACTGCGGCGAATCCCAAAAAGAGGGTAATGATTTAGGATGGGGTGTATGTAATATAGGTCTACCAGAATCTCGTGGCAAAAAAAAAAAACAAAAAACTTTGTGGTTTTCATACATTTGACAACATTGGCAATGTCAAATGTATGAAAACCACAAAGTTTTTTTGTTTTTTTTTGCCATGAGATTCTGGTAGACCTATAACTATCATCCAATAGGTGTCTTCACTTGTTTCTCAGATTTGGTTCTAAAGAACATAATATCTATTTAAAAATATATAAGTACTTTTAACTATAGGGGGCAAAATTGATGGCAGCCTATGCTATACAACTATCAAGCATGACTATGCTAAAGGCGGAGACAGAAATGGAACTCTACCCGAATCTGCGCGATTCGTCGACTATAGTATCCTTTTCTGATAAAGGGGCGTGTTTCATAGATTCATTGTTGATTTCGTGGCAAATGTGTTACGATTACGTAATTACAATATAACTTAATGTCAAAGGCTATCTTTTGTTAAAGATAAATGTGTGAAATATTCTTTATTGTCTACGCACTTGAATCAAGGTTAATATTCACATCACACATGCTGTTTACGTACTACAGTCAACATGAAAAGTAAATAATACTAGTTCCAAAGTTTTTTTTTAATGAATCTCCTACTTCATTATTATTATAGAAACACATAATGGAGTTTATATACCTTTATGATTTTTAATAATTATTCTATCAATCTGGCCAGCCTTTTCCCAACTATGTTATTTTGGGGTCGGCTTCCAGTCTAACCGGATGCAGCTGAACACCAGTATCTTAGATGGACTAACTTCTTATGAACTTCACAACCTAGTTACTGGGTAAAGTCTGACAACCAATCTTACCCCTTAATAATATTGCCAATACAGCCGGGACCAATATAGCTTCAGCAGTAGGCACCTAATTGATATAAAGTTTCTGAAATATTGATTATGTAATATAATTATACCTAAACAAAAATAATGATAAGTGATAATTTAAGATAATTCGTAATTTCAGAACCTATTAAGGCTCAATCCGACGGTCAAGCCATACACCAACTTGGTCCCTTCAGCCCAAACGAAGAGGAACAAGCAGCATTGGAAGAGGAACGAAGACAGAAAATGTACCGTGAGTATTATCAAGATATTTATTTGTACAGGAGTTCAGAAAACCGCTCGAAGAAAGAGGGCATTCACACCTAACACCTTTTATTACCTGAGAAACAAATGCAAACGGTCAGAAAGGCCCTAACCCTAACGCACTGATAGTGACGCCAAGGCCGTCAAACAGGATCGACTTAGGTACCTACCTAACATTACTCGTCCTAGGTAAACGGCAGTTTAGTTAAGACTGACATATTTGGGGGCTACAGGTTACTCCCTACCCTAAGTACGAACTCCTTAGTTCTAACTAAGAATGAATGACAATACGATTTGACAGTAGTCCCTACAACCGATATGTATATGCCCGTCCGAAAAAATGAATTTGACACGGTGTTGACGGTTCAACTACTATCGGACGGGCCAGTATCTACGTCGACAGACATAGACGGTAGGTCGCCTGTCGATGACAATCGTAGATCTATAGGCCCACTTGCACCACAAATCACTAAATGTGTTTAACGCTAAAGTTATTTAAAATGGCGTTCTGTTTCTGTCAATCTTTTGAAGATAGCAGAGACAGTTATATGTTTTAAATAAAAAAATTGCGGTAAACGCATTTAGTGATTTGTTGTGCAAGCGGGCCCTAATCTTCAACAAGCTAAGCGTAAATTACATGCCGAAAATGCCAGGCGTCGAGGTACGTAACCTCCAAAACAACCCGCGATGCGAAGTATCGCAGTGAGGTATATTCTCTGCCTCCTCTCATCCTCTTTCATGTGCATGCGTGTCTCTCAGCATGCATTTGTTTTACATGGAGGTGACATGCAGGTAGTTAGCTAAACCGCCACTGCGAGGTATCGCAGTGAGGCAACTTGGGCATGTAATTACCCTAACATGCATCAGCGCTATTAAGCTGGGTATTCATTAAGTTCGCGTACCAAAAGTCCTCCGCTCACTGCATTGTGTTTGCATTATAACGGACACCACGACAAGGCAGATGCACGGACCACCGTTGGTGCACGCAGTCACGCACGTAGTGGATATCCAGCTTAACTGTATACATGTACGCGTACCGTGTAAGGTAAGCACTGATGCATCTACATAAGCATTCATGAGCGCGCTCTTATTATTTAGATTTAGTGCTTATTAATTAGGTAGGTACTGACTAATGAAACTCTTGTTAGCCGTAAGTAGCAGTCTATCTACGAGTAGTAGAATTCTAATTTTCAAAACATTAAGTACAATGTTTTGAAAATTAGAATTCTGAACTGACGTTAGTTACCTAATTACCTCTGTTATGATTGTTATAATTAATTCCAAAATTGACCCTGTAAGACTTATCTACCTGACTATAGTATTATTAATTGACTTCACTATAATTTCTGTTTTGTTTTGTTGACACTCTTTTGTTTGTTTGTATTAATATTAATTTATGTAATAATTTGCACGCCGTAAGGTAGGTAGACTGTAGCCGATCTCTTTATGTACAACATCTTATTCCTGTACCTACATTCATAGCAAATAAAGTTCTGATTCTGATTCTGACTAGGTAACTAACATCAGTTCAGATGCATCGTTATAAATAAACCCCTACAAGACTTTGTAGGGGTTTATTTATAAACGATGCATTTAAACGTGAAAAATGGACCTACTATGGTTAAACAGTCGCTAATCACTGCTTAACTTTAGGCAACGTTTATGAATAAATGGAGTAAATATAAAAAAAAGCATTTTGTTTAAATGTTTATCCTTGATTATTAGCTATGTAGATAGGTTTGGCACATTATTATTAGTTGATCGTTACAAATATTGCACCTGTAGGAAGCCTTGTATATCACCACAGATATCTATCTATCAGTATCACGAGAGGAAAACGTCGAAATAAATTGATAAACCAATGCAATATTACCTGCACAGTTTGACGCAGCGTTACAGGCGATTTACTAGAGAATTATTCCACATAACGTTTACCTACAACCGGAATAACTCACATATACTCTCACAATCTTTTTATCTCTGATAGTGAAACTGCATGCACGTGAACTAACTTGGTGATAAAATGTGATAGATTATTGCATTGTGAAAAGGCTAGGCAGATGATGATGATGAGATTATTGAATTGTGTAAAGAGGTGTGGGCCAAAATAACCACCACGTGGAGACCTGACACAGCTAAGAAGGCGTCGCGGCAGACCCCGTCGAAAATGACGGGATGAGCTGGACAAAACAAATGACCAGTGGTCCACTTTAGCCCTGGATCGGAAGTCATGGGGACAGGCCCTTGCCCAGCAGTGGGATGATGCAGTCTAACAGTAAATGAATCGTAGGTTATCGAACAGTTCCTGTATAGGGTGGCAGAGTCATCGACGCGCACCCTGTTACCAAGGATTCAGTACATGAGTCTGAATCCTCTGCGTTGAAATTTTTCATCATCATCATCATCATCATTTCAGCCGAAAGATGTCCACTGCTGGACAGGCCTCCCCCAAGTTGGGGGGGGGTTTGCCATAATCGCCACGCTTGGCAGGCGGGTTGGCGATCGCAGTATAGTATGGTGGTGGAATGCATAGAGAACGCTGCTGCCCATTCTCCGGTACGACCCTTAGTCGCCTTTTACGACACCCACGGGAAGTATGGGGTGATGCTATTCTTTAAGTCCGGCACCACACAGACAATTTTTCGTCAGTTATTTAAAAAAAGACAACAGCTGATCCATACATTTCGACCGCGTAGATATTGCATTTTTCTATGAAACAGCATTTTTTTTTTTAAAACCGACCAAACATTCCCAACGTGTGCTGAATTCACGGTTATATTAGTTTGTGCGTCGACGTCCCTGTCCCTATGCCGGCCACCCTGGAACACACCCGTCAAATTTCATCTCTCTAGGACCAGCTGTTTAGGCTGTGCGATCAGTCAGTCAGGACTTTGAATTTTATTTATACAGGGTTATTGGTAAAACATTAACAACCTCTTAAGAGGTCATTGTACTCATCATTATGAACAACTTTTACTATGGAACCAAACTTGAAATCGCGAAAAAAAATCACCTGTTCCCTACATTTATGTTTGTATAACTCGTCAAAATGTAGGGAACAGCAGATTTTTTTGTTGTTCCGCGTAAATGTCTATCCCGTGGGAAAATCGGGATAAAAAGTAGCCTGTATGTTAATCCAAGGTGTCATCTACCTCCATACAAAATTTTATCAAAATTGGTCCAGCCGTTTGAGCGTGAAGAAGTAACAAACATATAAACACACACACTCACAAACTTACGCCTTTGGCCTTTTAATATTAGTGTGATTACTCTCAGGTATTCTGAGCTGAGGTATTCCTCCCGACCGATTTCGCACAGTGGCCAATCTGAACGGAGACTAGCCAGGTACGTAGGAGTAGTGCACAACTGTGTGCGTAAAAACTCGTGCACTCTCTGTTTCTTTACTCTCATAGTCTCATAGATGGGACGGTAATTCGACACGACTGGAGAGAGATCAGTTGCAGGACGCGTGATTACAAAAGCCTGTTGATTTCGACCAGGTACTTGGCCCAACCGCTCTGGCTTTTAAAGTAGACACCCTCACTTTAATCCGACGTGTTTGGGCCAACATTATGGCCCAAACCAACAGGCTATTAGATTAGATCAATCGGTTTATCTATTTAAGAGTAGCGACAGAGTCAAACCTAACCAGTCCCCCAAACCAACAGGCTATTAGATTAGATCAATCGTATATATCAGAAGGTAGCGATCTGTATGATTATATTATACTGGCAGTTATTTAAGATTATACTGGCTACTATCGGTAGCGATCTGTCTTTAACTGAAAATAGGTTATTGGGTTCGGCCGTAAGTCCATCAACAACGATACGGCCCCGTCTGAAAGTGATTCGAAAGTTCAGAGTGTTTTTTTTTTTTCGTGAATATTTCCCAGGTTTTGATAGTTATTCTGCTATTCGGGGCGAAGACAAATCCAAGAAATCATAGATCATAAAAATCGATCCAGCGGTTCTTGAGTTATACAGGGTGGCGCAAAAGTAATGTCATAATTTGAATTGGCTGCCATTTTCTTGGAAAAGAAAAAAATTGGATTCTGTTTTCATGAAAAGTTTATTTGAAAGTGTAAAATTGATGACATTAATTGGTAAAATTATATCGCTCAAACGGCCACCCTCTCGAAGTCTCGAGTTGATGCACAATTTTGCTCGTTTTACGGCATTTTGAACTGTTGCTCGCAAAACATCACCAGCTCCAAATTGGCCACTTCTTGCTAGATCTGTAGTGGACCCAGTTTGCACGAGCCGCTCGGCCAAACGCTTAATTGTTCGAGCTCATGGAACACGACGACGAAATTCACGCTGCGTTAAAACAACAGATTGAAAATTTGACAAATAAGCATTAGCAATAATTCTAATTCTACTTCTTGAGGTGTGTATCGCTCCATGGCTTGTTGACAACTAATTCTCTATATGTCTACAACATAAAAATGTAAAAGCACAGTGTCATTTGGCGCCATCCACAAAAATTAAGGCACATTGACATTATGACATTACTTTTTCGCCACCCGTCAAATAGTGTATATAACTAATCCGACATTGTTTCATATAAGTAGATAACGCTTAGAATAATCATAACACAAAGCATAACTGATAATGTTATCACTTTATATTATAACAAAGATGATAAAAGAATATATTACAATGTAGGTGGGCTAATATTATCTTCTGTAAATTTTGTTATTTATCTGATAAGGATAGATTTGTAATACACGACCCACTCCATAGCAAATATGTAGAAACTTTTCTCTTCAAGTCTTCGCCTTCCTTTCTTCTATTATTTTTTTCTATTCTATCAAGTTTTGGAACAACGATTTAAATGTCATCTACAGGACAAAGTTTAAATTCCATTGCAATCAAATTTTTTTAGGACTTCCATCTGCCTTAGCCTTTTCCCAACTATATTGGGGTCGGCTTCCACTTTAACCGGATTCAGCTGAATACCAGTATATTTTACATGGAGCGACTGCCTATCTGACCTCCACAACCCAGTTACTGGGTAATACGATACCCCTTGGTAAGACTGGTTGTCGAATGACAGCCGGGACAAACGGCTTAAGAGCATTTACGCCGTAAGGCATTTCATACAAACTTTCAAGCCCTTATTTTTCTAAATGAATGAACCGATTTTAATGAAACTTCATACGCATATGCAGGATACAAAGGTCTAAAAAGTTAGTAGAGAACATTTTCGAAATGTCTTATTTAAAAAAAGATAATTGGAAATCTCTGTTTCTATGGAAAATTTAAAATCGGTCTAATCTGGCTGTAACACCATTTTTCGAAAATGTTCTCTACTAACTTTTTAGACCTTTGTACCCTGCTTATGCGTATGAAGTTTCATTAAAATCGGTCCATCCATTTCGAAAAATAAGGGCTTAAAAGTTTGTATGAAATGCCGTACGGCGTAAACGCTCTTAACGTGCTTTCCAAGGCACGCCCCTCCGTGCCTTGGAAAGCACGTTAAGCCGTCTCGGTATGTAAAGATGGTCACCCATCCACAGAACAACCGCGGCAGGCATAGCTTAACCGTATCGATCGACCTGTGGGGCTGTTATTATTTAGCCACGGGCCCCCTCTAAAAGACCAATGGAAGAAATCAGTACGATTTCTTCCATTGGTCTTTCACGTCTCATTATCATAAGTAGTAACAATGTTGCCGTCTCTGGTTTGTTCCAAATTTTTTTAGGACTTATTTGTTACAAATGTTTACTAAAAAATCAACTTAGAATACATAACACTAAAGTAGGTAGTTAAGTGACGATGGAATGTAAATTAACAGGGCCCTAATTCACTATGACCACTTTAATTCCTTTCCCGCCAATCTCGTGTTGATTTCGCGCGGTTTCGTTCATTGTGCCATAGAGAATTACGGCTCTGAGATACGTCGTGTGCCCGATCAAATTTTCCATCACCAAAATGACAAAATTTCATCTCCTATTTAACCCCTTTAGGAGATGAATTTTCAAAAATCTTTCCTTAGTGCTTCTTCGTTGTACCTATATGGAACTCTTGTGTTAACATGCTTTTAGCCACCCAGCTGTTTAGGCTGTCCGATGTCTGACAGTGAAATAATTCAAGGTTTATTAAGTAGATTGTGAATGAAAATATAGTAATAATTAATTTCAGGCCTGTCCAACTCTAACGAAGAACTTCGACGACATCAAACACACGACGTTGTCCGAGCGCGGTGCTTTGAAGGAGGCGGCACGATGCCTCAAGTGCGCAGACGCGCCCTGCCAAAAATCCTGTCCTACGCAGATAGATGTCAAGAGTTTTATCAGCAGCATTTCTACTAAGGTAAGTAGACAATTTTCCAGACAGATAAAAAAAAAAAACATGTAGTTATAGCGGTAAAGTCAAGCGCATGTAACAATTTGATTATCTGCGCCTTTATTTCGTTGCAGTAAGGGTGGTTTTCGTAGTTCAATTCGCGTGACGTGTGGTTGACCGTAACTGGGGTTCTATATCCTATTCATGTTTGATACACGAAAATTTAACACCAGCTTATAAAAAAATTAAATAAAAATGTATTTATTTCTAGTACCAGGCCTGTGCACCAATAAGAACATTATAGGCTAAGTTAAAATATCCTCTCTAGACATACTCTCTTACAAAGTTACAATATCCACCACGCACATACCTATACGAATATAAGGTGTTGTTACAGAGGAATAATTCGTCATTTGTTTTCAGAACTACTATGGAGCGGCCAAGGCAATCCTCTCTGACAATCCCCTGGGATTAACATGTGGTATGGTGTGCCCTACCAGCGACCTCTGTGTGGGGGGGTGTAACCTGCATGCTAGTGAAGAGGGCGCCATCAACATCGGTGGACTGCAGCATTTTGCTGTTGATGTAAGTTTTGTATTAATGATAGATCGCCCGATGACTTGTCCTGCTGGAACCTCAGCTTAAGAGTAAATGTTAAAAATAATTAGGTATAAATACCAACGATCAAGTAATTGGCTGAAAAAAATGTACATTTTTTTTTTTTTTAATAATCACGAAAAGTCACTAGAAATGCGGCGTTGCCAGCCCGCGCGGGATTCTTTTAAACTGGCGTTGTCCTTGTCATCGTCCGATGACTTGTTTTGCTGGAACCCCAGCTTAAGAGTAAATGTTAAAAATAATTAGGTATAAATACCAACGATCAAGTACTTGGCTGAAAAAAAAATGTACATTGGTTTAAATTTTTCAAAATAATCACGAAAAACCATTAGAAATGCGGCGTTGCCAGACCGCGCGGGATTCTTTTAAACTGGTGTTGTCCTTGTCAGCTGGAAAACGTCCAGTGGTGGACTAAAACCTCGCCTATAATTTTATTATCAACAACATTATTTTCTTTCTACGCCTGTTGGATTCAATGAGTTTGATCTTTGACCCTATTTTTTGCAAGGTTATTTTCGTTCTCTATAGGTTTTCGGTCCATTTATCGACTGTCTAACACTTTTATTGATATTCCAGTCTTTCTTCTGGTTGCCCGTTGCAAAATTGTTTATTATAAAAACATTGTATTAGCAGTACAGCTTACAAACATCCATTAGCTGGACATGAAAGTAGCCCGACCGTAAGCTCTTGCCGCTGCTCAAGTCATATATTCCTCGCATGCCTCGGAAAGCATGTCAAGCTGTTGGTCCTGCGCTCCGGGGAGAGACCAGCTCCCCGGTCGTGTCGGATTGGCGTGCCATCGGATTTTGAGGGTAAAGGAACAGAGAGTGCACCTGTGATTACACACACACTTCTGCTAAAATCACAAAACATGAAAAAATAATTGATTCCAGTGTAGATTTTGCCCTCAAAACCAGATTCCTCACAGCCAAGTAAAATTAACTTAATTCCAGGTATTCATGAGAATGGGCATTCCACAAACCTTGGATCCTGCCACCAAGCCTCTTCCAAACGGCGGTGACCAGAAGATCGCGTTGATCGGTGGTGGACCCGCCAGCACTAGTTGTGCCTGCTTCTTAGCTAGACTGGGCTATAAGAATATTACTGTCTATGAGAAGGAGAAGTACTTGGGTGGACTGAGGTATGTATTTATTTAGGGAAGGATAATATGGCCCGTGGCTAAATAAAAACAGCCGCACAGGTCGACCGGTCAGGTTAAGCTACGCTTGCCGCGGTTGGTCTGTGAATGGGTGACCATCTTTACATACCGAGACCCCTCCGTGCCTCGGAAAGCACGTTAAGCCGTTGGTCCCAGCTGTCATTCGTGGATCTTTGACAGTCGTTACGGGTAGTCAGAAGCCCGAAAATCTGAGAACCAGTCTTACCAAGAGGTATTACCCAGTAACTGGGTTGTGGAGGTCAGATAAGCAGTCGCTCCATTTAAAATATACTGGTATTCAACTGCATCCGGTTAGACTAGAAGCCGACCCCAACATAGTTGGGAAAAGGCTAGGCAGATGATAACCATACTATACAGAGTGGCACGGACATCGGCGCGCAACCTGTTACCATGGAATTAGTACATGATCCTGAACCTTTTAACCTGAAAATTTTAAACGCAGTGGGCGTTTAAAATTTTCGTCAGATAAAAAAAATAAGTAGATGTTACATACATTTTGACCGCACTTTTTTTTATAACCGACGAAAAATTTGTACGCTAGTCTGCATTCGCGATTTATTTGCCAAAAAGGTAAACAAATATGAGTTTATGGAAAAATAACATTAAATCCTACACAATAAAGTTCAGTTTACGCTACAACTTCAAACATTTTTATAAATTTTTCAATAGTGCTCACTCTGAAATCAACTTAATTACTATTAAAATAAAGTTGATATTTGTTTAACTTAAAGTAAAATTTATTTGAAACATAAGTTTGAGTAGATTTTAGGCGGTCTAGAATAGTGCTGAATTCATAGTTAAAGTTTACGCATCGATGTTCCTGCCACCCTGTATACCATAGCATAGGTACGGTCAAGGAGAGAAAATCTTAGCAAGTTTCCAACAAATTCCTTTCCCACATAGCCGGCGGATGTTACATTTTAGAAATGTTTTATTCGTTTAAATGTTAGCAATACGAAGTTAGAAGAAAAATAAGGTGCAAGTAAAAATTAAACTTAAAGTACCTACTTAACATTTTAATTCCTCGACTGCATGTCGAAGCACACACGACATACAGTACAAGCCAACTGCAGAAGAATCAAAGCCCTATATTTCTAGGTGTAATCTTAATGTATGGCCTGCCTTGCCCAGTTTTACTCTCCATTTGTATATACAGGGTGTCCCGTAATTAATGGATAAAGGTGGACATATACAGGGTTATTGGTAAAATAATAACAACCTCCTAAGAGGTCATTGTACTCATCATTATGAAAAACTTTTACTATGGAATCAAACCTGAGATCTTGAAAAAAAAATCAGCTGTTTCTTACATTTTGACGAGTTATACGAACATAAATGTAGGGAACAGCAGATTTTTTTTCGCGATTTCAGGTTTGGTCCCATAGTAAAAGTTGTTCATAATGATGAGTACAATGACGTCTTAAGAGGTTGTTAATGTTTTACCAATAACCCTGTATATGTCCTCCTGAGGCGTCCCCATCCGGCGTTTCCACTCACATCCGCCTTGTAAATACCTTTTGATGATAAATAATCATTATTTATTTAAAATTCCAGCTCAGCAGAGATCCCTCAATATCGCCTTCCGTTCGATGTGGTGCAGTTTGAGGTGGACCTCGTAAAGAACCTCGGAGTAAAGTTCGTCACCGGCAGGAAATTGTCTACACAGGACATTACTGTCAATGTAAGTATTTTATTTACTACCCTGCCATAACAAAAAATCTTTAGAAAAGGGTTTCTATTTTTTTCAGTAATATTTTGTTTATTTAGAAATACGTTTCACTAATTCACTTTACATACAGCCTTGTTCAACCCTAAATGTAATGTGCAGTTGCTTCAGTCAACAGTTTGAAGTTACCAACAGTGCAAGTGAGCCCTTCTACCTGTAGCGGTATCTACAACGCCACATGCGAACAACGCGTCATACTGACGTCACGCAAATCCTGCATCGCGCAAGCAAAGTTTACCGCGCAACTAGCATAGATACAACGGCCCGACATGAATCATCGGGCAGTTGCCCGCCAGACACAACACCCGTCTGGTCGGAGGATCCTCCCTTTCCTATAGAGTATGAGTGAACTTTACACCCTGTTCCTCATACCTCTAAATACCCATATAAGAAATTCTTGGTGAAATGTAAAATTTTACACTGTATTTCTAGGGTCTACTAGAAGATGGACACTCAGCTGTGTTCCTAGGAATTGGCCTCCCGGAACCAAAAAGCATTCCGATTTTCAAAGGACTCAACCAAGAAATGGGCTTCTATACCAGCAAGGACTTCCTACCTCTTGTATCTAAGGGAAGCAAGAAAGGTACGTGAACATAACTTTAACCTATTGTTTTGTAGTTAACTTAGATACCAGTATGATGAAATGTGGCTTATTTTCAATGAGGAGTTATTTCTTGGTCCCCGTAATATGATAAAGTTGTGGCGGCATCTACATCGCCACAAGCGAACTACTCAACACTCTGACGTCACGCAAAATCCTGCATCGCGCAAGCAGAGTTTACCGCTTAACTAGCATATATACAACGTGCCGACATGAATCGCCGGGCAATAGCCCACCAGATTCGACACCCATCTGGTGGGAGGATCCTCCCTTTTCTAAGGTTGAGTGAACTTTACACCCTATTCCTCATACCTCTATATGTGTAATATACCCGGCCCTTATTATAACAACATTGATGTTACCTAGGCTAAGTTTTTGGTAAATAAATGATTAATTACTTACTAATAAGCAGAAGCAAAAAGCAGCTCCTCCTACCTTCATTTGGAGTTAGAGAACATCATTCCAACTAAATGGTGGTTCTCATCGACTCAGTTCTCTTATTATTTTATAAAGGATTGCCTCATGCTGTCTCTATCACAAGACTTTTAATAACATCTTAAAGTTAAATGTAGTTTCAGGGTTCGGGGGAAGGTCCCCAAACATTCAAAATCGTTAAGCTCTTGTGTACAGACACCATCGCATCAAGCTACTACAATCTGCCTTTCTTTAATAGATTTTCAACTTGATCGCTAAAGCATAAGGTTCAAAGTTGATTGGGAACATTTGACAGTTTCGGGTAGCATTAAGTGCTGCTGTCTGTACATACAAGCCGCAAAACCTTCAAAGAAGCTTTCCATTTCAGGTCTATGCGCTTGCAAATCTGCGCTGCCATCCTTACACGGTCACGTGATAGTCTTAGGCGCAGGCGACACTGCGTTCGACTGTGCGACCTCTGCGCTAAGGTGTGGCGCTAAACGGGTGTATGTTGTGTTTAGAAAGGGAGTCACCAACATCAGGGCGGTGCCTGAAGAGGTGAGGAATTTGTTAAAATAACGTCAAAAATTGCCTTAAACACTCTTGTTCATTTTCTGTGTACTTTTTTGTAACACAAATGGTAAAAGTACTGCGCGACCTCTGCGGTAAGCGGGTGTATGTTGTGTTTAGAAAAGGAGTTATGAATATTAAGGTGGGGCCTGAAGAGGTGAGAAATGTGATTAAATAACGACTGAAAATTGTGATTAGAGTCTAGATTATTTTATGTGAACTTTGTCGTGGCGCAGCCGCAGGGTAGAACGTACAATTTCTACAGCTGCTACGTTGATTTATCTTTCTTAACCTTACTTAGAAGTCAGTGTGTTACAGTGAAAAGCACTTTTGGCGATAACTTTATAACATTGTCACGATATTGGTATTCTCTTCAATTGTTTATAACTTTTATTTTATTTCAGGTTGACTTAGCAAAAGAAGAAAAATGCGAGTTTGTGCCGTTCATGTCTCCTAGAGAAGTCATCGTCAAGAATGGAAAGGTCTGTCAATTCATGTTGTGCTATGAGAAATTTCAACAGCCATAAAAAATAATAAGTTTTTTCAAACCCGCCTTTATTTACTTTAAAAGAACATTAAAAAAGCTGCTAACACCATTTATTATGATTTGGTACAGCAAAGTTTTATTAAGGGCATTTCTTCATACAAATCTCGTCAACGTTCTGTTTCTTTAAATACAGATTGCAGCGTTAAAGATGTGTCGTACCGAACAGTTGGATGATGGAGAATGGATCGAGGATGAAGATCAAACAATGCAACTGAAAGCTAACTTTATTATCTCTGCTTTTGGCTCTGGACTTTATGAAGCCGATGGTGAGATTCAAGTTATTTGACTTTAGGAAAATAAGTTGAGAGTGGTTATTTAGACGCAACAAAACAGCCATGTCTAATAGACTTCTATAATACTCGAAGCAGGAGAATCCTATTAAAACGCAAGCTTATATTTTTCTGAAATAACAATTCCAAATTATTTTGTTACAATACTTACCTATTTCCCAGTCACATGGATAGTCACATCAGTGGGACACAATATACATAAGTTAACAAAAATCACGATTGCATGACTGAAGTTGCGTAAAAAGAAGTATTTTATACGCGGTAGGAGAGTGAAAAACGAATCGGCGAAGTATTTTATTTTATTAACAGTTACCATTTTCTTTCTTGTTCTTTAACTTATGATTAAGATGCAGTGTTGCCAATACTGGCATTCCCAAAAAGCCTTGAAAACAATATTAAATCATCCTCTTTATTTCCAGTAAAAGACGCCATGTCAGGCGTAAAACTAAACCGCTGGGGGTTGCCCGAAGTTGACGAAGCAACCATGCAGAGCAAGAGCAACCCGAAGGTGTTCGTAGGAGGAGACCTCGCGGGCGTCGCCGAGACTACGGTGGAATCCGTCAATGATGGCAAGACGGCCGCCTGGTACATGCATTGTTATTTACAGGTAAGTTGGTCATTTAGTTTTAGATTTTACTGCCCCGATAGTCTCTAGAGCATTTCAATTTAGCTCAAACTCAAACTCAACTCTAACTCAAAGCATTTATTTCAATTAAACCTTGTACCTACAGGCACTTTTGAATTGTCAAAATTAAATAGTCTGTCAGTTAGTCAGAAAGTTGAAGCTAGTTGCCCATTCCAAAACGTAGGTTGATCTCTATGGAGAAGAACGGGCAAGAAACTCCATGGACACTCTTTTAAATCAAGTTATTACAAAATCCTGGGTACATTATTCTTGTTGCTTCTATATGTGAGAACAATGTAAAAAAAAAAGACAAATGAAGAAACAATTCAAAATATAAGATTAAAAATAAGCCTTGGCAGTTAAGAGATGACCAGTCTCAACCGACGGCACCCGTTCACGAACACGACGCGTGGATCAGCACCATCCAGCTCAACCAGTTTGTAGGGAACCGAATAATCCAACACACGCGCGCCACCATCGGTGAGACATTTAAGTGAGCATGACACGTTCTCAACTGCCAAGTCAAGATTTAAAAAAAAAACATAATAAACGGAAACATGGTTCTTACATTTACAAATTTAAACAAAAATTCTTCTAAATTATACAAAACTATAGTTTGCAATTTATTTAAGATGTTAATATAATTTACTACCAAACAGGAAGAGGTATTTAATATTGCAGTATTCAACAATTAAAACTGGATTGAATAAAATAAAAAAGTTATGTTCGTAATGTCAGAAATATTGAAAAAGAAAAAGGCAAGCACCTCTTCCAAATATTGAAATTTTAACTAGCAACGTTATAATTCGTTAATAACGTTGCTAAATTGAAGAGTACAACTGTGATGTAGCATGACAACTGAAGTGACTGGTATTACGTTTAGTCGGTTAACTAAGACACGTGTTTTTTTGTTTACCGTTTAATTACCTAAACAAATGGAGTATAGCATTGTAGCTTCAAATCATGTCCCGTGGTTGAGCCCCAAAAAAGTTCGGTTGCGTCGAGGCATACTTGATAAAATGCATGTCCATTCGTCAAAGAAGAAGTTTGCGCACTTTGACCACGCTTTTCTCCCATCTCAACTCTCCCACTCCTCCTTCTTATCTCGTGTCTCACTTCCAATATCTATGTTCTTCTCGCGCTAAGAATCTGCGTTCTTCTGACAATCTTCTCCTACTCTGTCCTTCTCATACTTCTGACTTTGTTCATTCTTCCTTTCATATTCAGTCCATTCTCCTTTGGAATGCACTTCCTCTTGATATCAGGACAGCTACCAGTCGGTATGCATTTAAGCGGAAATTGCAGAGTTATTTTCAAAACAAATAGAGTAGAGTCATCTCAACACCTCTCTCCCTTGAATTTGTATGTATATTTACATATATAAGTATATATTATAGTAAATAGTATGTATGTGTATATAATATATTTATGTATTTGTGTACCTACCTAGTTTTAATAGTTTTTTTTATTTTTATCATTGTTCCTCTCAACCAAAGCACCTGCCATCCAATCTCTTCACCACGCTTGGTTGACTACTAGAGTAGAGAATACCTAAGGCATTAAGTCCGCCTTTGTACCTCTTTGTGCGAAAAGTTAAAATAAATAAGTAAATAAATTTTGAATGTTATGTATTTTGTTCACGTGTATATCACGGTTGTAAATCGTTCGTAGCTCGCAGTGAGACTACTGTATACCGGTAAGTATACGATAGAAAGATTTTAGAGAGATAGAAGGCTTAACATTAATCATATTTTTAGCTACTTCAGTCTAGCATTTGTTTAATTTAAACATTTTGCAGACACTTTTGGTTGGGGAGATCAGATAGTCTATCTGAGATAGGCAGTCGCTCCATGTAAAATACTGGTATTCAGCTGCATCCGGTTAGACTGGAAGCCGACCCCAACATAGTTGGGAAAAAGCTAGGCAGATAATGATTTCGCAGACACTTTTTAACTTTTCCAAGGAATAGATCAGTTGAAAGTCTGAAATTTTAAGACCGATCAAAATAATAATTTGGTTACCGTACCTTCCTAAATCAAGACATGGACACTTCTGAAGTAGATACCTACTTTATCAATTCTACATAATTGTACACTTTTCAGGGCATACCCTTCTCAGCCCCAATAGAGCTGCCTAAGTTCCACACGCCTATCGATGACGTAGACTTGTCAGTAGAGGTGTGCGGCATCAAGTTCGAGAACCCGTTCGGATTAGCCAGCGCTCCGCCCACCACTAGCACTGCCATGATACGGAGGGCCTTCCAGCAGGGCTGGGGCTTCGCTGTCACTAAGACTTTTGGACTTGATAAGGTATGTGAAGGTTTTACTGATAATTTTTGTAGTTAGTACATCGTTATCGCTTTTTATATTCTTCTTTATTTGGTGACTCTTTAAAATTAACAGTTCCGCTGCCTTAGGTACTCCTTTAAAGAAGGGGCCCTGAGCGGCTTCTTTTGGGAACTGCCAGTAGTCCTGCATGGTTTTATGAAGTGTAAAAACAGGCCATGTGCGAGACGGACCCGCGCACGAAGGGTTCAGTACCATTATCTATAGATACAATATTAGGTTGTATGGGAGCCCCCTTAAATATTTATTTTATTCTGTCTTTAGTATTTGTTGTTATAGCGGCAACAGAAATACATCATCTGTGAACATTTCAACTGTCTAGCAATTACGGTTCATGAGATACAGCCTGGTGACAGACAGACAGACAGTGGAGTCTTAGTAATAGATTCCCGTTTTTACCCTTTGGGTACGGAACCCTAAAAGACGACCAGTCCAGGAGGAGAGACCTTTGCCCAGCAGTGGGATGATACAGGCTGACAGTAACCAGTGCAAACTGAGCAGAAAAGGAGTTACCTCCTGTGCACTGATACTTTTGTCCGTACTGTAGTTCTCAATCACAACGTTTCTCACTGGATTGGCTTATGGAGGCATCTACTTTGCCACATGCGAACCAAACACCACACTGACGTCACGCAAAATCCTGAATCGCACAAGTAAAGTTTACCGCGCGACTAGCATATACACAACGTCCCGACAGCAATCATCAATAGTCGGAGGATCCTCCCTTTTCTACGCAGGATGAGTGGACCCCACACCCTGTTCCTCTTACTTCTGGTGACCCCGAAAAGACAGTTCTATTTTGTGCCAAGTTCTATGGTTCAGAGATTTTTATAACGAGCCGTGGTAGTTGGTTTCATGGCTATTTAATATAGTCACCTGAAAGTGGTAATAAGGACTAAGCTCGCCCCCTATCACATGGGAATTAAACATTACTGGCGAAATGTGGGTGTACAGTCACGAGCATAATTATGTATACACTTGGCTTTATTCAAAGACGATTCTCTCCTTTAGTTTTGAATTAAATTTTATGTTATTACGAACAAAGTATTTTCGAACCCATAGGTTTGTCGTTATTTCACGAAAAAATCGCAATTGAAAGTTGCCAAGCGTTGACATATTAGTGCTCGTGATTGTACTATAGGTACACTCTTGCCTAACCTTTCGGGGATTACAGACTTGA
The DNA here is from genome assembly GCA_916614155.1 of Mesoligia furuncula. Classification (NCBI taxonomy): domain Eukaryota; kingdom Metazoa; phylum Arthropoda; class Insecta; order Lepidoptera; family Noctuidae; genus Mesoligia; species Mesoligia furuncula. The sequence continues at coordinate 23,936,473 of OU744796.1, forward strand.
TGTTATGTTATGTTTATTTACAGAAAGTTTATTAGTACTGAATACCATACAATATTTTCCCTTTCCACCAGGACTTAGTAACCAATGTGTCACCGCGTATTGTCCGCGGCGTGACGTCAGGAGAGAACTACGGCCCGGGGCAGGGCTGCTTCCTCAACATCGAGCTCATCTCTGAGAAGTGCGCCGACTACTGGTGCCAGAGCATCACCGAGCTTAAGAAAGACTTCCCTAGTAAAGTAAGTATGACAGGTTTATAAAAAAAAACTAGCTGACTCGACGAATTTTGTACCGCCCCGCCAGCCACTCTGCCCCCGCTTTTTAAATCTCTGATATCTTCTAATATATGCATTTTAATGATATGCTGTAAAGGGCAATTTTGATCTCCATGAAATGCACAACGTATTTAATGTATTTAATTGGATAAGGAATAATACTGTATTGTTTAAAATAGCTTGGTAAATAACCCATATTTTTTTTGTAATATGTAAAAGATAAAAATGATTACTGTTGATCTGTCCAGCATTTGCAATGTAAGCGCACAAAATTATGTTTGTTACGACATCATATTACAAATCTTTGAATTTCTCTACTATAATATGCATGTATTATACCTTATATACCTTCCTCTTGAATCACTCTATCTTTTGCTGAGAACTTCATTAAAATCCGTTGCGAAGTTTAAAAGATCTAAGTTAACAGGGAGCGGGAGCGACTTTGTTTTATACTATGTAGGAGATTGAGAGAAATGTGCTGTTTCATACAAAAGTGCACACAGTCAAAATGTATGGAACACTTTTTTTTAAACAATTGTCGAAACTCCTACGCTGGTGTGTTATCATTGTGCTCGGTCACGGTAACAGTTTGCGCGTGCGCGATGTTTCTTGCACCGTTTTGGGTTTGGGAATCATGAACCTTGAATCATATTTAATTATATTGATTTATTTCTGTTTCAGGTTATAATAGCATCAATAATGTGTTCGTTCAACGAGGCTGACTGGACGGAGCTCGCACAGAAGGCGGAGGCGGCAGGTGCTGACGCGTTGGAACTGAACTTGTCGTGTCCGCACGGGATGGGCGAGTCCGGGATGGGACTCGCGTGTGGACAGGTAACTATACACACTATATCACTTACACTATTTAAGTCACCGTATAATTATGAACATTGTCAGTGTATCTATCTCGATTCTCGCGAGACTCTAAACTATTTGATGAACGTGGATGAAGGCGTTCATCGAAACGCACCACGTATCAAATATGATCAGAGACTAATAGGTAATACGGGCTGGTGTCCGCAACTCCACGTTAATGCGCATGCGCGTATTTTACATACGGGTGGGAAAATCGATTACCTATTGGATCCACCCCAGCTCCTCAAGGAAGGCCAGCAACGCTTTCATGTCCTTCTCGACCACCGGGCAGTTCAGAAGCACATGTGGCGCTCTCTCGTCATCCATGCAGGCCCAGCACAGAGGACTGTCTGACTCCAATGACAAAGTGGTTTTTATTAAATGGTTACCTAGCGAACCGCAGTGTCTTTTGATCCATTGAAGGGTTATCTACCCACCTGGTTGAGGCGCTGGTGGCACTCGTAGTTATCCCAGAATCAACTGTGTACCTGTTCAGCGCTTGTAGAACAGCCATGCTGTCAGAGATTATGCGGATCGAGAGGTCCTTAACTTCCCTGGTCATGATGGCTGAAGCGACTAGAGAAAAATTAGATACTAATCGATATTGTTTCTTATTATCAGGATCCCGTGCTAGTGAAAGGCATATCCGAGTGGGTGAGGAAAGCCATCAAGATCCCGTTCTTTGTGAAGCTGACTCCGAACATCACTGACATTGTCAGCATCGCTGTGGCGGCGCATAAAGGTATGAACACTTTGCTTGCAAATGGCTGTACATACGAATAATGCAGCCTTTGAAAAAACGCTTAGCATATTGTTACGAGCTTCGGGTTCGTGACAATAAAAACTGCCGATTTAATAACCAAAAAAATGACACTTTAATAATCAACACTAATTACAACTCAAACACACTAATTACAAAACACAATTGCACTACTGATCGCTTTAAGTCGCACTTGGATATCGCTTCGATGCTTTCACTTCGATCGCTTTATCCAAACTGTGTCGGTCGTGGCGCGTCTCGGCCTTATATAGCGCCAAAGAGAGTTCTAGAACCTTCCATTGTAGAAACATCTAGAATGTTCGAGTACATACAGGCCCCGATCGACCAGATGTCGAAAGTTCGGGAATGTTTTAGAAAGTTCTCGCATCGAAATTTCTAGAAGGGTCTTGACTATTAGTTCCGCTACTCGATACTAGATGGCGCTAGTGGTAACTACTGTCGCCATGTACTAGACATTAATTGTGGCGCGCAACACTGCCCCCTCCTAAGACATGCTCGTCCCGAGCATTATCGGCCCCATAATAACGCGCCAGTCGATCCACGTGGACGATCTTAGGAGTACCTCTTGCACCTTTCTGTATCCGGTAGGTTACGTCATTGATCTTTGTCACAATCCGGTACGGTCCGTCCCATTTAGCTTGAAGCTTAGGAGATTTCCCTTTGCTGCGGACTGGATTGTGCAACCACACTAGTGAACCTTCGTCGAACCCTTTATTGTTCATTTTACGGTCATAACGGGTTTTCATCTTTTCAGACATTTGCTGGCCCGATTGTCTGACGTGCTCATAAATGTCATTCATTTTGTTCCGCAAGTCGTTCGCATACTCGGTTATACTGCGTGGGGCATCAGGTGGTATTCCGGTGATCAGGTCTGCAGGCAGCCGTAATTCTCTTCCAAAGTTTGCGAAAGCTGGTGTCACCGATGTACTTTCGTGAACAGCGCTTCGATATGACAACAAAAACGGTTGTATGTGCTTGTCCCAATCTCGTTGCCGATTTTCCACAACTTTGGCTAGGTACCTCTCCAGTGTCTGATTAAATCGTTCCACCATTCCATCCGATTGTGGGTGGTAAGAAGTTGTCCTCGTTTTATGAGTACCCATTACTCGGCAAGTTTCCTGAAATATTTGGGACTCAAAATTCCTTCCCTGATCGCTGTGAATCTCCAAGGGTACTCCAAAACGGCAGAAGACTTCATGAACCAGTTTATCTGCAACTGTTAAAGCTTCTTGGTTTGGAATGGCAAAGACTTCCGGCCACTTAGTGAAGTAATCCATCACAACCATGAAATACTTGTTACCACTATCACTTTCCGGAAACGGCCCCGCAACGTCAAGGGCTATCCTCTCCCATGGTGCACCAACATTGTACAATTTCAATGCACCTCTACTACGAGTCTGAGGTCCCTTTACAGCTGCACAACTTGTACATTTGCGACACCAGTCCTCGTCATCGTCCCGACAGTGGATCCAGTAAAACCGTTCTCGTATCTTCAGTAGAGTCCGTTTTACTCCCAGATGACCTCCTGAACAACCATTATGGTACAGCTGTAGAACATCCGGTACTTAAGCTTTAGGGACAACCATTTGCAAATGACAGCTGTCTCCCCGAGCGTTTTCCCATTTACGGCACAGGACTCCATCTTGAATCACCAAACTGTCCCATTGGGCCCAATAGCTTTTTGTGATCGAACTCATTGCTGAGACGTCGCTCCACCTGGGCTTAGGAGCTCTGGCCTTCATCCACTCCAGAATCGGCTTGATGTCCGAATCTTCCTGCTGTGCACGTTGTACGCTTTCCTTCCACTCGTCGCTGAGGTCTGTCCTGAGCATCCTCACAGGTACCACTTCCTTATCCTCTTGCCTAGTACAATGCTTGCGGTCTTCAGGACAAGGTCTCCTTGACAATGCATCTGCGTTGCCATGAGATTTCCCGCTGCGATGTTTGACCACAAAGTCGTATTGCTGCTGCTGCTGGGCGGTGCTGTTAGCCGCACTACCCTTTGGAGACCAGCCATCTTCCCTTTCTGCAGTTCGCTTAAGGCAACTGGATCGAAGGTGGCCCCTTTCCCCACAGCCGTAGCACCTAGGGCAGTATCTTCTATTGCCGTCGCGAACTGTAGCAGCGGCAACCTCCCTGACGCGATGGGAACGATGATCCTGCCGCACAGCTTCCACCTCCAGTGCATGGGCCAAGGCGTTCTTAAGCGTCCCATGGTGACCGAGCCTCACAGCAGCTCTAACTGCAAGGTCGCGGATGCCGTCGATGAATGCCTGCACCAGGTTCCCATCAATAAGCGCAGGTACGGACTGGTAAGCTTTGCGAACCAGCTTCTCCACTTCAAGGGCCCACTGCTGCAGGTTTTCGTTACTGCGTTGCACGCGATCCTTGAGCTGCGCACGAAACACGTGTTCCAGGTGAGCGTCGCCATACCGAGCCTCCAATGCCTCGAGGAGCTGCTCGTAAGTCACTTCCTTACCGAGAGCTTCCAGGACAGTTAAGGCCTGGTCGCGCAGGCCTAGGGTGAGAGCAGTCATGGCCTGACTTTTATTCCACCCGTTCGCCTTCATGACAGCCTCAAACTGGATTTTGTAGGCCGACCATGAAGAAGTTCCGTCGAACGGTGGCACTTTGAATCCACGTAGCGAAGGTGTTGTAGCTACTGGAGCTGCGATTCCATCCCCAAGTTTAAGGTAATCCAGCGTTTTCTTCACGTCAGCCATCACGGTTAGCTTCACGTCAGCCATCACGTTGTCCACCCGATTATTTGCTTGGTCGATTCGGGTTTCAGCTTCCGACAGTTGGTTGTCATGTTGAGCAACCTTATCCTTCACCTCCTTCATGTCTTTCCCGAAGGTAGCGTGAAGGTCCTTCATAAGGAGCATCTGCTCTTCCTGGCGGCGCGCCTGCTCCTCCTTATCACGTTGGAGCTGTTATTCCAACCGACGAGCCTGTTCCTCCTGTCGACGAGCCTGTTCCTCCCTGTCACGCAGCAGCTGTTCTTCCAACCGACGGGCCTGTTCCTCCTTGTCCCGTTGGAGCTGTTCATCCAGTCGACGAGCCTGTTCCTCCTGCCGGCGGGCCTGTTCCTCCTGTCGGCGGACCTGTTCCTCCTGTCGGCGGGCCTGTTCCTGCAGCATCATCATCAGGGCAGCAAAGTCTGGTGCTGCTGATGCTGGAGCTGCTGCGGACGGGCCGGCCTCTGTAGTCGGTAGCTGGCCCTCCGACCTTTGTGGCGTAACTCCACCAAATCGCCTCTGGTCCGTCTCCTGCTGGCGTTGACTCCGGGTACGGATACCCTCCGTGTCGTCTTTGGGTAAAACCGGCATGATTTTTAATCCCCTCTTCTGACACCAATTGTTACGAGCTTCGGGTTCGTGACAATAAAAACTGCCGATTTAATAACCAAAAAAATGACACTTTAATAATCAACACTAATTACAACTCAAACACACTAATTACAAAACACAATTGCACTACTGATCGCTTTAAGTCGCACTTGGATATCGCTTCGATGCTTTCACTTCGATCGCTTCTCTAACACTGTGTCGGTCGTGGCGCGTCTCGGCCTTATATAGCGCCAAAGAGAGTTCTAGAACCTTCCATTGTAGAAACATCTAGAATGTTCGAGTACATACAGGCCCCGATCGACCAGATGTCGAAAGTTCGGGAATGTTCTAGAAAGTTCTCGCATCGAAATTTCTAGAAGGGTCTTGACTATTAGTTCCGCTACTCGATACTAGATGGCGCTAGTGGTAACTACTGTCGCCATGTACTAGACATTAATTGTGGCGCGCAACAATATATAAATTTTTCAATTCATATGTACATACTTGCCGAGTTTATCTTTGACAATTCTCACAACGATGAAGGAAAAACATCGTGAGGAATCCTGAATTTACCAACTAATATTGTATAAAAAAATAATTTCAAACGTTTACTTATCTTAAATTGAAAGTTAAACTTAAAACATTCTCAGTTATTACCTATAGTTTGCTACTCTTAACAGGCAGAGTGCATAAATTGACCACATACTTTGAGACATTATTTCACACAAAATCTAAAGCAGAAAAAAAAGAAGAAACTACAATAAAAAATAGACATTTGAGTATTAAAATCATATTTATTGTAACTTAAAAACGTAAATGGTTATTTAGTAAACTCATATTAAACTCGTATATATTCTGTGGTCGATAAAAAGCTTCTGCCCGGAAGGGTTAATTATGGGAATTGGCCTTCAGATATGCGTAAAAACATGATTATGAAAATGTATTATGTTATCAGGTGGCGCGAGCGGTGTGTCGGCTATCAACACAGTATCTGGGTTGATGTCAGTCAAAGCTGATGCCACACCCTGGCCGGCAGTCGGTAAGGACATCATTTTATTTATTTATTTATTAAAACGCTATGCACAAGTAAAAAAATACTGTAAAATAGCGAACTTATTAGTCCACCTTTGTACAGTATTTTTTATTTTTTCCACTGGTAACCTTACCACCTCATTTCTATTATACCCACACTATCGAGGTATGTGGCTTCAAATAGATGGACTATCTTAAAATACCACATACTTCGAAGATTCCTGAAATTGCAACCCTCAGAGCTATATATATCCTCTAATATATTTCAAAGGAGTTGTAGAGGTGGTTTTTTAAATCTCAGCTGTCCCTTATCTGCTTGATTTTTGATGATCGACACGCGTTATCTTTCGAACGTCTTCGTCATTTGGGGCAGGAGTAATAAGAAGGAAAACACGTCGATAATCGTGAAAATCTGTAGGCACCTTTAGTGTCAAAGCCTTTAAAATGGCAATTATTCACGAGAACACCATATCATTCTATGTTATGGGTTTGGTTTCCGCACTTAGTCCTTCACATGGCGGCCGTCGGTGATTATTAGTAACACCATAATTATCGTTCAACAGGTGTAGAAAAACACACGACATACGGCGGTGTATCGGGCAACGCGACTCGTCCAATGGGCTTGAAGGCAGTGTCGGCTATCGGGAACAAGCTGCCCGGTTTCCCTATACTGGGCATCGGCGGCATCGACTCTGCCGAGTCTGCGCTACAGTTCATTATGTGCGGAGCGCCCGTTGTTCAGGTAAACTATGTCTTTTTTTACCTTTTGTCCGCGGCTTTGCTAATTTCTAACAAAACTTTCGCATTTATAATATTATGTCCCTACATTATAATGTACATCCCTAAGTGTGACAGATTGAAGTTAACATCGCGGTCACACAGGCAGACACAACATGCTTTAATTTATATTATGTTTCAATCTACATAAAAATTAGAAATCATTTTTCTTCTCCAGATTTGCAGCGCTGTCCAGAACCAAGACTTTACAGTAGTTGAGGACTACATAACAGGTCTGAAGGCTCTTCTATACTTACGGTCCAGAGGTCTCGACGGCTGGATGGGCCAGTCACCGCCCACGTTCAAGCATCAAAAGGGAAAACCTGTTCAAACGCTTTACGACGAAAATGGCAAGGTAAATTGTACCTTACGGCTTCTTTTCGGGTATAGGTATACAAGGACATCGACGCGCTAGTTGTAACCATGAATCCAGCACATGATTTTAGACCCCCTAGTGTAGAAAATTTTCAACGCAAGGCCCTTCGGTTGTGCGTCTATGGCCCTGCTACCCTGTATTGTCCCAACGCTGGACAAAGACCTGCCCTTTTTCCCTCAAAATCTCTCCATTTGGTGTGATGTCTGACAATGTTGACCCCGCAAACATGATTAGATCGTCACACTACCTTCGATGTCCTCCCTCAGTCGTCCAGTGAGTGACGACCTTTGCCCATCTCTTCGGGTGCATTCATGCGACGGCTAGTACACTCTTGGCCTGGCTGTTTTTTCTCCAACATCCGCTAATTTGTGTAATGGAGCGCAAGGTGGTGTTTAACGCGGTCTGTTCGCTGGACACCTATTATGCTGCGCTCCTTTGTCCGTTGGCGAATTTTTATTTTATGGCTTTAATAATAGTTTATTGTTGCTTTGTGTAGGTAACAGTAACGAAATAGAACATTAATAGGTTTTGTAAGTACATAATAAGACTTTATGACTTTAGTAATAAAGTTCATTATTGATACTATGTTTTTTATAACAGTTAGCTGGTGTTTGTGAGATGAGCTTTTATCTACAGGCAGGCAGACATAGTTTGTTGTACGGAAATAGTTTGCGGACGGACCGATAACACTATGAGATTCCACATAATAATAGGCGGCGAACGGCGAACTTGTTATGATATATTCCCAATCTAGATCTTGCGGAATCAAAAAACATCAACCTTGCGCTTATCAGAATAAAGTCGTAAATAATTAAACATAAATGTGCCCCTATCCTGGTTGGTTGACTTATTTAAATTAAGAATTTGAGGTAATTTTCAAGATATGGAACAACAAACTGAATGTCATTCTTTACAACGTTCAAATTCCATTGCAACCAAAAACTTTGTACACAGAACCATTGCACTAAAGTAGATAACTGTGGCGATAGATTGTAAATTATCTGAGATTATTATTAACACTGCTATAGTTAGTTTATTTTTAACTTGAGCAATGTTGATATTTTGTCAGAGATTCTCAATGTGGGGCTCGAACCCTTCACTGACAACAAAAACCATAAATATTTCGTTATTTTTGACAGTACACTTTGTATAGGTACTCATAATAAATCCTTTTTCAATTATCTTTTCCAGGTATTAGCCCACTTCGGACCATACAGCAGAAAGCGCGAAGAGTTACTCCACGAAGCTAGACTAAAATCAGACTTATTGGCAGACAATAAGGTCCAAACTTACATGACAAATGGCTCTGTCAATGGTCACCATGAAGAAAGTCCTGAGGTTCCTAAAATCAAACATGTGGTTGGGGAAGCCTTGCCCAGAGTTGGAACTTACAAACATTTGGATAATACTAAGCAAGTCGTCGCACTTATTGATGATGTAAGTATGAAAATCCAAGACAATATTCCATGAAATGTAACAAATTTTAAGTGATTAGCCATCTTTTGAGTGAGCTCGTTCCATCGTAGACTATCTATTATTCTATATCAAACATGAGCATTAAACGATTATGATTTGATTTGATTTTGAGCAAGGTCACGAAAAGACATGTTAATAAATATAAAAAACACTGCGATATAAATCTTCAAACTAATTTTATAGGTGCTTTGCTGGATCTGGGATTCGAACTCAAGACCTCCTCATAGGTACTCACTAGCTTTCCGTTTAATCTTAGAAGTATATAGCTTATAAGTATTACGTAAATCCATTTGGGTATTAATAGTGGATGAAAAGCGCACACTACGCCTTGCGAGTATCAAGACAAGATTGTTTTAAATGTATTCTCTAAAAACTCTGTATCTTTTCCAGGACATGTGTATAAACTGCGGTAAATGCTACATGGCTTGCGCAGACTCCGGATATCAGGCTATCGAGTAAGTGCTTATCTTAAATATTACTTAACTTTTTATATTCGTCTAAATAATAATAATAGGGCATTGCTCATCTTCGTAAAAGTCAACTAAAGGGAGGACACTGCGATCATAAATTTCCCAAAAAATAAGTAGTTACGTGTGGCAATAAAGTTTCGGTTACCTATTATTATTTACCCATGTGGCATGTGACGCAGAGTTTTTCCATTAAGAATTTCTTAGTAACAGCCCGGAGTTTGGAAGTTGGCGGATACCCCTGTGCCTCACGCGCACGTAGTCGTTGGTCCTGCGCCTGATAGAGCTCTACAAGCGTCGAATTGCCATCCCATCAGACTATGAAAGTGACGGAAAAGAGAGAGTGCACATGTGTCTGCGCACACATTTGTGCACTATAACATCTCCCGTGCCGAAAGCTAGTCTCTGTTGAGAATGGCCGACCTACGGCCTGGAGGACTATTTACCCATGATGATTTGCATAGAAAGCCAAGTTCTATACAAAATTTCTTGATTATTATGTCAGTGTATAATCAAGCAAGTTTACAAACAATACATTCTTCTTCTCCCGTGGTGATGGCAATCTAAATGGATTCGGCCCAGAATTCGACTCCGTGTTTGGTTATTTATAAAATACATTTTACAATACAATAGTAATATAATGGTATGACTGAAAGAGCAGTGGTGGCCCAGTGCTGTCGGGCCCGACTTGCGAGTTTGTAGGTCGTGAAATATCCTATCTAAAAATAGATAACTGGAAATCTGTTTCTCAGGAAAATTTAAAATCGGTCTAATTTGGCTGTGACATTACTTTTCGAAAATGTTCATAAGTAACTTTTTAGACCTTTGTATCCTGCATAAGCGTATGAAGTTTCCGAAAAACAAGGGCTTGAAAGTTCTCTACGATACAATTGCCATGCCATGTCCTTATTTTTTTCTAGCTTTTAGACAATCTTTATGATATATGATTAATGATGTGATGAAAAAATTTTTTCTTTAAATGTAGAGATCCGAGTGTAATCTAGTGATTATTATTTACAGATTTGACCCCAAGACCCATATACCGCAAGTGACAGACGACTGCACTGGATGCACGTTGTGTCTGTCTGTTTGCCCTATCATCGACTGTATATCGTAAGTATTCACGTATTTTCTTTTTAGCATAGTTAAATGGAACTTATTGGTATGAAATGAAATTTGAATAACCCCCTTACTAATAAACGTTGTAAGTATAGCGTCTGTATAGTTACACAACGCTTTGTCTTCTTCTTTCGAAAGTCAAATTACTGACAACTGAAAGAGAGAAATCTGTGTGTAACTATATTCATCTGCTATAATACGTTTATTAGTAAGGGGGATAGTCTATAATTGAATTTAAAATATTTGATATTTTATATTCATTGCCACTTACTCAATTTTCAACTTTAGTGTTATATAGTCTAAGTTGATTTTTGCGTGACCATTTATAACAAAAAGGTCCTAAATAAATCTTGGTTGCAATGGAATTTCAACTTTGCTCTTATGACATTGAGTTTGTTCTTACAAAACTTGATTGTTTAGTTAACCTTCTTATTGGCTGCATCCATAAGAGAAGTGGTCGCAAGTGAGTCTGTTTTTGTAAAAACAATTTTTTTTTATAAGTATTTGAAAATACTCTAGATTTTTTTTCAATCTTTTACAGGATGGTTCCTAAGACAATTCCTCACGTTATCAAGAGGGGTATGCGGTACGATATACTTCCAATTTCACCTCTAGACGCCGTTTGTCAGTGAAAATATAAATCATACAATTTGTATCAATGATGTATATTTAATAATGTAATAAAATAAAACAATAATACAAAAAATATTAATCTCCATTAATCACATGGTTGTAGATTGTTTTAGCATTATTTTGTGCGTTTTCCCAAGAATATACCCAACTATTTTCAGAATTTACACCTAAGGTTAAAGCTGACAGCGGTTTAGGACAATCATAGTGACTTTTATTTACAATATTCACTCCAATTCCACCCTTCATTTTATTGTGTAACTTCTTACAAACAAAGCATTCAAATTCATCAACAATCTTCAAACCATCGACCTGGTAGGGCCTGTCGTTGTACTCATTAAACAGGATCTGGTTTGTTATTAAATGTTTTGTCTTATGTTCTAAATATTCTTCATACAAACTATTATTGTTCAATAATACCTTAATATGTTCATACATAATCTTTGGCGTAGGGTAATCTTCCAGTAGTATTGCAGATTTTCTATTTGGTAACCAATCTCTGATAGTAGGTGAACCAAAATATATGGGGACAGTACCTAACTTAATAGCGCGCCAAAACTTTTCGGTAACGTAATCATTGCATGCGCCATTCTCTATCGCTACTACGAACTTGTACCTTGCAATGAACCTTAAAAACGAGTCCTCATTCAAATTATTTAAGTAGTCATTCTTGAATTTCGCCGGCATATCTTTATTCTTCAGGCATGTGCCGTAAGAGTCAATTTTTATATATCTCATCAACTCTTTAACATATGCATCCCTTTCGGTCGATGTTTCACAATCGCTTTGTAAGTACATAATTGGTGCAATATCTTTTAAGAATTCGTTTTTCTTTGCTGTCTCAACAAAGTATTTCTGGCTAGTTATATCTGCATATGATTGTAAATGTTGCAATGGAAAGGGGACGTCGCTAAACCTGCTAAACGTTGAAGAAAAATTAAACAAGCTTAATGCATTTTCGTGCAAAAGCTCTTCTACATTTCTTGGAGATTCTTCATGGAATAATCCCCAAATTACATCGTTAGGCTGCCTTGGTACAGGAAGTTTCTTAAAATCAATAGTACTTGCATAGAACAGGTATGCTCCTACGTTATAATATTGGTCCTGATTTCTATCACTGTAAACATAACACTTTACATCATTGGAACAATGTTTAACACTTGATATTCCAGGAAACTCCATAGTCCACCACAGTATCACTGGATATGGAGCGGGTACCTTGGTTACACATGTATTATTCACATCACTAAACATCCACAGCATGATGAAGAAAAATAAAAAAACTAGTATAAACCACATTAACACACGCAACTGCACTTTCATGAGTCTTTTAAAAATATTCTTTAACATTATTACAGTATAAAATACAACAGTGTACAATGTTTTAATCTTTTACACATTATGACAATTATTATGGCATATGAATTCTCTTTTTTATCTTCATTAGTCACACACCCACATACTTATGAAATCCACAGGATATTGCTGTGGTGACAGGAATACATTATCAGTAAAATTATCCTATTCACAAAACTTTGTTAAAAATAATACAATAGTTAAGATAACAACAAATTTAATGAACAAATTAAACAGTCCAGCCTCTCTCTTTTTGCTGGTAGAATAAATCCATAGAGAATGCTATTATTAAATCTGCATAAAACAATCCGTATATGGCTCCTACCATTTTACCCATTGCAAATAAATTTATAAATGCTAGCACAGTTATTACTAGCTCAATGACGACGTAATATAACTCTGCCTCATATTGTACTTGGTCCACAACATATAACACCATTATAAGCATGGAGCACATAATAGTGGGCCCGGCCACCAGGCATTGTAACGCGTCCAGGGGTTCCACAACGTGAGGCAGTATATTGAGGAGCAGTGCCACTACCTAAAAGAGATGGACCCACTTGTAGACTTTTATTCATTTTACAGGACTACCTAATCTAATTACTAATATGACAAATTGTTTTCAAGCACTTTTATCAAGAGCTGAAAATTTCAAGTATTCAAAAATGCTTACAGATGAGGATTTCAAGTCATGACATTTCAATGCTCAAAACTACTGAATAATACGAATTTTATTATGCTTTCCGTAGCATTTTATTTCATTTTCACATTTTTAATCTAGTCTTGCTAATGCAAATCCTCTCTCTCTGATGACATAGAACATATCTATGCACAGTGCAATGAGCAGATGACAATAGAATAGTCCGTATAAAGCTCCAGAGGCGCTTACATTCATGAGTACATAAAAAAATGTAAAGACATTGAAAAATATCTGTAATACTAAGTATAGTTGTTCAGCTAGATCATGCACTTGGTCCACTAAGTAAAGCACGACGAACATAACAGACAGGACGAGGGTCGGAGCGACGGCCAGGCAGTGCATGATCTCGGGCTCCGTTATTATAAACGGGAGAATCATGAGGATCAATGACATAACCTAAAAGTAACAATTTTGATAACACTCATGTCTCGTATTGTTTTGGGACTTACCTATTTGAATCTTAAGATCTGGTGTATCAGGATAAAATGGAAGTCCTATGTTGTTGCATATCAATTGAGTACCTGTACTACCTGCTGATGTTAAAAATGTAGGCATTTTATACTGTGTGTGTATAATCTGACGAAACAAAGGAAAAAATCTATCTATTATTAATACTGTACGATGGACACCCAGTTCGAATCATTTTTTCACAACGGCCCCCATAATTCTATCATAATTATTTACTGCTTACTGTCATCACTCATCCATCAGTCATGCATGTGATCATGACATTACAAGGGTCATGGAGGGTCAAGGACATTTCTAGTGCTGTTCTTAGAATTTTCGACTAACAGGTAAAAAAATTATACAGTTACCCCAGTCATCTATTTTATTTGTGATATTTTTTTAAATAATTGTTGATATTAAGACAATGATATAGAATATCATTGTATTAAGAATATTTTCTGTTTAAAGGTTGAATCAAAAGACATTTGTGCAATGCAAATTGTATTAAAATACTAATTATGCCTGGTACACGTAGAACTGATTGGATTATAAATTATTATTATGCACAACTAAAAGTACATCCTCTTTCATTGGCAATGAGAAATAAATCAAGTGATAATACTGTTAACAATCCAAAATAAAATACACCATAAATAAACCATAGCCAAACTCTAACAAGATTCAGTAGAAAACATTGAATAAGAGCTCCAAAGGTAAACAAAATTTGGAAAAATAAGTACATTTTTTCCATAAATAACGGCACTTTTCTTCGTAAATACAAGATTATGAATAATAAAGATATTACTAGAGTAGGACCTGTTGATATGCAGTACATATGTCCCACTGGTTTTTCAATTATCCACGGTAATATGGTAATTATAAGTGAAATTCCCTACAAGGAATGAAATTGTAACTAATATTAAGAAAATAATAATAATATATTCAAGAATGCAATACAAGAAAAAGAAGTTCTGAAAAAAAAATACTCACAAACTCAACAAGTTTCATAATAAATATATTGTATCTGATTAACTCGTTCCATTTTTTATCAACTGGAACCGAGTCTGAAAAAGAAAATGTAGGGTACATTGTATAAACTCCATTGATAATTATTATTATAAAACGAAGGGCATCTTCAAAGGACAATGGAAAATTTTGTGTTGGGCCCGTACCAAAAAAAAATTGACTGTAGCATTATGAACTATGTCTGTATTAATTATTTCATGCCCTTAGGGAGTAGTCCTAGAAAACCTTATCTGAATTCACTTGGAGAAAAAAGATTTGAGGAAGTAACATTGATTTAATAAAGGGAAATAATTGAACTTATTCTCTAAAAACTTATTGACCTGTTGATGATGAACCCTTTTTGAAATTAATTAATCTCCAAAAACTTTTTGCGGTTCTAATAGTCCGCTTTTTTTTAATAATAATTGAGTTTTTTTTATCTATTTAAAATTCTCACATATCTTTTTTCTCCAAGTTAGTCTTAGGATTAATTAAACTACTCCACGAGGGCAACAAAAATCAACAAAGTTCATAATGCTACAATAAACTTTGTGTCTGGGTACGGTCTTACTTATTCAACTTTGCTTCAATCGCGCGATCGTTTGGGGCTAATTAATGCTAATTAACAGACTTCAAAAAGGAGGAGGTTTTTTGAAGGTGCTTTAAGTTCTGTGTTCTGTTCACACTGATATTCAACGCTGCGTGGAGATACTTGATTGATGAAGCCGGCTGACTGTTTTTCAAGGACCCGCGAGGAATGGTCGTTGGTATGAACTGTCTCTAAGACGACAGCAAATTATAATTTTTGTGATATTGAGAATAGGAAGTTGATCCTTAAAAACTGAAATAGAGCTAGAAGTTCTGCTCATTCTGTAGCCTATCCTAAAAGGAATGCAATTCAGAACTTGAGATATTATGAGTACAAAACTTTTGTATTTACCATTTATTATCATATCCGACATTTTCGAGGTATTTTAATTATCCCTTTTTCTTTAATTGGAGGTGGATCATTTACCATAAAGCCTTAACGGGTTCGGAATTAGTACATATTCACAAAAAAATATAATATAAATAAAAAATAAAATAATTATCTTCAAAAAGAATACTCTTGACAGTACGAAATACATCCGCAGACATCCGTAAGTCAAAGTATTTTTTTTTATTGATGCTGGATGCCACTTGATTGCCAGAAATTCCTAATTATCTGTTTGAGTGTGGTTGGATTTCGAATAGAAAAATAGTTCCGCATACGGTTTTTAGCTTTTCACTACTTATTCCTTATTCCGACTCCTCAAAGCAAGGCGATGCCGTTACGATGTTAATCAGCATCGTAACGGTATCGCCTCGTTGCGTATGCGTATGCGTTGCAGTATGGAATTTCATAAAAAGAACGAACTCACAACGAACTCGAGTTGAACTTTTTATTATTCCTCTATGCTTTAGTTGAAACTTGCCTGCTACGACTACTTTACGTTATACCGCATTTACACAATCGTGTTCGCCATTCGCCTCGTCACTCGACGAAACATTCGTATACGAGAGCCGTCGCGAACTGCTGTTCACACATTCGCGGGATAAATTATTTTGACATTCGCACACGAACATGGAGGACGTGAAAATAATGAGAGGTTTTTCTTTTCAGTATTAAAAAAAAAAAATAGTTCCCAAGAACCCTGAAGATGGCGTTGAACTGACTACGTTACTAGATGCCAAAGTCAAAACGCTTGGAAAAAAAAACATTGCGTCACGTCATATACGCTCGTTGAGTGACAGTTTCGTTTGCTTTCGTTTTACGATCTCAAAATTACATCAAAGTGAATTAATAAAAAAATTATGTGACTTCCGTTCCTTGCAGTAACTTACCAAGTTCAGCGCCATCTATCCAGCGACTAGGGAAGCGTTAAAAAAAAAAGAAAAAGAAAATCCCTCATTGCGGCATGCGCGGTACATACATCTAATGCCGCATTTACACATTCATGCGAATCGCGAGGCGAATGGCGAGGCGAATAACGAACACGTATATGTAAGTTTGTGAGTGTGTGTGTTTGTTACTTCTTCACGCTCAAACGGCTGGGCCAATTTTGTATGGAGGTAGCTGACACCCTGAATTAACATAGCTACTTTTTATCCCGATATCCCCACGGGATCGACATTTGCGCGGGTGAAACCGCGGGCCGCAACTAGTGATTTATAGTTTTAGTGGTTTTATACGTCTGTGATCCGAGAGCGCTGTTTTTGTATCTTTCGTGGTTTTAATCTGTCAAAAATGGTGTGTGGTTTTAATCTGTCAAAAATGATTCATAGACAGTAGACTACTAATAAGGTAACTTCTCTTCTTAGTCTGTGAATAAATGCACAGAACAGAATAAATGGTTGATATCTGTCATACTGGCGTTGCGGTTTGATAAAATAGAAATTTATTTTATTTATTCCGGTCATGTTATAGCTTCGTTTGCAAAAATACGTTATAGCAAAATGGAGGAAGAAGATCCAGTAGTGCAGGAGGTAAAATCGTAGTTATAATTCGTTTACAACGTGGTAGTTCATTAGGTTATGTTGTTGTGAGAAAAACGTCGCTTTTGGTTAAATTTTGCCATTTATTCGTTGCAGATACCTGTGTTTCTGTCTCAAGCGTTAGCACAGAATCTGTACATATATCAGTATCCAGTGAGACCAGCCAATAGGGACTGGAAAGACGTGAAAGTTTTAAATGCATCTGTAAAGCCTCGGAACAAGATGGTGCGACTGGAAGTCGGCTTGGACACGTACAGTGACAAGTATTGCTCGTCTAAAGGCGAGCAGATTGCGCTCAATACTGATGGCCAACAGGTAAAAATCAGATCCTAATTAAAAATAGTTACATTGTTCTTGTACCTTGTACCCAATGTGCTCTTTTTGGTGGCTGTTTACCATATTGTACAATTAACGATGTTCTGCTGTTATTTCTTGCCTGTTATAATAATTTAGAATTATCATCACCTGCTTATGAAATGGAATAGTTACATTATCCCATAAGATATCCCTGTGACCACTTAATGGCTAGTTAGTTTCTGCTGCCTTTTCTCTTCAAATCATTTCTCACCTCTCTTTACAACTCTATCAAGTAACCTTACTATACTAGAGTGTATTATAGTAAAACTAGGAATACACATGCATGTAACTTGTACAGAAGTATGCAAGTGGCTGGCATGCCATTATGGTATTCACCAATCAGGCACACATATAAGGCACATGGCATGCAAGCTCATGTGTAAGTTACAGGCATGTGTATACCAGGTTTAACAGCTGTAGTAAAATAATTATGTTATTTATGAACAGGAATCATCATGGCACATTAAAGAGAAGGATAAGTCCCAATACTTTAGACATGGCATCATGGACAAGATTGTCTATGAGAGCAGTGCTCCCTGCACTGAGACACAGCACTATGCTGTGGCCATATTGCAGGATAAGGAGTTACATTGTACTCCTATACAAGGTATGGTGTTCGATAATAGTTACTCCTGTATAAAAGATGTAGAGTGTGAGTGCTGACTAATGTCTGCAACATACATTTTCCAAGGCTATAAACCTTTTTTATAAATAAAAAACCTTTGCAGACAAATAGAGGCCTTTTTTAAGAAGTCTGTTAAAAACACAACACAGTAAAAACCTTTACTCTAATACCTTTAGTGCATTTCAAAATAATTGTGCATAAAGATTACACCAGTCATCATAAATTGCATATTGCAATTCATCATCATCATCATCTGCCTAGCCTTTTCACAACTATGTTGGGGTCGGTTTCCAGTCTAACCGGATGCAGAATGAATACCAGTATTTTACATGGAGCGACTGCCTATCTGACATCCACAACCCAATTACTAGGTAATACGATACCCCTTGGTAAGCCTGGTAGTCAGACTTTTGGGTTTCTGACACTCGTAACGACTGTCAAAGATCCACAAATGACAGCTGGGACCAATGCCTCAATGTGCTTTCCGAGGCACGGAGAGGTCAAAAATCGGAGGTTGGCAATTATCACAAAAATAATATTCATCATATAAAATTACAATTGTTATCTTAAAAGGAGTCACTGATTAAGATATTGTTTATAGGTATTGTACAAATGAGGCCTTCCTATTCCTACTATGATAAGCAAGACAAGCGTAAGAATGATAAGAGCAAAACAGATTCAGACGATGAAGACAAGGAGCCTGAAGCACAACAGGTAATTTAATTAGTTAATATATCTAAGAGAATCACTGACTTGGTCCCACTAAACGTATGACGACATCGCGGCAGGTCGAGATAAAGATTGCGGTCTACTATGACTCCTATTAAAAGGACTGGCCGGTTAGCAGACGACTGACTTGTGTGGGAAAGCGAGAGGGAGACCTTTTGTCCTGCGGTAGGCTAATACAGGCTCGTTAGATTAGATTCGATTAGTATATCAATTAAACTTGTATACTATAAATGGTCATTCAAAATTCAACTTGAGTTACCCCTAAAGTGGCAATGGAATGTAAACATCTAAAATTCTTAATTCAAGTAGGTACCTATAATAAAATAACATACTATTTCTAGTCAATTATTAAGTAATTCCCTTACAGACAATATTTTTTTGTGGACTTATGACCTCAGACTAATCATGGATATCAGTAGAATAGAAATACCAGATTTAAATTGAGAACTGGGATGTCGATTTTATAGATAGGATAGAGAATGTAAGGAAAAGATGTTGTGCTAACCCCAAATAAGTTGCAAAGGGCATTCTTGATTCACTTCAGCCGAAAGACGTCCACTGCTGGACATAGGCCTCCCCCAAAAGGGGGGGGGGGGGGGGGTTGCCATAATCGCCACGCTTGGCAAGCGGGTTGGCGATCGCAGTATGGTATGGTGGTGGAATGCATAGAGAACGCTGCTGCCAATTCGCAATTAGTCGCCTTTTACGACACCCACGGGAAGTATGGGGTGGTGGTATTCTTTAAGTCCGGCACCACACAGACATCCGGCACCGCACAGACAATTCTTGATTAGGATGACTTGATTAAAATAGTGGGAAATCCAGCTGCGTAACTGCGTAATACACTGTCAGTAGCAATGGCTAAAATGGCTTTAATTTTGACAGATCAGCGACATTCATTGCGTTATGTTCGCAGTTGAGCAGTCAAATTTTTCGGAAATATGAAGCAATGGATTAGCAAAATGCATCAAACTGATTGAGATTGCTAGTGTATTACGCAATTAGGGCGCAGGTTATAAAACTATCTTTGTGCTAAATGTCATTCAGCCGTTTTTGCAACAAACAGAGATCAATTCTTTATTACAATTTAATTATATTATGTATATGTTCCCGGAAATGTATGAAACTTAGGAATTTTACTCAATTCCTAGGAAATATATGCAATTCCGAGCCTACTTAGGAAATGTGTAAAAAAATAACACATTTCCTGTGAAATGTATATATTTCCTAGAAATTGTATGCAATTCCAAGATGATACTAGGAAATATATAAAAAGTAATGCTTTCTGTGACTAAAAGAAATAAAACACGTTTGTAAATTTCTCTAATCATAATAATGATTAAGCATGACATCCTAAAGCATAAATTTAGCATGCTGCATATTTTATTTCTAACGACGTCTTCGTCGACATCAGGTCAATGGAGCCTCGCGCATGCAGGGTTTAAAGGAACCTAACCAAACCGAACCTCGAGGTGCCCTTCGCTCGCTCTTGCATCCACGTCGTCTAGTAGCACAACATATTGAATTTTTAAGTTTTTAGATTGCTATTTAGGAAATGTATAGATTTCCTAGGAAAAGGGCATATTAAAAATACATATATCATAAATTTCCTATCTATTTTAGGAATTGTACACATTTCTTAGGAATTATATAGAATGACGGATTGCACACTTTTCTGTTAACATATTACTTACCAACGCTAATAACTGTAGTATTATAACATCATATTTATCTTGCAGGTAACAGTAAAGTTCGCGCGTCAAGAGACAGAAGTATCAAAGAAGGCGCGAGAGAAATCCTTTGAGACGATATCTCAGAGAATCAACGAGGAGTCGTGGTACGACGCGCTATGGAAACCTTGTGATACGGATCATGCTGAGGTCAGTAAAACAAAACTTATGAGAATAACAAGAACTATGTAGTTTTTTATGTTTATCATTGAGAAGTGTGGTTTGGAACTCAAATAAAGCTGGGACGAATACATTGCCAAGTACAGTGTCAGTAACGGCTCTAGGGCGATGCCAGCGGTGCGGCGGCACCGGGCGCCGTCATGAGAGAGGCGCCTCGACGATCGGCTTTATAGTAAGTTACTATCATCAATGACTGGTGCCTGGTGGACTGAAGCCGATTGTGGACTGTCCACCAGGCACCAATCATTCTTGATAGTAACTTACTATAAAGCCGATCGTTCTCAAGCAAGCACAAGCAAGCAAGCAACTGCATATCGACGGCGAAGTGCCAATACCTCCTAACTGACATTCCTTGAGAAATTCACTTTTTTTATTGTTTTGAATTTAAAAGCGTTATTCGCGTTTTATTGAAATCGCCTAAGTGTATTTTTAGTTGCAACAGCATTCAATTAAAATGTTGAAATAAGTACCTCCCGACTAAACCAACGCAAAGTGTCTATTTTTGAAGGTTTTTTTCAGGTTGTGTAAATTTTTGACTTTGTCAGTTAGGAGGTATTGGCACTTCGCCGTCGACATGCAATATGCATATATCATAGGAGCATGGTACATACAGGGGCGCCACGTTAAGATTTTGCACCACCTAAAAAAATTCTAAGGCCGCCGTTGTGCAGTGTAGATGAAGTAGGGGCTAGGCTTTCCTTGGCGCTGCGGCGGCGAGATGACTGTTGTAATTGCAGGTCGAATCTGGATGCTAGTGGCCCATTGCCTAGCCAGGCAACTGATGGTTTATGTAAGGCTTTTATACCAGCATTATCAGCATTGCACCTACGCATTTAATAAGTCAGTAAGGCCCAAAATATAATATAGAGCAGGGCTGTCCAAAGCACGGCCTGCGGCCTGAAGTTGTGTGGCTTTTAATTAAAAAAAGTTAAAAAAAAAAACTTTCAATAAGAATCGGCGAGTTCATAGCTAAATAACTAATATTTTTTATCTACCGCAAATACGAAAATTTTCCTGCCTGGGGTCGTATCTGGTTTTGACAACTCTGATATTGTATATAACATTTCTCTAATATTTCCCACAGCTGGAGCGTTTGAAACTGTTTAGCGCCACCTCTTCGGACGGGTCGTCGTTGACCGTACGTGCGCGGGAGTACGTACGAGCGTTGGTACCCGCGCCGCCTGAAGACGAGGCGGATATAGCGCCCGCTAAGAGACCATCCCCGCAGGACCAACTAAAGGAAATACTTGGCAGAGGTATGTGATGTCTATTATACTATTTTGGAATAATGTTGCTTATGGCAGGTCAATTTGTGTCTTGTTAAAGAAAATTATGGTGTATGGAATCTGTTCAAGATCCTGAAGGTTTAGTTTCAGCAACCTAAAATTGTTGCGATATACTGAGAAATTAGTAGCAAACTAGCAAAGCAACTTAAAGCATTTATTTTAATTAAACAAATTACAGCACTTCTATAACAGTGCCGGTCAGATGGGTCTTATAGAGAAGAACTTAGTAGCAATTGTCATCATGAAATGAAAATAAAAGAAAATTTCTAAATAGCATTTATTTATTCCAGCAAAATTGATGACCTTCAACGACCTCCGTGCGCTCATCCGTACCGACGAGGGCCCTATAAGCGAGACCGCCTTGTTATCCGTACTGAGCGGTGCGGCGTGCTGCGTGCGCGGTCTGTGGACGCCGCGGTCAGCCGACTTGTACACGCGAGCGCTGCCCGTGCCCGCTAGACTCATGTGTGCGGCTAGGGATCATGTCGTGAGTAATTCACTTTTTAGGGTTCCGTACCCAAAGGGTAAAAACGGAACCCTATTACTAAGGCTTCGCTGTCTGTCCGTCTGTCCGTCTGGCCGTCTGTCCATCTGTCCGTCTGTCCGTCTGTCTGTCTGTCACCAGGCTGTATCTCAAAAACTGCGATAGCTAGACAGTTGAAATTTTCACAAATTATGTATTTTTGTTGCCGCTATAACAACAAATACTAAAAACAAAATAAATTAAATATTTAAGGGGCTCCCATACAACAAACGCGATTTTTTTGCCCTTTTTTGCTCGATATCAAAAATGGCGACAGGTGGCACTTGAAATATTCACAAAATACTCAGTTGTATTTTAACTTTAATAATAAATAATAAAATTAAGATAAAATAAATATTTAAGGGGGGCTCCCATACAACAGACATGTTTTTTTCGGCGTTTTTGCCTTGTGGTACGGAACCCTTCTTGTGCGAGTCCGACTCGCACTTGGCCAGTTTTTCAATACTCAATAAGTACATAGTATATTTATTGCGTCCACTTGTGAACTCGACATTCGATGGATCTCGATCTTGCAGCGATGTGGGTCATCTTTATGTTGTAATTATCTTCAAAAGATTACTTTTAGCTATAAGATCGCACTGTCATCAGTTTTTAAATTTATATGTTTATCATATCGACACGGTTAAAAGACTAATTGGTCTAAGCGACATTTTTTGCAATATTGAGCTATATACATATTCGGAATCAACAAATTGATCTCCGTCGTTTGAGACATGTTTCTAATTTTTTTGACTACTTTTTTGGCGCTTAGCACCCACTGCAAAACAGGCATAATTTCTATAATTTCTAATACACGATTTTCAACAGTAATAACTTAAAAAAATCCTTACTTAATTAGGAATATACTGTATTAAATAAATAAAAGTCTATCAAATAGTTAATGTTTTTATGAATTAAAAAAAAAAACTGATCCATCCTCCTGCAAGTTTTACAAAATGTCGCTGCTTAGCCCAATTAGCCTTTCAACCATCGATATTATGGTGTGCATAACAAAAAAAATCTGTTCTATTGGTTATAATAAGATAGATGGCACAGTAATCTGCTATAAAATTAGTAAAGGAAACATAGTAAGGAACGCCAAGTAATAAAAAGTCAAACACATAACATACAATGCTGTTTGAGTCCTAGGTACAAAAAGATTTTAACAATGACAATGATTTTCGAGAGCAAATGCTCAAGTTACTTTAAGAAATACCCAAATTGCACCCAAATCGCTATAGGTTTGCCTATAAAATGTGAGGGTTTCCCTCGATTTCCATGGGATCCACTCACCAGATTCCAACTTGATGACAATGGGACCACCTCGAGAGTATACACATTCAAACGAAAAAAGAATTATCACAATCGGACTACTCTGTAAAAAGTTATGCGTCATATATAAAAAAAATATATATACGCGGCGACTTGAAAACCTCCTCCGTTTTTTCGTCGGTTTAAAACACCATAACTTTCCTCTCTAGTATAATAGAAAACTAGAGTATATAATGTGTTTTTCTTGCCATCCAAATGTGTGTGTTTTTGCAGTTGTATCTCTTCACACAACACGCATACGTCGATCGACGGAAGGTAGCAGCAGCTGTACGTCTCCCCGCCGAAGAAGTCTTAGAAATCATCCGCTCCGTAGCCAAGTTCAACCCTAAGACCGGGTGGGAACTAGTCATACCACCAGACGTCAGCTTCGAAACGAAGTACCCCGAAGTCGTACAGCGACAGAACTTATACTGGGAAGCTCGCCAGAGATTGTTCAACGAAATGATGATCGGCGAAAACATGCCAAAGAGACAAAGGAAGAAATCTCAAAGAGACTCAGTATCGTCTGACACGATGATGAGTCCTAAGCCCCGGTGTAACAGTGTTACCGACGAAGACAGTGATAGAAAAAGACACAAAAATAAATCCGCCACCGGTAGTGGGAAAAGGACTAGGCATATTAGTTCTAGCAGTGCGCAAGACGCGACGTGATTCTCGTCCTAGCTAGGTTATCAAATTGTAGTGTAGTGTGATCCACCCGTGCTTAGTGAACATAAGTGAACTGTGAGCCTACACATTGTTAATCTACATAGATATACATTATGGTGCTGCTAATCAATGTATGGATGTGTATCAGTTGCAGTTGTTTTAAATGGATTTTTAAATATTATCAATGGACTTTCGAAAATGTTTTAAGTTATCATGAAAAGTAGGTGAATGTCTGTTTGTTATTCAAAACTGTTGTTTGGTATTTAAGTCTAATTAATTTAATGTTCTTACACATGTTCTTTGCTTATGCTCTTGTTAAAATGTGTATTAGTTTATAACGGAACGGTTGTTGACTTGAAAATCCGATGAAATATATATTTTTGTATTAGCCTAGCATTATTGATTTTGATCAATAACCATTTATTTTGAGTGTTTTTGTTTTCCACTTTTGGTTCATGGTTCACTCGATATTTTACGATTATCATGAGTGATCAAAGTCAAGACTTTTTAAATTATTGTATTGACATGACTAAATAGCTTTTAATCTAGTAACAACGTTATATAATTTGATGTTATGGAAGATTAAATCCGTAGATTGATCAATTTTCAACCTCAGCATTAATAAATTGTTTAAATATTATGTTGAATATTAAATGCTAGTGGTCTGTATTTTATAATATTTTAAATTAATCTTAATAATTATGTTATATGCATAAAGCGGTGGCATATTATAGGTAAGTAAAACTGCATGGCAGTTAAAAAGTTTAATTTACCAATAGAAGAAAAATGTGGCTCAGAGTTGTAGTAAATATTATATTATTAAAGTATTCATAATAGTGATTCAACATCATAGTTCCAATTGATATCAAATATATGCAAAAATGTGCCTAAATGATGTTTTCGAATAGATTTTAATGAAACTAAGATAATATTTATAATGTTATTAGCACAATTAAACTACTGGCGGGTAATAATTAATCATGACAAACACTGCCACACTACTTTTTAAAAACAGACTACTAACAATAAACATGTACTCAATAATTATGCAACAAAAAAAAAAAATTGTCTGAATAATCAAGATCGCCCAATCAAGCTTTCACGTGGTGTTTATTTTTACGTGCGACTAAGGGCGAATTTCACCAATGAAACTGTATGCTGGTCGCGTTCAGTTTCATTGGTTAAATTCGCGGGAAAACAGAAAACTGCGTTGAAGAGCTGTCAATGGCGCCGATTCTGTTGTGCACAAACTAAACTAAATTTAAGTTCATGTATCTTTTTCTTTCTATTTCATTAGGAAAAGGATAGGAGATAAATATTATAAATAATAATGTCAAATTAGGATACTCCATAGACAACTTAGACAAGATTAAA
The DNA here is from genome assembly GCA_916614155.1 of Mesoligia furuncula. Classification (NCBI taxonomy): domain Eukaryota; kingdom Metazoa; phylum Arthropoda; class Insecta; order Lepidoptera; family Noctuidae; genus Mesoligia; species Mesoligia furuncula. Next base: position 23,962,393 of record OU744796.1, read on the forward strand.
AAATTGGCTATTAAAACTACATCAATTTACGTCAGGCGCTGACTAATTTGACAGGACTAAACTAATATTTATCTTCTGTCCTTTTCTTAATGAAATAGAAAGAAAAAGATGCATGAACTTAAATTTAGTTTAGTTTGTGAAAAAACAGAATCGGCGCCAATGTCCAATATTCCAGAAGGCCAATTGTATTAAAAATTGCAATCTAATCTCCTGGACAATCAATGTCAAAAATGTAGTTGGAAATTAGACGTATTTTTGACAGATTGAGAATGAGATCATGAAGTGAACGTTCTTAAAATTGCAGGAATTGCCCCTCAGAGCAATAATGACACTGACAGCTCTTGAACACGGTTTAGATATTCTGATCGCGTTCATTTTAATAATTTGTGAAATTCGCCCATAATAATCAACGTCAATGCTATTCACAAGTGTTGAAATGTATCAATGCTGCTTAGGATGTTTTAAATGTATTTTTCTTGTCCTGTTTTTTTGATCATGTGGAACCACTAGCGGCCAGCCCCAGCTTCACATGGATGCAATTTTTTTTTCGAATTTCCCAAATTTTCTTTCATACAAACCTTGTCAGAGCAGTCATTTGGAAGTTATGCGCATACAGACATCTTGGCGACTTTGTTTTATACCATGTAAGGATAAAGTAAAATTATACTATGGACACGTAAATGCTTGTTTAGGCATAATTGTCATCATATTAACAAATTAATCTATTTAATTCGCTTCCACTGGCAATCACGAATGAGTGCTTCTACTTACTCTTAAAAGTAAAATATAAGCTAAAAACAAGTCCAATTATGTCAACAATTATGCCGCTAATCTTACTTTAGTTTGACCGAAACCGCTGTACCGACCCACAGGGTGCCGGCGAGACCGGGAGGCAGTGCACAGTTCAGGCCACTCCGCGCTGTCAGTACGCGCGCCATCGCCTTGCCGCGCATTCAGTACAGTCACGAGCATAAGTATGTATACACTTGGCTTTATTGAAAGGCAATTTTCTCCTTTATTTTTTAATGAAATTTTATGTTATTTCGAACATATTATTTTCGAACCCATAGGTTTATGTAAAGTGTCGTATTTCAACGTTGCATTCGTCATTTCACGAAAAAATCGCATTTTAAAGTTGCCAAGTGTTGACATATTAGTGCTCGTGACTATACATACACAGATATAGATACACCTAGATACCGCAAGAGCAATTACTTCGCGTGCCAAAAATCATAAGCCGCCACTTTCGCGTTCAATCCTGTGTTCTGCTGGCTGGATGAGCGTGAGCGCTGGCGCTAGGCCCCGGGGGTGGGGAGAGGTCTTTGAATCGATTTGATTTTCCCATCACTAAATAGTGCTTGTGACGTCATAGTAGGTAGTCAAAAAATGGCACGCTTGGTTTTTATATACAGGGTTATTGGTATAACATTAACAACCTCTTAAGAGGTCATTGTACTCATCATTATGAACAACTTTTACTATAGGAACAAACCAGAAATCGCGAAAAAAATATCAGCTGTTCCCTACATTTTGACGAGTTATACGAACTTAAATGTAGGGAACAGCTGTTTTTTTTTCGCGATTTCAGGTTTGGTTCCATAGTAAAAGTTGTTCATAATGATGAGTACAATGACCTCTTAAGAGGTTGTTAATGTTTTACCAATAACCCTGTAGATCGTAAGACTTGCGCTATCTAGGTCGATCTATAACTGTGGGTACAGCGACTTCGGTCAAACTATCTATAGGTGAAATTATTATTATATGTCGCATTTGTATATATAAACAATTGTAGGTATGCTATCATAATGTAAAATTGTGGATGAGCAATTTGTGATTTTATCGATAAGTTGTTAATTTTTGTAAACGAAATAAAACCCGTTTATTATTTTATGTACTAGATCTTTTATGTTAAACGTTCATCTTGCTTGCTTCCTGATAACAGTATTTTTATCTCACGACGCGACGCGCGCTTTACTTGTGGTTATTAAGCGTACAAAGACGCTGTGAATGTATGCGTAAGCACAGGAGCCTAGGTAACATCCGAGACAATGGCGAAATCGGACGTGTGTGTGTGTGTTTTGTGCTGACGCTACTCGTCTACGCACACATTCTCAGCGTGTAAGCAAAGCGCACGCCGCTTCGTGAGATAAAAATTCTGTAGGTACTACATGTAGCCATATAATAAGCCAAAGTCGTACCCTGGACTAGCTATGTGTGTAGCATAGGGCAGGGCATAGTCTATGGGAAAAATAAATGGCATTATAGTCCGCGCGGAACTAGTTGGCCGCGCCTTAGGTATGTGAGCGGTGGGACGGAGGGGCGGGGGCGCTTTGTCATTACTCAGTACGTGCGTTGCGAACAATATAAGACCCCGCCGCCCTCACCCCCGCCCCCACCCAAGACGCGGCCTACTAGTTCCGCGCGGACTATAGTAGTACAAGTATTTTCCTTTCCATTTTCAATTCGAGACACCGGTTGCGTGAGATCACTACGCTTTGGTAGCACAGTTGTACGGGTTTTGAAATCCAACAATTTTTGGCAAAGGTCATGGTCAACTAAGTCACCCGTTAGTCCGTTGACTATAATATCCCGGAGGGTAACCACCGCGTTTATTTGCAATAATCGCACGTATAGTAATGTACAGCCAGCACATCAAGCTACTACAATCTGTCAAATTTCTTTAATAGATTTTCCACTTTATCGCTAAAGCATAAGGTTCAATGTTGATTGGGAAAATTTGACAGTTTCGGGTAGCTTGATGTGCTGGCGTCTGTACAATTCCGATGTTGAAAGCCTACGTACGTCTTCGGATCTCGATGTTTGGAACTCAGTCTATAAACCTTATGCCAAGCATAGAACGCTCCTTGGCACTGTGCAACTTTTAACCCACAGCCTTCTGGGTAAGCGTCCACGCCTCAGCCTCTATAGAGGCGGGACTTCAGACATTGTGGTATTTTGGCTGATTTTAGTATGTCGTCCAAATAACACTTACATTTGTGTGAAATTGATAGTGTGATAGTCGACGGAGTAAAAACACAAGATCTACTTAAAACATTTTATTTCAACTTTTACATAGTTCTATTTGGTGCGAGTTACAACAACAATATTATATTCTCAAACATCAACATTAAGCGTTTACTTAGTAACAACTTGTGTAAAAATATTGTGCTTATACATAAGTTTTAGAGTTAAAACGATAGGACAAATAATAAAAATACGAAGGTATTATTTAGAAAAAATAAGTACACCTGTAGCCTAAATGGCCTTACTTTAAAATACTTGGAACGAAGTTCCTTCGCCCTTCATACTAGCTCTCATTCGCCAAGTCAGCGAAAGGAAATACGTTCCAACCGGGAATCCCAATCTAATAAAACAATAAATAATATTCTCTAAAGAGCCCTGTTATTCAAGATCCTTCAGCAAATATTAATTAAATAACGAAAAATAATACTGGCCTTAGAATGTTAACTTGATTAATAAACACGAGATTCATTAAACTATGAAAAATTACTCAAAAATTTAACAGTGCTACATGCATATAAGAAGATAGATTTTTTAAATATTTTAACGATATTTTCCTTCATATACATTTTAAACCTTGTATTTAGTTTAGAACATCTATTTACATAAAAAAGGCAAACAAAATGCAACTATGATTTTGTACGATTTAGTTGCGATACCAAAGTGAGTGAACTTTCCTTAATTTTATGTGATTGAAACTTTTCAATAAATATTTTACATCCATGATTTTCACCAGTAAGTAAAAGAAATATATTAGGAAAGTATTAACTTGCTTATCTACATTGATCTATGACTGAAAGCCCTAGTGTAATAATATGATTGATTTCGCTAAAATTGGTATAGAATCAAGTTCTTCTAACTGAATAGACAGCTGCGCTGCTGGGGTGTTTGTTGCGCCCCTTCTTCCTATAGCTAAAGCACTAGAAAGTGGTGAAGGGCGGGCTTTTGGGGGACTGTCTTACGTAATTTAGACGTTCAAAAAGTGCTTTTCAGCCTAGTTTGAATAACTGACTTTTGATTTGAAAAATCTGTTCTAGTCTAAGGTAGCCTAGCCTACCTACACAACATAGCTGTTAAAATGCGTTAACCTTTTAACCGCTTGTGTCGCATTTATGCAACAGAAAACATGCATGATTTTTTCTATTTTTTCTTTAGGTATTATTTTATCGATTTAGGTATTCAGCTGCATCCGGTTTGACTGGAAGCCGACCCCAACATAGTTGGGAAAAGGCTAGGCAGATAATGATTATTTTATCGATTTGTAGCGGCGCGCTATTGGCAAGGCAATTGATATTTAGCCAAGCGCTTAAAAGGTTAATTAACTAGGTATCTATCACTGATTCTAAAACCACAAGAAATCTTAATGAGACGGCTCGTTCAAGCACGGACAATATTTTGCGTGTTCGTAAGCTCCGACTCCTAAATGCAATCAACACTTGGCCATACACAAATAGACTCTTCAACATGCTTATATCCTGATCACAGCATACCTGACTAAAAAGGCGATCGCGGCGAAACTTAAAGCCGTAAGACCATTTAATTGGTTGGCGTTATTGCAGAAGTTCAGGTCGCATTTCTTCGCGAGCTCTCCGAAGCGGTTCTTGACTAGTGTCCAGTCGCACAGTCCTACCCTGCAACCCGGTAAGTTCATCGGATGTTCGTTCTCTAGGAACAGGACTTGGTACTCCTCGTTTACTTGGAAGTTTCCGTTTTGGGTGCATCTGAAATAAATGGAAGGTTTGGAATGAGTAGGGACTACCTTCACAAGGGTAACGCTTCATTCGAGAGTAAAACGCTCGCGTTCGCTCTCGAATGGAGCGTTTAGTAGGGATGCTTAAATATACTAAAATAAACTGGGTAAAAGTTATACTTTGCACTACCAGCACCGCGCCACCGTGACAGCAATTGCGTAACACAATCACATTCTGAAGGATTCCAAGTCATTTCTTTATTATGTTCGAAAAAAATGCTCAACAACGTAAATGTTGTGAGCTGTCAAAATGAAAGCCATATTGCGTGTTACGTAATTCCCTGCTGGGGAACGAACCCCGGATTCGACACTCAGAAGTTGCGCATGTGACGTGTGCAGCGAAATGTGGGTAGAGGAATAAAGTAGTGACTGTAGTAAATAAACCAAAGAAGGTAGGAAGGTATATAAAGGTATAGGTACTCCCTACATTGTGGTAAACATGGCATTACTCACGTAGGTACCTACCTTACCTAGACATTACAGTAGGTATTACAGTCATAGTAAGTGTTGGAATATTTGGTTTAAAGAGTTGGAAGAATATTAAATAAATTATTTGTAAAATAAAGAGTTAGAAAAGATGTTCATTGACAAGAATGTTTATTTCAAGTAACTAGGCAATACGCGAAGAAAAAGTATAACTATTAAAAATAAAAACAAATCTGCACAACAGAGGTTACTTATCTACAACAGCCGCCCTTAATCGAAGTTGTGCAAGACAAACAGACAAACAAAAATAATAAAATTAAGTTTCTAGACCTAAGCTAATTATACATCGTTTGAATTATACATCGTTTGTGTACTATAGGCCCTAGTGGCTTTGTTAGCACATCAGCAGGCATACAACTTGTTTTCACATATTCTAACATTATTACGTTATCTGATACTTTTTCCCTAATAAAGTGAAAACGGGTATCTATATGTTTCGTCCTGCTGTGGTGTACGGGATTTCGAACGAGACTAATGGCACTCTGACTGTCAGAAGCTAAGTTAACTGATGATAGTTTACCTGTTATCTCATAGATAAATCTACGCAAGTAACACGCTTCCTTCGTGGCAGACGCTAGTGCCATATACTCTGCTTCCGCCGAGGATAAGGCAACAGTAGGTTGCTTTTTGGACTCCCAGGATACAAGACCTCCACTCAACTTGAAGGCGTACCCAGTATATGACCTTCTATCTATCGTGCTGATAACGTGTTGGAATATTTGGTTTAAAGAGTTGGAAGAGTATTAAATAAATTATTTGTAAAATAAAGAGTTAGAAAAGATGTTCATTGCCAAGAATGTTTATTTCAAGTAACTAGGCAATAAGCGAAGAAAAAGTATAACTATTAAAAATAAAAACAAATCTGCACAACAGAGGTTACTTATCTACAACAGTAAGAACTAAGAACACGCCTAGAAATCCTATTAGCTATGTGTGACTACCTACTTGTCACAGAGTTATTTCAAGGAATGACAGTTAGTGGAATAATTATAATAATATTACTGTTTGCTCACTGGCTATTTGGCACAGTTTAACATCATAAACTTTCCTGGACGTAGTTCTAGGTTCAAGGATGACGGTAGAGTTAAATTGGAAATAAATTATTGTGGCGAAATACTTTGTTTCCTGTGATTTTAGTTCAAAATAGTGTTATTATTATGTTTCAATTTTGAAATTATTATTTAAAGCTTTTTCTGGTAAACAACGCAATCATTATCGTCATTTAGCTAAAAGGCGTCCAATGCTGGACAAGGACATAGACTGTTCCAGCTGCCATTGGATTATCTCAACCTTTACCAGGGTCCTAGATCCACTGGTTCATAATTTGTGATAGTCGTCCCCAGTGAAGCGGGCGGAGTCTTGATGAACTCCCATGGGTCATATTCTACTTAATAAAAATCTTAAATGCATTTTTTCGCTCACTGACAGACAACGCACAACTTACACCTCTGAGTCCAGCAACATGAAATTTTGCATAACAAAACAATTATTATTTATTATTTAGGTGGGGACGGCTTCGTGTGCATCTTGATTGATGGCCCATTTTTTGAACCCTTGCGAAACGAATTAAGAGTTTAGGGAAGTTCGTTAAAAATCGTAAAAACTTAAAGCAAAGGGCCATGAATTTCGGGACGTGAATTAAAACCGTTATGATTAAATAACTTGGGATGTCAATCCAGACCCGTGCATATTATAGTGGCATAGCTTAATTCTCAGTAAGTACTATCTCTGATTAATATTTTTAAGTTAACAATTTCTTAAATAATAAGAAATTCCAAAATCTGTCGAATATGACATTACAGATTTATGGAGGTATATCTAGGGCCTTCACTTCATTATTGTCTGTACTGGGGAATCTGCAAAACATGAATTTATCTGAAGAAATAGGTACATAAATACGACTTTAACATATTTTACTTAACCGTATAGTTCGGTAGCGCCCCCGAATGGACCCGAACACACGAACCTCCGCTGGCTCGGTACTGGGTCCCATTGGACCCAGGAATTACGACATACGACACCCTTCATTGATTATGTAAATATTTATTATGCTACCCATCAAATCTTATGAATGTGCGTTAATTAAGAGAGTTGGATAAAAAACTCATATGTTAACGCCAATTAATATTGCATATTAAGCGCGCAAGCTTATTAATTTACCTTTATTAAATTTAAGCCTGTAAATGCGATAATCGCCATTTTGTTGACAGAGGTGGTCGAGGCTAAAAAACATAAAAAATGGGGATTTCGAACATCCAAACTCCACCACAGGGGCAGTGAATAATACATCATTTAATTATTTGACGAATTCATCCATTGCCCAAGTTAAATAAGTAGCGGTAATGAAGTTTTTTGATATCTAATGTCGAAGTTTCGCGCCAATCGTGCGTGTTTACATTTTTACTTTTCACAAATGTCACAGACACACATGTAGATAAGATTTAAAATGAGACAAATATTATTGAAAATATTATAAACAACACGAAAATGCCCAAATCTTAACATAATATTGAAACACAGGTCCAATAACGCGTATTATTCATTACCACTACTCAATTTGTGTTCAAAATCGCCGTCCATTATTGTTTTTTTTATCGTAATGATGTGTGAAAACGATTATGATAAACGATTTTTTTTTAAATTTCGATTGACTCGAGTAATTAATATTTCGAATGTCGGAAATCGATACTCAGAAATTAAAATAAAATCATTTTAATACAAAAAGCATTGTTTATAACAATGATTTAAGTATGCTTTTTTAATGTAATTATAATAGTTTTTTGGACATTATATTAAAACTGAGTTAATAACTGAGGACCTTTGACCATAGTCATTCATTGAATTTCGCGCGGAATTGTTTCTATATTTGAATTTATCTTCGGAATGCGCTCGCCGCTTCAAATTATTTTTATATAATGTACAATTATTTATTTTTGATACTTTCCAATAGTTTGCTACAGAATGCCCAGTATACATTTTTAGGTAGGCTTAACAAAAGTTTGGGAATGATGATAAATTAATTGGATAAATTGGGTATTCCGCAATCACTTTACATTTCAATATGTTTTATTAGTTGTATGAACTTGGTAGTTTTTAGGGTTCCGTACCCAAAGGGTAAAAACGGGACCCTATTACTAAGACTCCACTGTCCGTCTGTCCGTCTGTCACCAGGCTGTATCTCATGAACCGTGATAGATAGACAGTTGAAATTTTCACAGATGATGTATTTCTGTTGCCGTTTCGTTTTTGCCTTGAGACACGGAACCCTTCGTGTGCGAGTCCGACTCGCACTTGGACAGTTTTGTATTTAATAGTTTACTTGAGTAATAGAAATTGTTTTTTTTTGTGGTACTAACCCAACGTAATTTTAAAAACTGGCCTTGTTTATGTCGGACCACGCACAGTGAAAAGTTCGGTAGTTGGGTTGAATATTTACGCATGCACAATGCTCATCATTAATTTGATCGACTGCAAAAATAAGTTTGTATTTCATAAACTCATCATTCATAACGCACCCAAAAATTAAAGTGCCGGCCAGAAAAGAAAAGTATTGTTTTCTTATCCCCTTCGATGTTGACGTCACCCGCAACGGCCCTGTGTCACTTTTAGGAGAACAACATATTGAGCATTTCTTACTATTACAGCGAAACTCTGCAATTAACCCCTTGGCTGCTATTTGAGATTAAAAATGCCAAAAAATCTTATTTTTATAACAAGTGTTTTAAGCATAACATTAAAAAAACAAGCAAGCGCGAGTCGGACTCGCTCACCGAGGGTTCCGTACCATTATGTTTTTAAATTTTCATCGGTGAGACCTATTATTCGTCAGAGAATTTTAACACTGCACGCTGCGGCATAGAATATTCCAGTTTTAGGTCAGCGCTATCTCATGACCGATAGTGGAACTAATGTATTTATTGTTGATGATTTCTGAAAATAAAACGATGTCTCTAAATCGTACACTCTGTGCGATTTAGAGACATCGTTTTATTTTTCCTGTAATCGTTACATAAACTTCTATCACATAGAATAATTTCAAGATTTTCTCTATGCAAACCTCGGAGATAAGGGGGAAACGGTATTTTTTTTTTACATTTTTATCAAAAGTCAAAAAGCATGCGGCTTAAAAAAAAAAAACTGGCCAAGTGCGAGTCGGACTCGCACACGAAGGGTTCCTTACCACAAGACAAAAACACCGAAAAAACATGTTTGTTGTATGGGAGCCCCCCTTAAATATTTATTTTAATTTTATTATTTATTATTAAAGTTAAAATACAACTGAGTATTTTGTGAATATTTCAAGTGCCTACCTGTTGCCATTTTTGATATCGAGCAAAAAAGGGAAAAAAAAAATCGCGTTTGTTGTATGGGAGCCCCCCTTAAATATTTGTTTTATTTTGTTTTTAGTATTTGTTGTTATAGCGGCTACAGAAATACATAATTTGTGAAAATTTCAACTGTCTAGCTATCGTGGTTCTTGAGATACAGCCTGGTGACAGACAGACAGACGGACAGACAGCGAAGTCTTAGTAATAGGGTCCCGTTTTTACCCTTTGGGTACGGAACCCTAAAAATGATTGAGAATGTGCAAACTACGCTCTTTCTTGATACCCCACATACCTTAGTAGCCCCACTTCGATTTCTTCAAACCCTTTTCAGTCCCGGTTGTAAAAAAAAAAACAAAAATATTTTTATTTCTTTCTTGTTTGCAAAATAGTTGGGCAAACGTCACCTAAAACTATTTCAAGTTGATAGCATTAGTAGTTCTTGAGATATCAAGCTGTGACAGACGGACATACTGAGTCGCAACATAAGGGTTCCTTTTTCACGTGATGCTGACATCTCTTTGAGGCGCGCGTGGAACACGTACTCGCCAGGGCCGAAGCCTGCCGGGTCAGCGGGATTGTCCGCAAGGGTTACCGCTGGCTCGGAACACAAAAGGCTAAGGAAGAAACACTGGTGGGTTTAGTCAGTAAGAGTCTGACGCTCCCTTCCGCCCAGAGCGGGAGGGGTCATATGATGATTTCCCACCCAAAAAAAAGGGTTGTTTTTTACCATTTTGGTACGGAACCCTAATAACAACTTTAAATTGAATATAACATCCCCAACATTCCGAACATGTTTTGACGCAGTATATTGAGAGATTTGCTATGTAATTATAAGACCAGACTTCTGATAGGATCTTCTGGAATCTATAATCACAGAACTACCTATATTTTGTATTTATTTTTTTATTTTAGTCACTACAAGCCCTTTCATTTGATATATCACACGGTACCTACAGTATGCAAAGCTTTTTAAATTTTCTAATGTGACCCCAAAAAGTGACCCCATATTATAAATTAATTAATTTATGTTACACGGCCATGTTCGAGTCACAGAAATTTATAAGTGTACCAAATTTCAACTTAATCGGTCCAGTAGATTCGAAACAAATCGGTTGTGACAGACCTACAGAGCCAGACACACGAGTGATTCTATAAAGGTTCCGTTTTTTCATTTAGACGTAGGGAACCATAAAAAGTTACACGCCTATCCACACTGTACTGTACTGTACTTATTACAATAAAATGATTATATTTAAATAAATAATTAATTCATGAAAAATATACCAAAGAGTTTTTATTCAATTTCTACAAATTTTTTTTTTTTTAATTATCGATTATGCTTTTAGACATTTTTTAATCGAAATAACAAAATTGGGTGGATGGTCAGCACTAAGAAGTGTTACGCCGCAACACAATTTAAGTAATTTTTATCAAGATTTGATCATGTTTTTTATGTAGCTTATGTATGAAAAATGGTAAAAGTAAGAATGCAGAGAGAATGACAATATCTTTATTTTTCCATTTTGGATATTTTCATCAAGAGATTATGTGGTTTATGTACATATTTTCAGCGATTTTAAGATGCCTACCTTTTGGATAGGTGTAGTAATATCTATTTTATACATTTTTCGCAGTAGATGACGCGGTTTGACCGACATCAGCATATAGTTAAAGATATTTGCCACAAACTTATTGTCCAAATAGGCGCGGTAACACATTTTTCTTAATAAATTCGAATGCTGAAAGTTGAAGTAAATTCCTGAAAATCATGACGTAATTCGCAACATCCCGTCGAGTCAGCTGGTATGTCATATGTCAAAATCTAGTCGAGCAGAGAGGTTAAATACCTATGTGAATTAGTTAAAAAGAAATAACGACACAAACGTTAATTGTTACCTAAGAAATAAATGAAAGTCGAATTTGACTAAAACGTCTGAACTAAGAGCCAAATATTTTCGGCTTTATTGACTAGGCTCAACCTCATAGATTAGAATAAGATTTTTAACTATTTCTTAATTAAATTGTAACATATTGTCCGTTTTCCTAAATGCCGTAATTTAAGTGAAAATTGATTTTCAACTTTTTCTAGGAAAACATTTTGTAGGGTAGATACGACTTGTTACTTTTATGGATGATCATTAAATACCCTCATACAAGCTATTTTTAAGCGAATAAGTAAATATTTGTTGCTTGAACTGTCGGAAGCGATTATGTTTTGTGTGGTGCAATAATTAAATAGTGCAGTAAATATTAATAATATCAGTGTTTCCGTTTTGTGATATCGAAGTAGGTACCTAGATCATTAATATTGCCTATTTCATTTGAAGAATAACATGTCATGTATTTTTCCATAGTAATAATGTTGCTGATTCATCGTTATCGAGAATGGCTGATTACTGGGTTTAAACATATTATGCGTATACTTATTATTATATTTTTAAATTTAAATAATTATTGACAGTAAAATAAAAATAAAATCGATGATGTTCTCCTAGAAAAAGTTGAAAATCAATTTTCTCTTATAGTATGACATTTAGGAGAACGGACAATATGTTACAATTTCATTAAGAAATAGTTAAAAATCTTTTCTAATTTGCGTTAATCTATTAGATTGAGCCTAGTCAATATAAAGCCGAAAATATTGAGCTCTCAGTTCAGACGTTTTAGTCAAATTCGACTTTAATTTATTTCTTAACAATTAACTTTTGTGTCATTATTTCTTTTTAACTCATTCAAATAGGTATCTAAGTAAAATATGTTAAAGTCGTATTTATGTCCTTCTTCAGATAAATTCATGTTTTGCAGATTCCTCAGTACAGACAATAATGAAGTGAGGGCCCTAGATATACCGCCATAAATCTGTAATGTCATATTCTACAGATTTGGGAATTTCTTAAAATATTTAAGAAATTCTTAACTAAATTCTTAAATAAAAATTATTAAACCAGAGATAGTACTTACTGAGAATTAGGCTATGCCACTATAATGCACGCGTCTGGATTGAAGTCCCAAGTTATTTGATCATAACAGTTTTAATTCACGTTTAAGAAATTCATGGCCCTTTGCTCTAAGTTTTTACTATTTTTTTAAACTAATTTCCCTGTAAGTCTTATTTCGTTTCGCAAGGGTGTAAAAAATGGGCCCTCAATCCAGATGCACATGTCGGCTTCCAGTCTCCATGGGGTTGAATAGTGTGAAACTTGTAAGTAGGTAAGTATGGAAAGTTGGGGTGAAAGTTCGTATGGATGTTCATCATTTTAGTTGGAAGTTTATCATGGGTTGTATGGCCCATTCACTCTCACAAAGAGGCCTGTGTCCCGGCAGTGGGAACATTATAGGGTGAATAATACTTACTTGTACAACACAGCAGCAAGGTTAGCATTGAACGGGGTCATGGTGGAGCTGGTCCACCTGCGAGACTGCACTATAGCGGAGTGGTAGTTGTCTCCGGTGAGGGGGGCGGAGTCCTGGTGAGCTCCCATCGCGGTGATGGTCATGAGGATCATGGCGGCTTCCGTAAAGTGGATCATGGCGCGGGGCTGTTGGGGCTGCTGATCTGGGAAAGAAACGAGGTTTTAAACTTAGCAACAATAATTATTATAAGTACTTAGGTCTACAAAAAGGTAGGAAGAAACTCGTCTTTGTAAAGTCAGGGAAATTATTAATCCTACTAATATTATAAACGCGAAAGTTTGTGAGGATGGATGGATGGATGTTTGTAAGGGGCCCGTGTATAAATAATAACAGCCGCACAGGTCGATCGATCAGGTTAAGCTACGCTTGCCGCGCTTGGTCTGTGGATGGGTGACCATCTTTACCGTGACCCCTCCGTGCCTCGTTAAGCCGTTTGTCCTGGCTGTCATTCGTGGATCTTTGACAGTCGTTACACAGATAGTCAGAAGCCCGAAAGTCTGACCACCAGTCTTACCAAGGGGTATCGTATTACCCAGTAACTTGTGGAGGTCAGATAGACAGTCGCTCCATGTAAAATACTGGTAGCTGGTATTCAGCTTCATCCGGTTAGACTGGAAGCCGACCCTAACATAGTTGGGAAAAGGTTAGGCAGATGATGTTAATGAGTGGATGTTTGTTAGCCTACTCTTTCACGCAAAAACTACTGAGCGGATTTTGATGAAACTTTACAGTATTACAGCTTAGGTACTTATACATCAGAATAATACAGGATACTTTTTATCCCGATGTAAGATTTTCCCACGGGATCGACACTAATGCGGGTGAAACCGCGGGGCGCTGCTAGTGTCAAAGTAAATTGACTATCAACTTAAATTGTCCGTGTATTCAAATCACAACTGTCATTCTTTGACAGATGTAAGAAATGGCTATAAAACGGTTAATTGACAAAGAAAGTTAATTTACACGACTGTAATTTCCGTGATTGTATCCGTATTGTTTGTCCTACCCCTAGAGTGTAATTTAAAATCGCGTAGGCGCGTAGGGGCGAGGCGGCCCGCGGGGCACTATCCACAGATGTCATAGGTACTCATACTCATCTACCATCCGTGACCATGGCATGGCCATTCAAGGAAACAGCACTTTCCCTAAGAACGATGTTTCGATCAAGATACATGGACTGTGATCGAAGAACTCTGAAGTTTGTGATCATTGTATAACAGCGGGTCATCATCATCACCATTTCAGCCAATAGACGTCCACTGCTGGACATAGGCCTCCCCCAATTTTGGGGGGGTTTGCCATAATCGCCACGCTTGGCAGGCGGGTTGGCGATCGCAGTATGGTATGATGGTGGAATGCACACAGAACGCTGCTGCCCCTTCTCCGGTAAGACCCTTAGTCGCCTTTTACGACACCCACGGGAAGTAAGGGGTGGTGCTATTCTTTAAGTCCGGCACCACACAGACTAACACACATAACATATAACAGCGGGTATTTTAATATATCTCTAACTACCCGCGTTTCCCTTAGTGAAATTTTTGAAAACACCAATCGTTGGTAACTGATGGACGTAGCTATTTTTATTATAAATCGATTAGGCGGATCACACACTACGACTACGACGCTCCACGCGTCGGGACGCTGATAACGCGCTCCCGCGTGTGATTTTTTACATAATTATAGATAAAAATACGCTTCCACATAGGGAATTAGGCCCCGTTTACCGCGCCCCGTCGCGTGGAGCGTTGTAGTGTGTGATCCACATAATCGATTTATAAAATAAAAATAGCTACGTCCTTCATTAAGACGAAAAAGAATTTAACATTTAAGGTCGGGCGGGGCTATTTCGACTATAAAATCACAAACGTCAGCTTCAAAAGTCTGCACACCCGTCTTTGAATACGTTATGATAGATTTAATGAATTTATGTTATAAAAGCTTTAATTGAGATCTTTCTTACGTAGGTCTTATACAGAATACTCATCTTATATGTTCACAGGAACGATATTTTTTAAATTGGGAAGAAATAGTTACAATTACCCCACAGTGGGGCTATTTCAACTATGCCACATATTTATCGTACTAAGGCCGTTATCGTTTTGAAATTGAGAGCCTGAGTATATTATGGCATAATTCATACCAATCTATGGCTTATTGTCTCCTAACATGGTTTAGTAACGTAATAAAATACTTTAAACACCTTGGAGGGGCAATTTCGACTTTTTACATAGGTAGTAGTGCAGGGACGTATGCCAACCAACATCATCGATAAATCAGATCAACAACAACCATGAATAAATATTTATATAAAATAAAAAAACATGTCACATGTATTCTTGAGACTATTGTGGACCGTGGCATGCCATGAAAATCAGCAGCTTGATAACTAGTAATTTTTTTATTTCTATCATCTTCTACAGCCGTAAGTAGTTCGTCTAGCTGGTGAGTACTGCTTAACATTTTTGCTTTATAATTTCACACCATCTAAAACGATACAACAACCAAAGCGCAAAAGTAGTGAATAAGCCGTAAATTAGTAGAAAAGCGGACGAGAGACAAAAAACTTTTATGACAAGATAGAAAATTCTTCAAACTGCATGACATTTACATTTCACAACTATAGTAAACGGTTTGATCACCATTTAGAGATTTAATTTATCAACAGTGGTTCCCTGTACATTTTATCGCAGAAAGTGCCAATGTTTTTGTTATGCATAGAGTATCGATATCATCACATCACTAGTGTTTCGCAATACCATACAAAAATTAAGCGGGGTAATTATGACTTTAGGTTAGTCGAAATAACCCCACTTCTTCTTTTAGTGGGGCTATTTAAACTAACGAAAAATCACATCAAAAACGTATCATTCCAAAGAACAAATAAGCGAAAAACCATTTACGGTTTATATTTTCCCTAGTCACGGTTTAATATTGTAAAAACAAGCGTTTTAAACACAACTTTTGACGGAAAATGTGACGAGCATCTTTTGTTAACACATGCACAAAATGTCGTCTGACAAAAAAAAGCGTGTGGGTCAAACAGTTCGCGGTTTAGCAGCTCCATCTATGAAATTTTGTATAAATAATCTGTTCACCTACCTGGATATAGATGGCGTTTTGGTACAAATACAGTAGAATAACAGTTATTGTCATTAGTTGAAATAGCCCCATAGTCGAAATAGCCCCGCCCGACCTTATAAACTTTGTTTTTGTCACGCCAAATTACACCTCGTATAAAATGCAAGCTTAACGAATGCTCTACTTCAACAAAATTACAATAACACCCTGACTCATAGTGTTCAATGTTACCTATATATAATATATAATATAATACAATGTGTTGATTTGCATCCTAGTCAAATTCAAGGACGTAATTATGCTAATGATTCTCGACCCAAATCAACAATAAAATGGGTAGGTATTTGTTTTATTTTTTTTTCTTATTTACGGAAATCCGTAAGTGTGAACCAGCCGTATTTAAACGCGGCCCGTCTGTTACTAGCCCTATAACCGCGCTTTCATTTACACACACATTAAAATGCGCATGAGAATCTATCATTCGATAAATTCGTAGGTAATCAATCCCATCCCCCAATCACGAGGCGGCAAAGCGGCTACTTAGTCTCCCGCGCACCCTAAGCCACGCCCCCGCGGCCCCGGAACTAACAGTGTAATTGAAATCGCCGCAGCGTTCGTGCGCTTTGCGAATTCCGCTTCTCGGTACATCGTTGAGACGTAGGTACAAAGTGTTCAATTCAAATGTCGTGCTGGTGGAGATGGTCAGGTGGGTATGCCATCAGTGGAGACAGCCTACGTGGAGTCATCCGGATGTTTCCCGATCGGGAACCCCCGACACAGAGCGTTATGCTGGCTGCTATGCACCACACCAATGTTGCGCATACTGAAGCGTGAACTGCAACACCCGTTCCACTACCCCAAGGCACAAGACATTCACCCAGGTGCTAATGCCGTGCGGATTACATTTTGTCGTTTTCGACACTTTAAAAACGAATGTGTTAGTGTTGTTAAGCTGAAGGAAAACCAGTACGTGGCAACTTTACCTCCGGTAACATAGGTAGGTAATTTATTTATTTGTACATTTTGTAAATACGTTGTTAGCTTAATCAATTTCATTAGTGTAAATAAGTTATTTCAAATTTTTAACTACCTACGCCAATAATACCTAAGAGTCGAAAGTATACCACGTACTTACACTTAACTAGAACGTCTTTCCATTTCCATCAAACGTAGAAAACATTTTTAGACTTAGTAAATCGATACATCAACAAAGGTAGAATTATTGCCGGTCCTAAGCCCGTTAAGTAGGAAGGAAAGTTTCAAATCAACCAATTTAATCCACAAATAAAAACAAAATAACTACGAAAACTTTAGCTTGAAGGATATTATTAATCATCTGATAACAGGTCAGTGAACTTTTCTTTGGCGCACTAGTATTACTGTCATTAGTAAGATTTCCGTATTCCAATGATGCTCAAAAATGAGTTAATTATCAAGCGAAATTTATGACAATAATGTAGGTGATTTTCGAAATAAAATTAGGTAAAATTATTGCTACCGGTCATTGCACTGCGGCGCGAGACTCGGCGAGACGGCCGGAGCTACCATTTCGGGGAATTACATGGCAGCTGTATGCATTGTCGCTGTGTGCATAGTCGGGTGATTCTGTTTTATTTGTATTGAATTAAGGGTTTAATTCTGAAATACTGTTAAATTTCTACAACAAAAAAAAAGCAGCGCTTACTAGTTATTGCCCCCTACCGTACTTCAAATGATTATTTATGTCTTTTATGACAACCTCCTGAAATTTGACGAGGATGCAAATCAACAGCATGTATATGACTCTTACGTTTGAAATGAAATGAAATGATATTTTACTCTGCGCCCCGCGGTTTCACCTGCATAAGTTTCGATCCCGTGGTAATATCGGGATAAAAAGTAGCCTTTATGTTAATCCAGGGTGTCAGCTACCTCCATACAAAACTTTATCAAAATGGTCCAGCCGTTTGAGCGTAAAGAAGTAAACATATAAACACACACATACACACTCACAAACTTTCGCCTTTATAATATTAGTGTGATTTCTGTAGGTAGATCATATTATAAAACTTAAGCGTCCATTTTTGGTCAATATTTTGAAACTAGATGGTACCAGCATTTCCCTAGCTGACGGATCCCTGAGGGTAATTAGATACATGCCAAAGCTTCCTCACTGCTATGCATGGCATGTGCGTGCGTGTCTATATTAGCATGCATTTGTTTTACATGGAGGTGACATCGAGGTAGCGAGCTAAACCTCGACCGCGAGATATCGTGGTGAGGTATCTTTGGCTTGAAATTAATTACCCTAAGAAGAAATGCCGAAAAAAAATCAGGGGTCCAAACATTATTATTATTAGGAAGTCATGTGAAGAAAGAGGCATTGCAGCTTGGAGTTGACCTGTCCCAACAGACGGCATGCGAGCAGCAGTAATCGTGTATATTACCTATGTAGGACTAGCTTCTGTCCGTGACTTCGTCCGCGTGAAATTTCACCCTTCCCACATCCACCCTCTTAGGGGTGGAATTTTGGAAAACCCTTTCTTAGTGGATATACAAGAGTAGGTATCCATTAAACAAGGGCTTTCCAAAATTACTAAATTAAAAAAATTGATTCCATTCCATTTCATGTCTCTAAGACCAGCGGTTTAGGCTGTGCGTTGATATATCAGTCAGTCAGGACTTTGAATTTTATTTATATCTAAAGAAGCGACGCGCGCTTTACTTGTGGACACCAAGTGTACAAACACACCGTGAATGTGTGTAAGCACAGGAGCTCTCGGTATAATAATATACCGTTCGAGATAATGGCGCCGATTCTGTTGTTCACAAACTAAACTAAATTTAAGCTCAGACATCTTTTTCTTTCTATTTCATTAAGGCCAGGATATTCGAGCGCAGTAGGCATTTAGCGTTACCTCCCTCCGCGCGTGGCAAGTTCCTCGAACGCGCAATTCGAATGAACTCGCTGACCCCGCTGCTGCCACGGTAATTTCATCTAACAGTATTGTGACTCGGCCCTATTCTTGAAATATAGGGCTGCTCGCCTACAGTATTTTAATTTCATCATCCTACTTTAGTTTCTTTCTAGTTTTGTGATTGTAAATATTATATTTTTTTAATATTATGTATAAAATTTATGTTAAAATATTTCTGGTGTTTAGTTTTTAGGGCTAAAAATATAGCAACATAGGTAATTAATTTTATTACCTACCAAAAATTTTCTTTTTAGGGTTCCGTACCAAAATGGTAAAACGGAACCCTTATGGTGAGACTCAGTCTGTCTGTCTGTCTGTCTGTCTGTCACAGCTGGACATGTCAAGAACTACTAATGCATCAACTTGAAATTTGGAATAGTTTTAGATGACGTTTGCTCAACTATTTTGCAAATAAGAAAGAAATAAAAATATATGTACGTTTTTTGCAAAAACGTTCATATATTTTTTCCAACGTTCATATGTTCGTTTGGGCCTGAAAGGAAGTCTGAAGAATTCGAAGTGGGGCTACTAGAGCACGTGGGGTATCATATGAAAGAAAACAGTTTGCACATTCTCAAACATTTATTCTTTTTTTTGGGCCGCATTGTTTTCGACTTTTGATGTAAATTGCAAAAAAAAACCTTTCCCGCCCTTATCTCCGAAGTTTGCAAACAGAAAAATTTGAAATTATTTTATGTGATAGAAGTTTATGTAAAGATTACAGGAAAAATAAAACGAAGTCTCTAAATAGCACACTTGTTCAGAAATCATCAATAAAAGTTATATTAGTTTCACTATCGGTCAAGAGATGGCGCTGACATAAAACTGCAATATTATACACCGCAGTGCACAATGTTAAAATTCTCTGATGAATATAGGCCTCGTCGATGAAAATTTAAAAACATATGATGGTACGGAACCCTCGTTGCGCTAGTCCGCAGTCCGGTGCGCAGTTTTTTAATTGCTACCTAATCTTTTCTTTCATGACTGTTATATCGCTTCCACGCTACCCTTATGAATGATCCGTTTTGTCGAATTTTTGTCTGATAATAAACTACTGAAGGGATTTTGATGGAAGTTTCGATATTCTGTAGCTTTGGTTTTCATCCATCACATAGGGTATGTTTAATAACTAATTTATAGTGCACGCGTACGAAGTCGCGGGCATAAGCTAGTTATTTATTATTATTTATATACTTTGGACTAAATAAATTCTGATAAAACTCATTACAATACAATGCACAGGATAATAAATTCTTTATTAGAAATAAGAAATACTAAAATACTGCTCTGTCAAAGACGTATCGAGATCAAATAATACACAAAATGTTAGTTAGGTATTTATCCAAATTTATTTTATCCCCTTCAAAGTATGATCCTTCAGAAACGACACACTTACACCAACGAATAACCAAATCATAAAAACATTTTTTAAACGCTTTTTCCGGAATTGAGCTTAGTTTACGCCGCGAATTCTCCTTCGTTCGCTAAAATTCGTTCACAGTGATGGCCTTGTGCGAAGGCGCAATATCGTGGTGCAAGATCCAACAATTTTCTTTCCACAAATCTGGCCTTTTTTTCGAATTTACTCTCTCAAAAGCCGCATATCGCTCAAATAATATATTTTATTTAACGTTTGACCTTCCGGTATGAAGTCCGAGAGTCAGTTGGAAGGCGCCACTCCGAAGCTTGTTGACTAGTTTGCATGTCAAACTCGTCTCGTCACCAGTAACAATGCGTTTCATGAATGTTGGGTCGGAGTTGACTCGTTCTAGTATGTCTTCAGCGACTCATAAGCGATAGAGTTTTTGGATCACGTTCTCCAGCTCCATCTCCACTGGTGCTTTCCGTTGCTTCAGAGTGTCTGAAAGATAGATCAATGCTAAAAAAAAAACCTACTGTAGACGCATTCGCAAGCTTATCCTATTACTAAGTTTTATAGGTAATTAGGTAGGTACCTATGTAATGTATATTATAATAAAAAGATCATCTATAAATTGAGCCATCGTGAGAGGCCTGGCAGATGTGAAACATCGAAATTATTTTAGACGAGCTTGCCCCGCTGTTTTACCCGCGTAATTCAATTTCCCGCAGGAAGTCAGTCAGTAAGTCGGTAAGTCAGTCGGTAAGTCAGTCGGTAAGTCGATCGGTAAGTCGAGTAGTAAGTCAGTCGTTAAATCAGGAGGTAACAAATATCTACGTACACTCTACTATCAACAACATCAACAACCTTGCATTATTATTATAATTTATAGAATAGATACAGTACACACACACACACACACACACACACACACACACACACACACGCTGACACGATACACGCCCACGCACACGACACACACGCGCACGAGATACGCTGACGGATACATACGCTGTGCGTTATAAAAGTCCCTAAAATTTAAAGAATAAAAAAAAAAAAAAAAAAGATACAGTAGGCACGGTAATATTATCTATACAGTATACTATCTTCATACAAACGGTCGGAACGCGAGTTATACCTACGCGCCTAGAGTCCGGTTTACACTCGGTAAACAAACAGTCTCGAATGCTCCGCAGTGATGAACGGACGCCGGACGGTGTGATCGTTTTGTAAGCAGTAAGCGTGCTATTTGTGACAAATATTCATTGAAATAATTAATACAAGTACTTACTTAATAATATGGTAAAGAGCAATTATAGACTATATGTATTGTGCTGTTTTTGGTTGCTTGAATTCGTCAATAAGTTTTTTTTTAAATTAAATCAACTAATAAAAAAAAACAAAAATATATATTGTTTTTGAACTCTTCCTATTTCATTCACAACGAATTTCATATTTTTAAATAAAAAATATAATATTTTACCTATACAATCACAAAACTAGAAAGAAGCTGGCAGGTTGATGAAATTAAAATACTGTAGGCGGGCAGCCCTATTGCGTGTTTACGCGCGGCTGTAGGTCTGTAATTATTTCTAGAAGAGGGCCGAGTGACAATACTGTATAGATAATAGTGTGTACATGTCTGTCGCTCACGTCGTAGTAGCTATTGCGCCTGAGCGAGAAGCAAATACTGCCGTCGCGTCGGTCGTCATTCTAAATCCCATTCTCTAACTAAAAAAATCGAGTTGTAGATTATTTAGTTACTGTTCGCCTGTGCATTTTTAGGGTTCCATTGCCGTATGTCATAGCCACTTTTTTCCGAAACTATAAGAACTATACTGTTTAAACTTGGTAAGTAGATGTATTCTGTGAACCGCATTAAGATTTTCACACAAAAATAGAAAAAAAACAATAAATTTTGGGGGATCCCCATACTTAGAACTGAAACTCAATTTTTTTTTCATCAAACTCATACGTGTATCTATGGATAGGTCTTCAAAAATGATATTGAGGTTTCTAATATATTTTTTTCTAAACTGAATAGTTTGCGCGAGAGACACTTCCAAAGTGGCAAAATGTCCCCCCCCCCCTGTAACTTCTAAAATAAGAAATGATAAAACTAAAAAAATATATGATGTTAAGTTCCACCGAAAATTGGTTTGACGGGATCTACTAAGTAGTTTTTTTTTTTAATACGTCATAAATCGTAAACCGCAATTTACCTTTCATTCAATCAACTCAAATATAAAAATATAAAAAAACATTTAATTTCATAAACATAAACCTTACGCATAAACCCGGATGTTACGGAACCCTCGGTACGCGAGTCCGACTCGCTCTTGCCCGTTTTTTTTTTAAATACGCCTTTAGATCTTGGTATCGATGAACTGCAAAGATAAAAAGTTTTATTAGCAAAAATTATCTTTGTTGTAGTTGTGCTACTGTTTTGTCTATAAACTGAAATATTAAAAACTAAAATATCAACTAGTTTATATTTACTTTGATATTACTATACTTAATTTTATTGTAAATTTATGGTACGCCAGCACATTAAGCTACTACAATCTGTCAAATTTCTTTAATAGATTTTCAACTTTAACACTAAAGCATAAGGTTCAAAGTTGATTGGAAAAATTTGACAGTTTCTGATATCTTGATGTGCTGGCGTCTGTACCTACCTGCTACTGCTAGTACTGTGACGAAAGCAAGTATGTACCTAATTACATAAACAACTACAATATTGTTCTGTCCCGTCGACTTTTACAAATAGGTAAGTAGTCATAAATACGTAGAAAAATAATAATCAAACTTACTTTATTTTTTTAAGCTCCCGCAGTTCAATGCTGGACATTTTTTCTTCCTTCTGTTTTTATTCCCCATAATTTAATCTTAATTATCACTATATAATATACCTACTACAACATAAACTAATCATCATCTGCCTAGCCTTTTCCCAACTATGTTGGGGTCGGCTTCCAGTCTAACCGGATGCAGCTGAATACCAGTATTTTACATGGAGCGACTGCCTGTCTGACCTCCACAACCCAGTTACTGGGTAATACGATACCCCTTGGTAAGACTGGTTGTCAGACTTTCGGGCTTCTGACTACCCGTAACGACTGTCAAAGATCTACGAATGACAGCCGGGACCAACGGCTTAACATGCTTTCCGAGGCACGGAGGGGTCTCGGTATGTAAAGATGGTCACCCATCCACAGACCAACCGCGGCAAGCGTAGCTTAACCTGATCGATCGACCTGTGCGGCTGTTATTATTTAGCCACGGGCCCCTCAACAACATAAACTAATATCTAGTTTAATTATTAATACTAGAACCTACAACAATATTTACAGACTGATTTTTAAAACGAATACACAAACACGGTAAATAACAATACTGCATTATATTTCAGTCTGTGAACGTATATTTCGATCGATTAGCGGGGGAACGCAGCGAGCCAGGAAAAGCGACACAGGTCCTACCTCGGTGACGCCTGGCAGGCTACTGAAGCGATGCGCGCGGGCCGCCTTGTTATATTATATCTTGTTAAAACAATAAAATTCTGTTTTGAGAAAAATTAACCGTAGAATTTTCTTCTATACATCATTGCCTATTATTTGACATATTTTTTGTGAGTAAAAGTTTGATCTACTTCAAGTAAAACTTGAAAAACGATCAAAAACTTCCTTGTTTTCGATTTGTTTGCGATTTTTTATGATCGAGTGAAGTTGTAAATATCGTGTTTTGAACCGTAGAATAATCAAGAGTGTTAATTGAACTGCAACATATATTTTTTTCAGATTAAAACAAAGAATATTTGATTGTTTAATGTTGAATCAAAAATAGGTCAATTTTGAGAGTCCTGGCCTTAAGAAAAGGACAGAAGATAAATATTAGTTTAGTCCTGTCAAATAAGTCAGCGCCTGACGTAAATTGACGTATTTTTAATAGCCAATTTTTTAATCTCGTCTAAAGTTGTCTATGGAATATCTTAATTTGACAGAACAAAACTAATATTTATCTTCTGTCCTTTTCTTA
This sequence comes from Mesoligia furuncula, assembly GCA_916614155.1. NCBI lineage: Eukaryota > Metazoa > Arthropoda > Insecta > Lepidoptera > Noctuidae > Mesoligia > Mesoligia furuncula. The sequence continues at coordinate 23,986,828 of OU744796.1, forward strand.
ATGAAATAGAAAGAAAAAGATGCATGAACTTAAATTTATTTTAGTTTGTGAACAACAGAATCGGCGCCAATGTCCAAGACGGAAGTCGGAAGTGTGTGTGTGTATGTGCGTGTGTGTGTGTCTGTGTCTGTTATGTGCTGACGCTACTTCACGCACACATCCACAGCATGTTTGTACACTTGCTTGCCACATGTAAGGCGCGCGTCGCTTCGTGAGATAAAAATACAGTAGCTGAACCCTATTTCAAGGAAAACATTTTAATTTTGTTTTGTCAACAATTATTTTGTATGCGGTCATTTAGTTGAGGTTAATTAGGATGCAGGATGTTGTTCAAGGTTAATTCATTTATTTCATAAATTGATGGATCTCTATTGCTTTGTGGATAATTGAATGTTTAATTAGTGGGCCCACAGGTCTTAACGCCACATTGTAGTTGTACCGTAGTCTGCCCGTCGATTCTGTAGAAATCTCACCGTGAAAACTTAGGTCAAGTGAGTTTGTTTTTGCTAGGAATTGACACTATTGACAGCTCACTCCACGCTCACTTCACCTAAATTTTCACGTTGAGATTTTTACAGAATAGCACCGCTGTATGTTTTTTATGGCGTTCGCAGGTCAACCTCGGAGAGAGCACAACAGTAGTACAGTACTTTCGCGCACAGAGTGGGGACTCTGTCCGCCCATCAAGTGACCCCAGGGAAGGCGGTGGCACAGTGGTCACGTGCTGCCGTGCATAGCGAGGCTCAGGGGAGGCCCCTTTACAGTCTCCCCAGGGATGTGCCTTACAGGCGTTGCACGGGGGGTTCCGGAATTGGTCTTTTAAGAGGAACCGGGACCATGGTGATCACCGGTGTGGTTTTAGGTAAAAATCCCACACTCCCCGACCTCCCCCTCCCCGGCAACCTGCCTTTTGAAGGCTATTCCCACCGACAAAAAAGAAAAAAAGGTCAACCTCGGAGGTTATCTGCTGCTTAACCGGACTACCCTGTGTAAGTTAAGCTTCAACCGGGGGGTTAGTTGTAGACTTTCGCTGCTATAATAGTCAAAAATGCTCAAGATGTTATTTCCCAAAACAAAGTTTCTTTTCTGGCCGGCACTTTAATTTGTGGGTAAGTATAAAATGTTCGAAACTGAAATGATGTCCTTTCTTGTTCCACGACTCCATCGACCCACCCCGCCGCATAGCATCGCTTGCCCGCGCTATATTTTCGTTTTCGCTTAGCGTTCTTTCACTTTTCTTCTTTTTGCTCGCCTTTAAGGGTCCTAGCGTGATGTAAGTAGCCTTCCTCAAGAATTGGGCTATCAAATGCAAAAATAATTTTTCAAATCCGACTAATAGTTCCAGAGAGCGCGTTCAAACAAACAAATTAGTCAACTTTATTATTAGTACCTACTTATCTATAATACAGGATGAAATTGAAAACATGCGACAAACCGAAACGGGAGATTGTACTCATTATGAACAACTTTTACTATGGGACCAAACTAGAAATCGCGAAAAAAAAATCAGTTCTTCCCTACATTTATGTTCGTATAACTCGTCAAAATGTATATAGGGAACAGCTGATTTTTTTTTCGCGATTTCAGGTTTGGTCCCATAGTAAAAGTTGTTCATAATGATGAGTACAATCTCCTATTTCGGTTTGTCGCATGTATTCAATTTCACTCTGTATAAAAATGAATCGCTGAATGTGTTGCTAAGCGCAAATCTCGAGAACAGCTGAACCGATTTTGATAATTCTTTTTTTAGAATAGTTCTTGAAGTGCGAACGCAGAGAAAAATTTAATATACAGGGTGTTTGGTTCATCGTTTGCCATATGGAATTGGCCGAAAGAAGAGGTCATATGCTATCTCTTAAGGCCTAGTAACTCATTCCTTGTTTTACCGGTTTTTTTTAAATGACTTTTTAACTTTTATTTAGAAAAATACAAGAACTCTGCATTTAAGCTTAATTTTTTTTAAAGCTATGAGTATAGCCTTCAAATTTTATTTTAATTTTTATGTTTACTCTTGTATGGTTCTATGAAATTAAAAATTTACTTGCTAATAACATCTAGTTCCTTTTTAATAACTCTCAAAGTTTTTGAAAAAAGGAAAAATACACTTAACACTCAACTTTAAATTGCTGTAAAAAAAAAACTAAAAGCGATCGGGATCTTCGAATTCTTTTAAAAAGTTCTCTAGTTTGTCCCCTTTCCAACGGTGTGCAATTTACAAAAAAAAAAACTTTTAATAACTTCAGTAATTCGCTAAATGTGTAATCGAGACAAATCAGGCTGATATTCGATATTACGGTAAGAACACTAGTTTTCACATAAATAACATTCTTTAAGTAGGTGGATAGTGTTATCTCAGTCTTACGCAGTCTTTTATCTCTTTCTAGGGTTCTAACTTTCCTCGAACTTGAAATAAAAAATAAAATTTTATTTAATAAGTACCTAATTATAAATTTTGTTCAAATTGTCCTCCACTATTGCGTACACACGCGCGACATCTTCGTCTTATCTCGACTGTAGTGGTGTGTAAACGTATTTCTGCTTTGATAGTGACGAAAGCCGCCTCAATGCGTTGGACTAAATCATCCCTAGTCTCAACTTCCGTGGAGTAAACAAGTTCTTTGGGCCATCCCCAGATGTAAAAATCTAACGGAGTCAGGTCTGGGAAACGGAGGCCAAGGAACAGGGCCATCCCTCCCAATCCATGATTCTGGGAATGCAACATCCAAGTACTCCCTGGCGGTTAATCTCCAGTGAGCGGGATAATCGTCTTGATTAAAAACAAACGACAGGTCTTCACTGAAAATTGGTAACTGAGCTAATAATTAGGGTAAGTCTGTTTGTAGAAATTCTTTTTAAAACATTCGGGTCACCCACGTCCGAGTGTAATAAAAAACGACAAAATAGGACATTTTTTATTTCAAGAGAGGAAAGTTAGAACCCTAGAAAGAGATAAGAGACTGCATAAGAGTGAGGTAACACCTACTCAAATAATGTTATTTATGTGAAAACTAGTGTTCTTACCGTAATATCGAATATCAGCCTGATGTGTCTCGATTACACATTTAGCGAATTACTGAAGTTATTAAAAGTTTTTTTTTGTATATTGCACACCGTTGGAAAAGGGACAAACTAGAGAACTTTTTAAAAGAATTCGAAGATCCCGATCGCTTTTAGTTTTTTTTTTACAGCAATTTAAAGTTGAGTGTTAAGTGTATTTTTCCATTTTTCAAAAACTTTGGGAGTTATTAAAAAGGAACTAGATGTTATTAGCAAGTAAATTTTTAATTTCATAGAACCATAAAAGAGTAAACATAAGAATTAAAATAAAATTTGAAGGCTATACTCATAACTTAAAAAAAAAATTAAGCTTAAATGCAGAGTTCTTGTATTTTTCTAAATAAAAATTAAAAAGTCATTTAAAAAAAACCGGTAAAACAAGGAATGAGTTACTGGGCCATAAGAGATAGCAAATTACCTCTCCTTTCGGCCAATTCCATTTGGCAAACGATGCACCAAACACCCTGTACATCTATGGGAGTAGGGTAGAAGTAGGGTAGGAGTAGGGTAGGACTAGGGCAGGAGTAGTGTAGGAGTAGGGTAGGAGTAGTGTAGGAGTAGTGTAGGAGTAGGTTAGGAGTAGGGTAGGAGTAGGTTAGAAGTAGGATAGGAGTAGGTTAGAAGTAGGGTAGGTGTATAAGTGTAGGAGTAGGGTAGGAGTAGGGTAGGGGTAGGGTAGGGTAAGGGGCAGCTAGAAATAATTTATATGGCAAAACAACGTTTGCCGGGTCAGCTAGTACTTGGATATAGATCATAGGTTCTCAACCTTATTTTGGCCACACCGCTCACTTTAAAAAAATTTTTTTTTCAAAACTTCCAATTTTTTTTAATTATTATCTGACGCGAATCTGAAACAGCTATTACCACGATTATATTTAAACGTACTGTAATATTATCTAGTTGAAAGAGATGATATATGTATAATTTTCTCTGGGTCTTCTACTGCCCCCCTGAAAACCTGAAACGCCCACGAGGGGGCGTTATCGCCCACGTTGAGAACCTATGATACAGATAAACAAATGTCTACAAATATGTCTATAAACATTTGTAAAAAAATGGTTTTTAAAATTAGTACCTATAGACTTACTTTTTCCAACAAATTTCTCGAAGAAGGTCATCACGTCCTTAACAAGAGTGCAGCCGATGTCCTTGTTGAGTGCAGATCCGTAGCCGTACTTGTAGTACGTGGACAAGTCTTCAGCGTACTCCAGGCGCTTTAAATCCTCGCGAGTGAAGGCCTGGGAAGAAATTTGTTTGAGTAATTTGGTCAGTATGATCTAAGCTAAGGTCTATACAGGGTTATTAGTAAAACCTTAAAACAGTAACATCCTCTTAAGAGGTCATTGTACTCATAAAAAAAATCAGCCGTTCCCTACATTTTGACGAGTTATGCGAACATAAATGTAGGGAACAGCTGATTTTTTTTTCGCGATTTCTGGTTTGGTCCCATAGTAAAAGTTGTTCATAATGATGAGTACAATGACCTCTTAAGGGGTTGTTAATGTTTTACCAATAACCCTGTATAGGGTCAGCCAAATCTTGAGTAGGTACCTACCGATACTCGAATTCTGTACAAATAAGACTAGGTGTCGCAAAAGGCATCTCCTTCATAAAGTTATCTTTAGCCTAGTTTAAAACTTTCAAGCTAAGCCATATTCAAAATAGGTGGACAAGAAAAAATTTGAAGCGAAGCCCTTGATGTATGTGACCCATGACCCAAATCTTCCACGAGTCACCGCAAACCAAAGCTCGACGAAGGGCGGACTGTTGACACCCAGGGATTGGGCTGTTGTTGATCGTGATTGAACCAATATATACTTGACTTGGGGAACTCGACAGGAATAGTTCCCGTATTTATATCGATTGCCAACCGCTGTTGTGACAGAAAGTCAGAAATACTTCAGTCAATTTCAGGGCAGTTTCTTGCTAGACACACATTAACACACTCATTATCTGCGTAGCCTTTTCCCAACACTGTTGGGGTCGGCTTCCAGTCTAACCAAATGCAGCTGAATACCAGTATTTTACAATAGGAGCGACCGCCTATCTGATTTCCACAACCTGTTACTGGGTAATACGATACCCCTTGCTAAGACTGGTTGTCATGGCCTTCTTGGCTTCTGACGACCCGTAACGACTGTAAAAGATCCACGAATGACAGCCGGGACCAAAGGTTTAGCGTGCTTTCCGAGGCACGGAGGGATCTAAAGACCCACGCCACGTCACCCATCCACGGACTAACCGCAGCGAACCGTGCGGCTGTTATTTCTTAACTTAAACACTATTCTATAAAAAAAAGCATGTGAATGCCACAAATACTCACCGAGCACCAAGGTGATATCTTCACGACGTCCCAAGCCTTGTTGTATCGGCAGATCTGATAGATGCGGAGAATGATCTCTTTCTGCATGTCATAGTTGAAGCCCAGACGGAGGGATATGTTGCTCATCATCTGGTCAAGGAAGAAAACGGCGTTGAAAATTTTAACATGAAAAATGTTACTGGGATTTGGGAATATGGTTTTCTTGTGAGCTTATAATTGGGTAAAAATCGTTGGATGACGATTCGTTTTGTGGAGAAGGAATCTTTATCTACACAAATAATAAAATAGTAACGAAGTTGTTGCGAGGAGTACGGGGTGTGGGAACGTGTCTGATGCTGAAAATAAATTATTTTTCCGTTTGTCTATTCGTCTGGATGTTCCAAATTAGCGTAAAAATGGCGGAACGGATTTGGCACACAGATAGTTTATATGACCTGAATAGATAGATATAGGGAACATAGTAGGTACGCTCCCATGGGATATTTTCCGACAACCACGCGGGCGAGGCTGTGAAAATAAAATAAATAAATGTAGGGAACAGCTGGTTTTGTTTTCGCGATTTCAGATTTGGTCCCACAGTAAAAGTTGTTCATAATGATGAGTACAATCTCCCATTTTGATTTGTCACATGTTTTCAATTTCACCATGTATAGTTCATGGACGACAAAGTATTCGGTAGGTGTACCGTGTACCTACTCCTTCAATAATCAAGAGACCACAGCATGCACAATAAAATTAACAACTAACCTAACAAATTAAATACCTAATACATAACAAAAGAAAAATTTTGACAGTCGAACATAAAAACACAACAAATTCTGTAAAATATTAGAACAATAATAAAATACCTAATATTAACACACAAAAAAAAAACAAAAATGCTATTTAATATCTTACTCAGACCCAATTAGCGCACATCGAAAATTAACACAAAAAATATGTATGTTTCCGCGAAATGTAAGTAGATACCTACCGACTTAATTAAATTTAATGTACGGCCAAGGTCATCACGGTCATGTCTAAATCTGTGCTCTCATTTGTATTCATTAGTTCTGGACTAAGGTCTTTGTAATTAGCACAGAGGAGAGAAGGTAGGTAGTTAGGTACCTCTCTATTGTAATATTGTTTACGTAAAATTTTGAGCACAGGGCCATAGGTTTTTTAGGAACCAATCATAGAAATGTAAAAAACAATAACCAACCGTTTCCATTCAGCTGTAAGTAGGTATACTGTAGAGATTATATTATACAGCCTATTTGGTGCAACCTCCGCGAGTCCGTTAAAATTTATGGGCAAGACGTAAGAGACAAATATTAATTAATACAGGGTGTCCCGTAAGTCGACGTCAAGCCGGACTCGGGTAATAGGCCAAGTCAAAATAGTTATCAGAAAAATATATAAAAAAAATAAATTGTGTATTTTTAAAATTATTCGCATTTCAATATCACTTTTTGCCCAACCAAATATTCAAAATTAATACTTTGCCAAACTTTGACTGACTTTACTGAAAAAAATGTAGTATGTGAGTTTGGCAAGTAACATGAAAAGTTGACGCATTTAATAAGCAATTAAGCATTCCAAATACAAAAAAAAGTTTTTTTTTTTTTACCTAAGTATTCCAAAGTTTTTTTTAAATATTTTTCTGATAACTATTATAACTTGGCCTATTACCCAATTCCGGCTTGACGTCGACTTACGGGACACCCTGTATAAAACAAGTATAAAGGTTCGGTCTAGCTGACAAGTGGGAAGACAAGAAGATGAAAAAATATATAAATGTAAAAACGTAAATCCATTCTAATAATTATGGATGTTATATAACAAACTGTTTTTAATTAGTTCCAGAGAGCTCGCACAAGAGTTCTCTCTTACAGCACCTACATATATATTTTACCGAATAAAATAATTAGCAGCACTAACCGACCAACTTGTTAGTCAACTGGCCAGTCGTGAGTGTCGTGACGTCATTAACATATTTTCAACATATTTTTCAGGCAAATTGGTAATAATACCTAAAATAATAAAATTGCGGCCGCCTGGCATTCCACACAGTCTACCATATCAAACATATGGCTCTCTTTGCCTGTCGGTATATTGAAAAAATTACAATAATAATTTATTTTAATAATCGTTAATAAACTTACCTCTTTGTATTCCCTCTTGGACTCGAAGATGTTCAGTTGTGTCATCGTGTCGTTGTTATCTCCGACAGCCTTTGTCCACGCTGGGCAGAACTTAAACGGCTATAAGAGACAATAATGCTTTAATATGTCAAGCATAAACTTTTTAACAGACTTCATTTTTATCAAGATTAGTTAGGTAATTATCTTGTAATTGGTAGAATGCAAACATATCTAGAATACACCACATTCATAACAGTTATCATGAAATTAATAGGCATAGGTTTTAAAATCAGGAAATCTAGAATTATTACATCAGCATCATAGGTATGCCTAGCCTTTTCCCAACTATGTTGGGGTCGGCTTCCAGTCTAACCGGATGCAGCTGAATACCAGTATTTTACATGGAGCGACTGCCTATCTGACCTCCACAACCCAGTTACTGGGTAATACGATACCCCTTGGTAAGACTGGTTATCAGACTTTCGGACTTCTGTAACGACTCTCAAAGATCCACGAATGACAGCCGGGACCACCGGCTTAACGTGCTTTCCGAGGCACGGAGGGGTCACGGTATGTAAAGGTCACCCATCCACAGACCAACCGCGGCAAGCGCAGCTTAACCTGATCGATCGACCTGTGCGGCTGTTATTATTTAGCAACGGGCCCCTCCATCTAGAATGATTACATATAGTTAATTTTTTGGTCCTAAAATAACTGTGATGCTAGTGGGATTGTACCTACCCTAAGCAATTTTTCGTCATTTTCCTTGGGTATGTCCAAACCCTCTGCTTGGTCTCCGAACAATCCTTCCGTGAACGCCTTGAAAGTGTTGCTCGATCGCTGATCGTTCACGAACTTGAACTGTGGATAAAAAAGTAATGTAGACTCGGCACAATGGGCACTATGTGCAGAAAAAAGAGAGAAAGAAAAAGTTATTGCCGAAGGATACCTCACTGCGATACATTGCGGGCTGCTTGTGGATTTACCTCGATGCTTGGTATGTGCGTGCGTGCCTATTAGCACAGAATACATGCTATTATGTCTGTGTGGTGCCGGACTTAAAGAATAGCACCACCCCATACTTCCCGTGGGTGTCGTAAAAGGCGACTAAGGGTTGTACCGGAGAATGGGCAGCAGCGTTCTCTATACATTCAACCACCATACTATACTGCGATCGCCAACCCGCCTGCCAAGCGTGGCGATTATGGCCTATGTCCAGCAGTGGACGTCTTTCGGCTGAAATGATGATGATGATGATGACATGCTATTACCATGCATTTGTTTTATATGGAGATATCGAGGTAGCGAGCTAAACCGTGACCGTGACGTGAGAGGTATCGCATTGAGGCATCGTCGGCATGTAATTGTTACCCTTATAAAAACTTTCAGTCTTTCAAATTACCTACTTCTGTTTAAAACTATAATGCTTGAACGAAGGGTGGGTGAGTGACGAAGACGATCAGGCGAAATACCAAATTGATGGCAATTAAAGCGAGAGATTAAAAGTTAGAACCAAACTACTGTGAATAACACAAGTTCACGAAACAAACTCATGTAAAATCACATAAAACATGAAACGAGTGCACTGACGTCAGCGTCGCCCAGTAAACAGTCGAAATGAGTCATGCCGTAGAACACGTAATGTCACTGAAAACGTAATGATCCTCCTTGGAACGAATGGGTCATGGTAGGGGAGCAGTGTTGTTGTTAGATATCTAGGACAAACTATGAAATAATGATGTCTGAATGACTAATTGACTAGGTTAAATGATACGTGGATTTCAATTGTATTGTAACATCTCGGAGAAGTCGAGACAATGGAGGAAGTGAATTTGAAGTAGAAGAAAATATCTACAATTTTTAAACTAAACAATTCATCATCATCATCATTTCAGCCCAAAGACGTCCACTGCTGGACATAGGCCTCCCCCAAGCACCTCCACTTCGACCGGTTCTATGCTTCTCGCATCCAACGGGTTCCTACGGCCTTCACAAGGTCGTCGGACCACCTTATTTATTTATTTAAACTTTTCGCACAAAAAGGTACAAAGGCGGACTTAATGCCTCCACCTTGTGGGAGTCCTTCCAACGCTACACAAACTAAACAAATACTCTGCTTTCAATCATTTGTCCCTGAATCTGTTTTGTCACTGCAATAAATTAAATAGTACTGAAGTTAATTAGCCCGCATGCTGCGATTAAATACACAGTCGAGTTATCAACACTGTCCAAGCATTAATCTTATTTCGAAACTTTGTTTTTGAAAAACTAGATCACTGAACAACAATATTGAATTTTAAACGTATATAGGTATGTTGCCAACCAAAAACATTTCATGTAAAGCCTACATAACGCTTTCACGATCTAATTATAGAGCCAAGCCCCTGAAGCCCCTAACTCTGCAACGCCTAATTCCACCCTACAAACTTTATATCTTGATCGAAATGTACGGCTCACTATGTTTTTTGTTGTTTTTGCTCGTCTTGCCACTACCGTGCCCCCAGACTTCCGAGGTTGACGAAATCGCAAATTCATCGAGGCAAAAACTGAACCAAATGGATATTAATGGCATACTTATAGCTAGCAATTTATCTGCTTGACATAGTACATTACAGATATTCGAAACCACAAGATGCAATGATAATGAAATTCCAGTACAGTACAGCTCCTATATGGAGCGAAGGATGTAGTCCAATTGCTTTTCCTCCGCCAACTTATGAAAGTCAATAGCATTGCTGGCATTGTTTAGTTTTATCCGTAGGTGTGGAATGGGCCGTTACGCAAGTACTTTCTCGTACCCATACTACCCATTGAGTAATCTTTGCTCGTAGGTTTTATAAGCATTGGATAAGCGGATCACGTTCATAATAGCCTTAAGTTTTGGTTAATTTTTGTACCGAAACGGTAATGTAAGTATGGGTGAGATTGATAAAAGGTTAAGACAGGATGTCTAGTCTATGATTCGATTACCGAACAGATTCAGGCTAACGGGATTCATTCATGATTTCAACAGAGGATGTCGGAAATAATTCGTATCCAATACTGTATGTAAAGGAAGTCGAAAGTTTAGTCATGTTCTTTCCGTCATTGCGATTTTTTTTTACGTACTGGACCATGCCTGGGAACCTTCCGGTTACGGAGATATCGAAAGTTGAACACGCAGTATTGACACTGTGCACGTAACAAGATTATACCATTGATCATCTTATGGTCTACAATCAGTCAATAAGTGCAAGCTTTAAAACTGCGCCAAGCTTTCCTCAAGACTGGGGGTTTACTCAATATGCAAGAAAGCCGCAGTTTCGGCAAACTTACGGATGCTAACCACTCTGTATCAATTACGGACATATGATTAATTCGGGGTCCGAACTAAGAATAACTGAAATCACGATTTGACAGTTATTGGTAGGTAGGTACTCCCGCTATGTATTTGCCCGTCCGAAAACATTATTTAACACTTGGTTTGACGTATCAACTTCTTTTTGACGAGCCCGTATCTCCCTTGACAGGCTTACAGAGTAGACCTATTGGCACAGGCCATAGTAGCCCTAGATAGAGAGAAGTGAAAGAGCCCGAAAATTTGAAAGTATGGCAAATCTTTCTGTTCTGTTCTAGTCGCAAGAAGTATATTAAAAGCGAGACCAAACTTACCAAATAGTCTTGTCGGTTGGCAGTGAGAAGTCCAGGGAACTTCTGCTTCCAAGCCTGTGCTAGCTGCTGCGTGGTCATGTACCCGTCGGCAGTCAGGTCCCCAGCAAAGGTCGCGTTGTGACGGTTGTTCCACTGCCATTGTTCTAGGAGGTTCAGGTCCGAAGAGCAGATGCGTTGCTGTGGAGAAATTTAGAGTTCAAAAGGTTGTACGATTAGCAATGTAGACAATCCTAACTAATGCCAAAGTAAATGTGTTTGTTACGATTTCACGCTAAAACGGCTGAACGGATTTAGATGAAATTTGGCACGTGGGTGGTAGACCATGACCTGGAGAAGGACATAGACTACTTTTCATCCTGGGTTGCAGACGAAGTCGCGGGCAATAGCTAGTCTTTACGAAATGGTATGTCGAGAGGAAGAGTATCTAAGTAGCCCATAGCCCAGCACCATACTCGGGGCTAGCTGGACCGAACCAACGCGAATGTATACGTACATCCGTGGTGGAGCGACCCAGACTGCCGGGCACTTCTTCTCCTGCAACCGAGCGGGTGGGCAGGTTGCGGATAGCCCAACTCCGGCGGCGGGACCGAATGCATACAGTCGATCTCGCACCCGGAGCATCTCAGAAGAGATCCCGGACAAGAGAAGTGCCCGAACACCAAGTCCCAGGTCTAGGGTAACCCATATACCTTGTCCCATGTACCAAGTAATCCTGAACATCCCAACCCTCCCACATCCATAAGATCCCGTCAATCCCCAAAATCCCTAGGCCAAATCCCCGACCTAGGGTGACCCCCCAGTAACCTATACCCCACCACCAAACACCCTCCCTCCTATCCCTACATCCCATCGGTCCCAGAGGACGGGTAACCTCGATTCCAAAAAAGCCCACCCCCTCAAAAATGATAAACTATGCAGAAGGTAAAAGAAACTACCCAGGTGGGTCCCGGCCAAGCCGGGGAATCCCACACCGCTACGGCGGTCAGCCCCCAACGTATTCTGGGGGGGGCAACCAACTGCTCGACGTTGCCGTGCTCTTCAGCACGGCCGGCTGCTGATTTAGCGCCCATTACCCAGGCAGCGACTACCGCGCCCATAAATACACCTACGGCTGCGACCAACGCGCCAACAACCTCCACCACGGCTGCGACTCACGCGCCAACACCGATTACGACGTGCATGCCTCCCTCGAGCCTCTGGCAACAGAGCATCGTGCGGAATAGCATCACCAACCCTGACATTGACGGACACAGACAGAAAGTGCTGGGGAAGGAAGGCGAACCTAGCGACCCTACCACTCTCCCGGCTGATAGAGTACGACTGCTGAAGAAGCGCGGAAAAATCACCCGGGGGAGGAAAGTAGGCGACCGAAAGCGCAGCACCCGCGAAGGCATTAGCCAGCGCGAAGCGCGATCGGACGCCGAAGAGGTAGTACGCGACCGGCCTCGAGTCCGCGACGGGGAAACCAGGCGCGAAAAAGGGCTGGACGCGGAAAAAAGAGAACAGCCGCGAGTCCGCGAAGGGGAAACCCAGCGCGAAAAACGGCCAAACGTGGGATTACGCGACCAGCTGCAAGTCCGCGAAGGGGCAACCCAGCGCGAAAAGCAGCCGGACGCGGAACCGCGCGTGCAGGGGCAAGTCCGCGAAGGGGAAACCCAGCGCGAAAAACCCTTGCACACGACAGAGTCTGCCGGGGGCGCCAACCGACCCCACGACGCTAACACAGACACATCCCACGACATTTCCCGACCCAGACACCACAGAGGAAAGCGAGGTGGATCCGTGCACCCAGACGCCACCACCCTGCCAGGCACCTCCATGCCGCAGCCTGGACCGAGTGGTACAGGGCCGGCGAAGAGGGAACGCCCCGATGACTCGGCTTCACCGAGCACGCTCCAGGGGGACGCCAAACGTGTACGGGTCCACTCCGCCCAGGGGGAGCCGAGGACCTACGCGCGGGCCACAAAGGACATTCCTGCGCGGCTCGCCGTAGCAATCTGCTTCCCTCCCCCCTCTAGAGACTTGACAAAGGACGAGGCCGAGCTTGTCAAAGCCGGCCTGGAAAACCTTCTAATGGACACGGACTCGACAGCACCACTCCCTGCCTTCCGAGGATACCCACGGGTAGCGGAGGGCACAGTACAAATATGGTGCGAGGACGACTACGCCCTGACTTGGTTGACCAACAACGTACCCCTCCTTAAACTCCCCAACATCGACCGTACACTGACAGTGCTCCGGCAATCAGAAGTGCCCACCCGCGTCAGAGCCTCCCTGTTCGTCCCTCGCTATAGAGGTGACATACAGAGGCTCCACAGCATTCTGATTCGTCAGAACAGGTGGTACGACATTGCCAGATGGTCTTTATACAGGGCAACTACCGTCGGTGGTGACAACTACGGGGCTTATCTGACCCTAGGTGTGCCACCGGAGGAAGTGGAAAAGGTCATGGGGCGGGAGCGACGCATATCGTACCTGCTGGGTTCGATATACGTACGCTTCTGGCCCACGACCCAGCCCTCGGACAACAAGACGGACCCGACGACGACGACACCGACAGTGACACAGACGGACGACACAGACATCGCCCAACTAGAGGAGGTCATGGCCCGCGCGGCGATGGCTGACGATGTAGCCAGCATACCACCCGCATCTCCCGGCTGGAACGAGCAACTTTTAGCATCGTCGCCGGGTGAACAACTCGAAGGCCAGTACAGAGAGGAGGCGGAGGTTCTCTCCGATGGATCCATCTCCGACTAACCCCCCCCCCCTCATCATCGTCTACAACACTAAATGTTATCCAAACTAACCTCCAACATAGCCAAACTGCTACGGCTAGCTTACGCAGGGCACTGGAGGTTAACCCCCGAACGATTGCACTGATCCAAGAGCCGTGGATCAGGAACAACAGGATTTGCGGTCTCAGTAACATCGGAGGTAAGCTAATTCTCAACACACACAGCTCAGACAAACCCAGATCCTGCGCCTATATACCCAAAGATATCCCTACCACGCTACTCACTCAATTCTGTTCCAGAGACCTGACAGCTTTCAGGCTCCAGACCGAAGGTGAACTCCCAGACGTTGTACTGGCCTCGGTATATATGCCGGGCGAAGACACAGACTGCCCGCCGAAAGAAATGGCCGACCTGGTACAGCACTGCGAGAGCACCAAATTAGACCTGATCATCTGCACCGATTCGAACGCCCATCACCCGCTCTGGGGCAGCGACGCATCAAACTCCAGAGGAGAGGTACTATCCACCTATTTATTCTCTACTAACCTTAACATCGTTAACCGAGGCTCTGAACCCACTTGGGTTACAGTCCGAGGGCAAACGATCATTGATCTAACACTTGCTACAGAAAACGCGACAAATCTTATAACAAATTGGCACGTATCGGACGAACCTTCTTGCTCAGATCATAGAAGAATCCGCTTCACCTTAACTACCAATATAAGGAAACCCATATCGAGACGAAACCCACGGCGCACCGATGTGCCCGGGTTCAAGCGCCTCCTTGCCGCCCTTCTAGCTAGGCACCTATCACATATAACTATAACAGAACCTGCACAACTTGAATACACGGTGACAAAGCTGTCAGAATACCTGACCGAAGCATACCATGCATGCTGCAAACTAAGGGCACCACGAACCAACAGTGAGAGGAATCCCTGGTGGAACGCCGACCTTAGTAAACTCAGAAACACACTACGGAAGCAATTTAACAGAGCCAAAAACACCAGACTCCCGGAAGACTGGGAGCTATACAAAGAGACCCAATACACATACAAAAAGGAAATCAGAACCGCCAGAAGGACAGCATGGCGGAAATTCTGTGAATCCATCGAAACCAACAATGAAGCCGCAAGAGTAAGGAAGATCTTATCAACAGATCAGGACCGAACCCTTGGCGCGCTGAAGAAACCCGACAACTCATACACACTGACAGACCATGAAACCAGCAAGGTCCTACTCGAGACTCACTTCCCCGACTGCAAACTCCTAGAGGACAGGACCTGGGAGGCTGAGCCAGATTGGACCCCAACGGCACAAGACTGGTCCAGCGCCCACAGTCTGGTAACAGAAGACCGAGTAAAGTGGGCCATCAACACCTTCCAGCCATATAAGTCCGCAGGACTAGATGGCATTTTCCCAGCCCTACTACAATGGGGTGTTGACCTCATCACTCCAAGCCTGGTAGAAATCTATCGGGCTTGTATAGCACTCAGGTACATACCCCTGGCCTGGCGCGAAGTGAAAGTCATCTTTATACCAAAACCGGGCAAAGCCGACTACACACAACCCAAGGCGTACAGACCCATAAGCCTCACATCCTTTCTACTAAAGACCCTTGAGAGGCTATGTGATCGACACATCCGAGATGGACCTCTTCGGGCAAAGCCACTCCACAAACAACAGCATGCGTACTCCACAGGCAAATCAACGGAATCCGCGCTACACAGCGTGGTATCCAAAATTGAATGCGCAGTGGACCACAAATGCTCTGCACTGGCAGCCTTCATTGACATCGAGGGCGCCTTTGACAAAACTACCTTCCACAGCATCAACACGGCCCTAGAGAGACACAACATAGACCCGTCCCTGAGCGGCTGGATCACCAACATGCTCAAACGGAGGGCAGTACAAGTGACCGTAAACGACACCACAAGGGCCATAGTGGCGAAGGGCTGCCCGCAAGGGGGCGTCCTGTCGCCGCTTCTATGGAACCTGGTCGTAGACAGTCTAATAAAAGAACTCAACGACAAAGGCTACTACACCGTAGGATACGCCGACGACATAACCGTAATAATAAATGGCACCCACGAAAACACCCTGTGCAATCTAATGCGCCAGGCACTGAAAATAATAGAAAACTGGTGTGGTAAACACCATTTATCAGTGAACCCCACGAAAACCGAATTAGTTCTCTTCACAAAAAAGAGGAAACTGACGACACTACAGCTACCACGTTTCTTTGGTACAACCCTAAGCCTTTCAACTGAAACCAAATACCTGGGCATATTTCTGGACAATCAGCTGAACTGGGCAAAACACACCAGCTACATTACTACGAAAGCCAGTATATCCCTGTGGCAGTGCAAGCGAATGCTTGGCAAGAATTGGGGGATAAGCCCCAGGGTCACTCACTGGCTATACACCACAGTCATCCGACCGATAATTACATACGGCTCACTAGTCTGGTGGCCCAGAACAGACCTGAGCACAGCCCAAAAAGACCTTGAAAAGCTGCAGCGGTTTGCGTGTGTGGCGATCACTGGCTGCATGAGAACTACACCCACTGCTGCCCTACAGGCTATGCTTGGACTGCCCCCTCTACACCTTATAGTGCGGGAGGAGGCCGCCCTGGCTGCCTTTAGGCTCTCCAAATCAGGGACCCTGAGCAAAGACTCTAGGGTCAAACACACACGCTTAAAAGAAGATGCGATCAAACGGCAGCCAATGATGGCATCACCTTGCGACAAAGCCCCGAAACAATACTGCTTTCAAAAGCATTATAACATAGTGCTCGAAGAGGAGCAGTGCGACCACTCAGGACCGAAAGAACTGAGAATTTACACGGATGGTTCAAAGACCGACTGCGGAACTGGAGTCGGAGTCTTCTCATACGATCTCAACATAAAAATATCCAAGCCGCTGGGAATGCTCAACACGGTCTATCAGGCAGAGTGCGTGGGCATAATGCAGGCGGCCAATGCCTTAGCGGCCAGGAGAGTTACAAACACCCATGTTCGCATACTCTCCGACAGCGCCTCAGTCCTCCAATCCTTAGATAAAAAATGCATCACATCGAACCTAATACTAGAATGTCACAATGTGCTTGAGCAGGTAACTGTATCGAACCGCAATTCAGTGACACTACAATGGATAAAAGGACACAGTGGATCGCTAGGCAACGACGCAGCTGACGAGCTAGCCAGAAGGGCTTCCAGCATGTCAGTTTGTGGACCGGAACCTATCGTGCCCATCCCCTTCAACCAACTGCGCAGGTGGCTACAGGAGCACACCCACACACAAGCAGAAAGCTGGTGGACGTCGTCACCAGGCTGCAGGCAGTCCAAAGAAGCCATGCCGTCACTGGATGGCAAGCTAACCAGGCGTCTTTTACGACTGGACAGGAAAGGACTGCGCCTGGTGACGGGGACCATCACGGGACACTGCTCGCTAAATAAACACTTTCACACATTGGGCATAACAGATAGTCCCCTGTGCAGGGCTTGCATGGAGGCTGATGAAACCATTGCGCATGTGCTCTTTGAGTGCACAGGCGTCACCCAGATAAGGTCAGAAACCCTCGGGACACCCAGATCGTACACAGATGTTCTAAACAGACCAGGAGACTTGATCAGCTTCTGGAGGGAGGTGGGCTGGTTGGAATAACCACCGACGGCCGCCATGGCCCACGCACAATGGTCCACTGCAGGACTAAGTGCGGAAACCAAACCCATAACATAGAACATAGAACATAGAAAGGTCGCGTTGTGACGGTTGTTCCACTGCCATTGTTCTAGGAGGTTCAGGTCCGAAGAGCAGATGCGTTGCTGTGGAGAAATTTAGAGTTCAAAAGGTTGTACGATTAGCAATGTAGACAATCCTAACTAATGCCAAAGTAAATGTGTTTGTTACGATTTCACGCTAAAACGGCTGAACGGATTTAGATGAAATTTGGCACGTGGGTGGTAGACCATGACCTGGAGAAGGACATAGACTACTTTTCATCCTGGGTTGCAGACGAAGTCGCGGGCAATAGCTAGTCTTTACGAAATGGTATGTCGAGAGGAAGAGTATCTAAGTAGCCCATAGCCCAGCACCATACTTGCGTAATAAAACAGCTGAACGAATTTAGATGAAATTTGGCACGTGGGTAGACCATGACCTGGAGAAGGACATAGACTACTTTTCATCCTGGGTTGCAGACGATGTCGCGGGCAATAGCTAGTCTTTACGAAATGTTATGTCGAGAGGAAGAGTATCTAAGTAGCCCATAGCCCAGCACCATACTTGCGTAAAACGCTATCAATCACAATAATCATTTTGAAGGATATTGCTAATCCATTGCTTTATGTTCGAATTTCGATGGCAACATAGCCGAATCAAAATAGTATATTACGATAGTATGCTAACACCGTGCATTAATAAACTTCTTAGGGTTCCGTACCAAAATGGTAAAATGGAACCCTTGTGGTGAGACTCAGGCTGTCTGTCTGTCCGTCTGTCTGTCTGTCACAGCTGGATATCTCAAGAACTACTAATGCTATCAACTTGAAATTTGGAACAGTTTTAGATGACGTTTGCCCAACTATTTTGCAAATAAGAAAAAAATAATTTTCGACTTTTGATGAAAAATGTAAAAAAAATTCCGCTTTTTGTCTCCGAAGTTTGCTAAGAGAAAAATCTGAAATTATTCTATGTGATAGAAGTTTATATGTAAAGATTACAGGAAAAATAAAACGAAGTCTTTAATTAGCACACTTTTTCAAAAATCATCAATAAAGTCACATTAATTACACTATCGCTCAAGAGATGGCGCTCACATAAAACTACAATATTCTACACTGCAGTGCAGTGTTAAAATCCTCTGATGAATATAGGCCTCGCCGATGAAAAAAAAATTAAAAACATGATGGTACGGAACCCTCGGTGCGCGAATTCGACTCGCTCTTGAACGTTTTTTTTTATAGTTCGTGTGACCTAAACGCTTTGCTGTGTAAAAATGGACAACATACGTCACAGAAAAATAGGTCACACAGTGCTATTAATAATATTCTACGGTGCTAATTATTATAAATTGCGATGTATAAGAAGCATGGGGAACTATGATGATGTTTGTTCCAGTAAATTCTGAGGCCCTGTTTTTCTATACCTAATCATTTTGCGCTGACATGACGGACCTCCTAAATTAAGATAAGAAATGGCAAATCGATGTAGGTTAAGTGCCTGCAACAAAGTGCTAATACATAGTTGGCACCTCATGGAACTTTACCAAAATCGTACATAGGACGGAATATTTCCATAGCTTTGTACCTAGTCAAACTTCCAAGGTAAGTAAGGCGAGTAAACTATTTGCACGTGTCTACGAAACCAAACATTCTGGACATACAACTTTGTTGGTCGTTTCATACTTCCAGCTGTTTGCTTGATTTCTTCGTTATTAGAAAGTCGTTGTTGACAATATTTGCTGTGTTGATTAAAACGAATCCCTAAAGTGCTGTTTTGATCGATCACTGTGTAACTTCAATATTGCATCAAAAGATTATAAACCATTTCGCTTCAACAAGAACACCATAATTATCATATGGTTCAAAGGGCTACAAATTCTTTTTTTTTAGGGTTCCGTACCAAAACGGTAAAACGGAACCCTTATTCTCACTCAGCTCACTATTCACTCTACTCTGCTCTCTTTTAGCTCAGTTACTCAGTGTGTCTGTCTGTCTCTCACAGCTGGATATCTCAAGAACTACTAATGCTATCGACTTGAAATTTGGAATAGTTTAGATGTCGTTTGCCCAACTATTTTGCAAATAAGAAAGCAATAAAAAAATATATGTATATTTTTTTGCAACAGGGACTGAAAATCGACTGCCCTATGCCCATAGTTTTCGACTTTTGATGAAAAATGTAAAAAAAACCTTTCGTTATTATCTCCGAAGTTTGCAAAGAGAAAAATCTGAAATTATTCTATGTGTTAGAAGTTTATGTAAAGATTACAGGCAAAATAAAGTGTTAAGATTCTCTGACGAATATAGGCCTCGCCGATGACAATTTAAAAACCTGATGGTACGGAACCCTCGGTGCGCGAGTCAGACTCGCTCTTGCCCAGTTTTTTTTCAATCTAACCGGGCTTGCCGGTGCCTCGTCAAAGTAAGGCCAAGGCTAAAATAAAACATAAAAACTAAGCGTCTAGACGCCAAGGACATCCTGCGCAGTAGGTCGGACCTCGGCTTAGGGCGTCGCTGGGAGACAAGGGGCAGGCTGGATCAAATTATACTACAAACTCGCCAGTTTCCCCGGTTCTATTTCGTCGCCTTAGAGTGAAAACCTCGGGAATGTAAGTAGCATTTTATGCATTTCAGACAATCTTATAGTATCGAACAGTTCTGGATGTAAAAGCGGGATTAAATTTCCATATTAATTAATAAGAATACAGAACCTCCTTTTTTGAAATCAGTAAAAAAAAACATAAAAGACGCTGAACAAAAATTTTACAGCACGCAGTTCTTTCTCCCTTCTGAAAAGTTACTTCTTTTACACTTACGAGGTTTTCACTCTAAGGTGTCGATTTGACCACTGCAGACCTACCGTACTCACTGTAATCTGCATGCTGACATCCCCCTGTAA
The DNA here is from genome assembly GCA_916614155.1 of Mesoligia furuncula. Taxonomy (NCBI): domain Eukaryota; kingdom Metazoa; phylum Arthropoda; class Insecta; order Lepidoptera; family Noctuidae; genus Mesoligia; species Mesoligia furuncula. The sequence continues at coordinate 24,007,344 of OU744796.1, forward strand.
ACTGCATGCTGATTTTTGGAATTATTATTAGAATTTTACTTACATTAGTGTTCCTAAAGTTGCCATTCCTGTAGTTGGTAACAATATTGTTCTTGAGGTCGCCTAGTTTCTGCAGGTCAGCGATTTCGTGAGCCTCAGGATTGTGGGAGCCGTGTCGGTTCAGCAACCAGAAGGCTGTGGGCGTGCAACCTGGCAAGAGAGAAAACCATTATAAGAGCTAATTTGATTCAGTATAGCTATTAGAAGACTTAATGTTGTTATTTCCATTCTACTATTCTTAAAAGAACTAGGTTATACTATAGTAGGTACAACGGTACTAAAGGCACGATAACGAAAACTATCTAAATGGCGTTATTAATTCTCTCTTAATAATATTTTGACGGTGGTTTTATAGGTAGGTATATGTCTACCAGAATCTCATGTCATAAAAAAAATAGTGATTTTCATATGGATTGACATTGCCATATGTATGAAAATCGCAATTTTTTTTTATCTCTTGAGATTCTGGTACACCTAAATAGACGTTACCGCTAATGTGCGTAAATCAATTAGAGTGCAGATTAACTTGTTAATCTGCAGATTATCTGGTTGAGTCCGGTAAAGTTGAATGAAATGTTTGTTACCGGCCAAACCCGGTTTTTGGATGAACTAGTTTCGCATGAGTTTCGCCATATACTTAGGCCAAACTACTTCTTCGATAGGCGACGTAGGATGCAAGGGCAAGCGAAGGGCACCCAGAGGTTAGGTTTGGTTAGGTTACTTTAAACCCTTTACACAGAAGTAGCCCAAGTAACACAATCGTGTCTAAAAACGGACTATTAGATATCTAATAGAATTTAATTTTATTGTTTGCCTTAAGAGTAAAATATCTCTCAAGTTATATTCAAGAACGCTTATAGACACAGTTTAGTAAAAGTGGGCACAACCTTATCCCTTCTCATAAGAATGAGTTAAGAAAACATGAATAGATAGAGATAAGAGTTGTACATTTTCAAATTGTCTGTAGAGATTTTTCTAGTGTCTCACTAAATTGTTTATAGACCACAAATTTAACTAGTAGATAGTTTATAGATAAAGTTGAGACCTTTAAAGAAGTCTTTACTCGTTAAGTTTTTAAACCAAAATTAACTCAAGACTAACAACTTTAAGATACATTTGATTTGTAGTAGACAACGACACGTAATGGCGCCGAACTTACAAGAGTTATTTAAACTTATTAATGTATTGCATCATGGCGTAACAAATTTCTTAATTCTTACATTACTTGGGTTTTAGCTAGTTATTAATGGGTAAACAAGCAAATCTATATGCGATTGAAATTCTATCGTCGAATATTATGTAAAACTCTCTTAAAATAAGAGCGCTCGCTGTAAATGTAAGATTTAACATTTTTTTTTACCAAATATGAATATTATTTATTATAAGCAAATTTTTAAAATTGCATTTTAATGTTTAAAATACTCATTTTATTTAAAATATAGTAATTTAAAACATATTCAATGTTTAATTTGACATAATTTAATGATAAAAACAAAAAATAAGCATTAAAATATGTAATGAAAATCATTTGAAGCAAAAATAGGCAATAAAAATGGCGTCAAGATGAAGTTTACTAGAGAAACGAATTTAATAGAACAAACACTCTAGAGAATTTTCTGTAGTATGGCTCTAGCTCTATGACAAGAATAATTTTACTTGCTACATACTAAACTATCTAGGGAAAGAATAAACAGATTTATGAGTGGTTTAAGATTACCTAGTAACTGTCATCTCTGTATTCCTTTTTATCTTATCACAGTATTTCTAGACGTTCATCAGTGAACAGGTAATTTGATGTGTTGAGAACGGAAGACCATTTTATGCAGTACAGAGCAATTTAATAAATCAATTCAAGAGGGTTAAGGCCTACGCAAAGTATAGCAATTTATGTCGTATTTCAATATCGATACGTTTGAATGTTTATTAGCAAAAATTTCAATCCCTTGCCATGCCGTCCCGGTCTGCGAAGGCCTTAAGTAAAAAATATTTCTGTTTTATTTATAGACAACTAGCTGACCCGGCAAACGTTGTTGTGCCATATAAATTATTTCTAGCTGCCCGGCTCTACTTCGTTCGCGTGGTGTCCTACCCCTTACCCTACCCTACTCCTACACTACTCCTACCCTACTCCTACTCTATAAATATAGATGTAATAAATAGTAGGTAGTAGTAGGTAGGTATGTACCCGCCGGCGGCGCTGCCAAAGACGCAGTGTTAACATAAGTCTGGTAGGTTTTCATCAGAATCGGATTGCTCACTAACATAATTTTGTGAAGTTTCGATTCTGAATCTGAATTATTTTGTAACTCTTCTTCATTTTTCTTCCTTTTTAAATATTTGGCGATTTATCGCCGAAAGCCACCAGACCTTTTAATTTTTTCACTGTCTCCATTGCATAAAATCATCCAATTCAAATATTTAATACAAATTCCCTTTATTAAGCCATTTTTAGGAAAAAAACCACTAAAAACACCTTTTCACTATCATTTTTTTTAGACAAACTGAAAAATATCTATTAAAGTATTTTATCTAGATTTAAGTCTCTTTATAAACAAAGATAAGAGTACCAATAGCTAAAATATAATGTTTTGACTTAAAATATATCATCTTATCTATAAAATTACTTCAAGTTAGGTACCTTCAGGCTTTATTAACTATTTGTAGAGCATTTAATCTTAAAACATTCAATATACTTATAAACGTACTTAAAATAAGTGTGCTATAGAACAAATGCTCTAAAAATAATCGAGCTTGAGAAAAAAAACTCTATCAGAATACATTTTCTTTATTGAAACCATCTTTAGAAAGCCCCTATCTAAAGATTAACCATGAATAGACTGTCAATAGACAGATTTGTTTTAAGCCTCCAAGACTGTGTTACTTGGGAGGAGCCCCGCAAAGTGGGGCTCCGTCGACATAGGATGCAAGAGCGAGCGAATGAGAACTGGTTTGGCCAAGGCGAAACTAGTTCATCCTAAAATCGGGTTTGGCAGGTAACATATTTATTTCACACTATAACGGATTGCAGGATTTGCAGGTACCCGGTAATTTGCAGATTAGGTACCTATTAATGCGCATATTAACGTATTCCGTATTCTAACTGTAACATAATATACAAATATCCCACTACCTACTGTTAATAATAGAAAACTAATAGTCGATCCATACCCATGAAAACATTAATTCGAATATATCGATTTCTTAAAATAATAAACACTAAGATAGTTTATGAGATGTAATTTCAGCATCCTCTCAAAGTTTCAATAAGCAATCATTTTCTGGTCAATAAATAAGTTTCACGTAATTTATTTTTATGGCATCGGCGCGTGATTACTTAGAATTAGATGGTTAGAGAGAAATTGTTCTCATTGGCACACGTAGGTGTGTGGTGTCTTGTTTCTAGAGCTACACAAAGCGTCTTTAACATGAGTATGACACAGTTTTTTTTACCGTATTAGAGTTAATTCGCACATCAAGTAACTACTGTGTCCACAGTCTCACTATTCTTCTTTACCAGTTAAACTTAGTAACTTATGTTTTGGCCAAAGAATCAGCATCGCCTTAGAAAGTGGCAATGCTGCCAGCCTTTTGGACACTTTTCCTGTTGACCGAGATGCGGACGAATCTTTTGATGCCCTTTGATTCTTTCCCACTTTTTATATACTTACCTACTTATTTTTCATATCTATTAAATAATTAAATATAGGTACCTATCCTAAAATAAGAAAAAAAAAATTTGTACCTAACTCAAAAGATTTTTTGTTTTGATAACTGGGTAGGTATAAATGTTTTGTTGTGTGTCAAGCCTCGATCTTCAAAATCAACTGGGACAGGTACCGATCAAAAACTTTTTGGTCCGATTTTCAATTCCTGCGTTAAGCATCAGGTAGTAATGTCCAAGTGTTATGGCTAAGGGATTTAGTACAAAAATTATTGCAAACTGCAACTTTGTGTCACAATAAATTATTCACCCATATTCTAAAAACAGTTCCCGGTTCTTTTACACGTCTATTACATCAATACATCCGGTGTGTGTACTAACATTTCGTCCATAAAACGAATTCAAAGACTCCAAGTTCGTAATTCCGTACACATTGCATCTTCCGCAGCGTTCATCTCGTTCCCGGAACAACACGGTAATGTTCCATGGAAAATTCCAGACATTAAAAATAGATTAAAATGTAGGCAGTCGGTACATGTTCCCATGGTGTTTTATTTATATTACTTGTCAAACATTGATGCTCTCTTGTTTCTCATAGACTCATTGACAAGAGAGCATTTACCATTAACTACTATTCGGTATTTATTTTGTCTCCTGTTTTGTTATAATTATGAACTTTAGTGTGTGGCTAAATAATAACAGCCGCACAGGTCGATCGATCAGGTTAAGCTTCGCTTGCCGCGGTTGGACTGTGGATGGGTGACCATCTTTACATAACGTGACCCCTCCGTGCCTCGAAAAGCACGTTAAGCCGTTGGTCCCGGCTGTCATTCGTGGATCTTTGACAGTCGTTACGGGTAGTCAGAAGCCCGAAAGTCTGACAACCAGTCTTACCAAGGGGTATCGTATTACCTAGTAACTGGGTTGTGGAGGTCAGATAGGCAGTCGCTCCATGTAAAATACTGGTATTCAGCTGCATCCGGTTAGACTGGAAGCCGACCCCAACATAGTTGGGAAAAGGCTAGGCAGATGATGATATTCTTTAGTGTCTATCTGCTTTACATATCTGCCTTCAACATTACTCTTGTCTTGTTCTTTGTTTATCTTTGTCTTTACTACTATGAAGTAATAATGATGAGGGTTTGTGAAGATGTTTTTTTTACATGAAAGAATTTTGATAAAATCTGGTTCTTATAGGTATGGTATTATTAATAATGCTTAGTATAGTTTTTAGGGTTCCGTAGTCAACTAGGAACCCTTATAGTTTCGCCATGTCTGTCTGTCCGTCTGTCTGTCCGTCCTCGCTTAATCTCTGTGACCGTTAGCACTAGAAAGCTGAAATTTTGTAGGAGTACGTATATCAGTTACGCCGACAAAGTGGTAAAATAAAATTTTGGAAAATATTTTTTTTTAGGGTAGCTCCCCTACATGTGAAGTGGGGATGAATATTTTTTTCATCATCTACCCCATCGTGTGGGGTATCGTTGAATAGGTCTTCTAAAATGGCTTTGGGGTTGCTAAAATTATTTTTCGATTTAATGCTCCATTTACGAAATATTAAAGTTTAAAGTGCAAATTTTTGTTCCAGTAGGGCGTCCCCCCCCCTCTAAAAGCTAAACTACTGGCTTGAAAAATTTGGAAAAATTCTCGATGATAGTGCATTTCATGAACTTTAAAGGAAAAGTATAGCGGTTAAGATAACTTTATTAGTTTAGCAGTAATAGTCGTTGAACTTGGGTGTTGGATAATTTTGTACCAAATACAAAGATGAAGTAGTTGCTTGTTTATAATAGGTAAAGACTTGCATTGAAAACCCAAATATGTTATTTTTTTTACCTATTCAGAATAAAGAACAACAGAATCGTACTACATTGTGATAACGGGCTACTACGGAACCCTACACTGTGCGTGGCCCGACACGCACTTGGCCGGTTTTTAGCCATGCAAACGGCTAAACATCAAGCTATACAGAACTAGTATAAGCTGAGTTCTGATTGTACGAAAAACCTATACAATGCGAGGTCAGCTAAAACTGGAAATGTATAGCCGTGTGTACATGAAACTTTCCCAAAGAATGCAAGTGAAACAGTGAGCAAAAGCTAGTAAATGAAAATACAGTTAAACTTTCATTTAACTCTGGATCGGTCCCCTGACCTAACCAATTAGTAATTGCTCTGATTAACCCAAGAGAAGTCTGTAGCGAGATCAAATGACATAGACCAAGATTAGATCTGTTTAGTGAATCATTTCAAGGATTCGTAGTCCTTATAGTACCGATTTCATTGCAGTGCATTTATGATCTTTAGTTTATTTTTATTATTTATTTATTTATAGGAGAACCAACAGCTATAACAAAAGCATAACAATAGTAAATGAGACATAAAGCCAATTACAGCAATTTAATTATGCGATTGTCTTTCATCATCTGCTGCTTAGTCTTTTTAACCGACTTAAAAAAAGGAGGAGGTTCTCAATTCAACCGTATGTATTTTTTTTTGTATGTTTGTTACGCGGTATCTCTGGAAATTGTAAATCGATTTCGAAAATTTTATGGATAGGGTAATGCCTCAGGGGTGGTCCCATATAAATTTTATTAACTTTGCTTGGGTAGTTTTTGGCTTCAATAATACGTATTTTTGCCAATTAGTATAGATTGATGATGTTATAATAACTTCCTGTCACTGATATTTATATAGCAAGTAGTGTTATAGGAATTTGTGTTGGATAAGTACAACTTAAAAGAAAAAATAAAAACATTTTTACAAAAAAAGATAAAAACAACCGACTTCCAAATAAGACACTGCAAAGTGAAAAACAACTTTAATTTTGGAAGTCAGTGACAAACAACGAAAATGCGTATCCAACGACACCGACTTACACTACACACACAGCCCATTTACTGGGTAATACGATACCCCTTGGTAAGACTCGTTGTCAGATTTTCGGGCTTCAAAGATCCACGAATGACAGCCGGGACCACATGATTTCCGGGGCACGGACGCGTCTCAGTAGGTATGTAAAGATGGTCACCCATCCGCGGGCTGACGGATTAAATGGAACGATCGACCCGTGGGGGCTATTATTATAGTAATTTTGCATAAAAACACGGTATAAAAGATGATGGTAAAAGTACAATTTATAACAAAACATGTTATGCCAATACCCATACTTCCCGTGGGTGTCGTAAAAGGCGACTAAGGGGCGTAGATACCGGAGAATAGGCAGCAGCGTTCTCTATGCATTCCACCACCATACCATACTGCGATCGGGTCAGTGTCCACTCGACCCGCTCAGACTCGACCCGAATAATATTTCTGTTTTGATAGGCGTAAAAACGTCGATGTACAGTCAGACAAAAAAGTGTCGATTTAACGCTTGAACCACGCGGGAGTGTAAAATTTAAATAATGTTTGGATAAATAAATTAATAATTAAACAAATAAGTCCTTATACTTTTTTAATATAGTATTAAGATTATTGTTAATTATCATTACAATCTTATAGCTAGTGGCACGGTGGTAGGTATTTATTGAATCAATCTTTAAACGTGATTATAATTATTAGGTTCACAAGTAGGAATAGGAACTAACTTAGAAGGTCCTACTTGTGAACCTAATAATTGTAAATGTAAAAAAAAAACATGTTTTCAGTACAAAATCAACAATTTCTTTCTATAAATAATCGACATGAAAAAAAAATACAAATAAATAAATAGTTTTTGAAATAATCAACAATCGAGCAGTTTCTTGTAATAACTTTTCTTGATATTTTTTTGTCAATAAACCTAAAGTGTTATCATTTTCAATACTTAACTATTATCTTCTTCCTTTGGCTGATTGATGTGTTGCGATCGAAACGGAATTAAAAAAGAAGAACTATACTTAGTACATAACTTTACAGTATCTTAATAATGAACAAGTTGTTGTATACAATATTTTACATTTGTTGGACTCTATCACATAATGCAGAAATATCCATTTCAATCATTTGTATGTAAAATCAAATTAGGATAATATCACTTTGCCTGACTGTACAAATGGCACTGAATTGGTAGTAAAACATCTGATATTATTCTTCGGGTCGAGTCTAAGCGGGTCGAGTGGGCACGGACCCCTGCGATCGAATGATGATGTTATGCCAATATAATAATAAACATGCAAATTTTTCAGTATTATTATGTAACTGACATTAACATTTTTTGTCAATGAAATCCTTATGTAGCCACGATCCCCTCTAGTACCTACCTATTTAATTTTCTATCATATAATGTCTTTTATTGTTGCAGTATTATACGATTAGGGGTTGATTTCTCCATCGCCAGATAACTTTTATTCGAGGAATGAAATTGACGTTTGATAGTTTTCGTACGGTAGACTGTCAAAAATTCAAAATTATTCCTCCGATAAAATTATCTGGGGTTGGAAAAATCAGCCCTTAATAGGCCTAACGATTAATTATGATTACAAGTTACCAACACATTGCATGCTCTTCTTATAAAATGCTATACAACGGCAGGTCGACCTCATAACTAAGATTGATCGAGCTATTAGGAACCATTTGTCAATCGAACTAGCCCGCCCATTATGTAGATTGATATTTGCCACTATTAGATGATTGGGATCATTCTTTAATTGTATAATTAAGTTATACAGGTCCAAATCATTTGGAGAAATTGGGTATATGTATAAAACGTGTTTTTTTTGATATCCCATAACTCTAGGGGTTCATTTTACTCATCATTATGAACAACTTTTACTGTGGGACCAAACCTGAAATCTCGAAAAAAAATTCCGCTGTTCCCTACATTTATGTTCGCATTAACTCGTCAAAATGTAGGGAGCAGCTGATTTTTTTTTCGCGATTTCAGCTTTGGTCCCATAGTAAAAGTTGTTCATAATGATGAGTACAATGACCCCCTAAAGTTATGGGATATCAAAAAAAACACGTTGTATACTACTTATCCCTTACTTTAGCTAATAATTATAGTGATATGGTTTCAGTAATAGCCCGCATGCGGGTTAGGCACAACAGCATACATTAATGATCCACTTAGACAATAAAAATAGCGGGTAGTGTTCCAATTGATTACAACTAATTACTAGAAATGTATTTGAAAGTTTTTATCAATGGAGCTTAGATATTAATTACGTAGGTACTGAAAACACTGAAATGTGCCTGCTTCGGCGTCAGTTGTAAACCTTGCTGAAATAACCGAGCAGTTGCAAAACTTTCAAAAACCTCTTTGAGAAGATTTACGTTACAATAAATAGGATCCTGTAGCGCAAGCGTTACTCTATTTTCTAAGTTTTCAATGTCATAATCGTAATAGCATATTTATGTATATTTATTTGTGCTTGTATTTATATTAATTTGCAGTGATCGGAATAGGTAGAGCTATTTAGGTTCATTGACCGCAAACATTGATGTTAATGTGGATATTCCACGTGATTCCGGGAAACAAAAGAAAACAATAGCGAGGTGTTCCTGTCTCTAGAGTGACGCCCCTGTTTTTGTCTCTTTCTGCGCCACTAGAATTCAATTCTTTACAAACAGTAAAAACCAAATCCCGGGACTCGGGGAATATCCATATTATTCTAACCTATGGCAAATACATAATACAGCTCTACCTATTCCGATCTCTGGTAATTAGGTAAATATTATATTCGGTTTTAATAGGTTTATGCGTATTTTTATATTTATAATATTTATTCCTTAATGTTCATGATTGCACCTACCACTGTTTGTCTCTGCATCACCCAAAGGTTGACTGGTAGAAAATGCCTATGGCATTAAGTCCGCCTCTGTACATTTATGTGCTCGAAGTGTTAATAAATAAATAATAGGTTTTTTCTATAACAGCACCCTCCATAGTTAACAATAGCCTGCAAAAGTGTGTCATGTAACGTACCTACCTACATACCACCCCCGCTGTGATCCCACAGAGCATCGGATGTCGGTCGGATAAACTTATCTATACAGATTAGCCTTGTCCCGTCCAGCTTGTTAACTCGGAATAGCTTTATAGGGTAAACTATGAAACTAACTAGAATATAAAGTATGTTTTGAATTTTTAGGTAATTGACTATCGCATAGCGGCAACAAATAAGGTTCAAAACAGCGATACGTTTGATGTTAGTTGAATCGAATGACCACCAAAATAAAAGTAATTTTGCAGTGTTAATTAAATAAAAAAATAAATGCACGCCACAGTGGAAAAATTGTATTGTTAGATATTGCTTTAGTTGATCGAATTCCCTTTATTGTCTTAAAACACACGAAATAAATCACATAATTTCAGCTGAAGCTTCAACTTTATCTTGATGTACCTAAGCTGCCTAAACGTAGGACACCGTAAAACGCTTAGTTTTACGGTGTCCTACGTTTTGAGACAACATTTTGAGAATTAAGCGGAGAAAAACTAAGCGTTTTACGGTGTCCTACGTTTGGGCAGCTTATAGGTACATTTAAGTCGTTTCAAGATAACGTTACAAGCTTCAGCTAAAATTATGGGAAGTTTAGAAAATGCCAAAGTGGTTGGGAAATTCGTGATTTATTTCGTGTGTTTTAAGACAATAAAGGGAATTCGATCAACTTATGGCGCCAAAAAACGTATATTTCGACACTATCAAGGGAATCAAAATTTTGCCGTTGACCTAGAAACATGAAATTTGGCAAGTGGCAAGATCATGTAGCACAAGTAGGTAAAGGAAAAAATCCGAAAATCGTAAATTTGTAGGTAGATTTAAAAAACCCGTGATACATCAAAGTACGGAACCCTCGGTGCGCGAGTCCGACTCGCACTTGTTTCAGGTAGTTTAGCAATGACCGATACATGAGGCAACAACACCGATAATAATGCTGAAAATATAGTACACTAACATCGTAAACGGTTCACGCGGTGTTAACTTTCAAAGGCCCATCGTTCCTCGGTAATGAACGTAGTGACGTTATTGGACCAACTCCAAATATTAAATACAGATTAAAATTAAAATAGGGCATCGCGTCATACACAATGATACTCTAAATATCTGTGACACTGTATCAATAAACATTGTGCATGATTAAAGAGAGAGATAATCGAGTAGGGAAAACTGGCCTTTTAGCACATCAAGCAATACTAATAGAGTTTATGATTCGAATAGCAATCGATAATGGTTGTGATTGCGAGTTTTACTATTGACCTACATGCATGGGGACTTTGGTAAAAGTACGGGATTAGAAAAGACACATAGGAAGTCTGTCTGTCTCTACTCTTCGAATCATAATCATCTGCCTAGCCTTTTCCCAAATATTTGGGGTCGGCTTCCAGTCTAACCTGGTGCAGTTGATTACCAGTATTTTACATGAAGCGATTGCCTATGTGACCTCTACAACCCAGTTACTAGATTAGATATACAGGGTTATTGGTAAAACATTAACAACCTCTTAAGAGGTCATTGTACTCATTATTATGAACAACTTTTACTATGGGACCAAAACTGAAATCGCGAAAAAAAAATCAGCTGTTCCTTACATTTAAGTTCGTATAACTCGTCAAAATGTAGGGAACAGCTGATTTTTTTTCGCGATTTCAGGTTTGGTCCCATAGTAAAAGTTGTTCATAATGATGAGTACAATTACCTCTTAAGAGGTTGTTAATGATTTACCAATAACCCTGTATATTATGATACCCTTAGTAAGACTAGTTGTCAGACTTTCAGGCTTCTGACGACCCGTAACGACTGCCAAAGATCTACGAATGACAGCCGGGACCAACTGGTTTCTGAGGCACGGAGTGGTTGTCTCTATTCTTCGAATATGCAATGAAATCTTGGAAGAACAATTGGCGATGCATATAATGTAACCAAAGGCAAGGCAAAGCGAATTTTATGATCTGACGATTTTATTGAAGTAAACGACGACATAGCTTGCTCAGCAAGCAAGCTGAAGTGGCAATGGGCTAACCATGTCTGTCAAAGGATCGAAGGCCGGTTGAGCAGACGAGTCCTGGGGAAGAGACCACGTATCGGCAAGCGTAGAGTGATACGCCCCGGAAGGACTGGATGTGGAAGACGGAGCACATGGTGTTGTGGTGCAGCCTGGGAGAGGCCTACGTCCAGCAGTGGACTGCGATAGGCTGAGTTGATTGAAAAAAGTAATTAATTAAATCTTCGGTCCCTATCCCTACAGATTTTATTCTACAATGATGTTATTTTCATAATATAATCAGTGTAATGAATCCGTGATGTTTTCTGCGATAGGCACTTGATGCCAGGTTAACGTACTCGGTTTTTGTTCATGAAATGTTACACAATACCTACGCCAGTGTGAGAATAAATCATATAGACGTATTGTGTTACAGGGGTGAATGCGCCATGCACACGTCTGGTGCGAGAAAAATGGTAATAAGTTGGCACCTAGGTACCTCTAGGCAGAGATCCATGACTTTATGATATGAGAGAATCTTGGTAATAATAAAAAGAAATGGGCGAAAATATACTTTGCGGTCGGTCTGTTACCTTGTTACGCCAACACCACTGAACCGATCGTCGTGCAATTTGACAGGTTGGTCAACCAATGTCCGTCTCTTTATTTAGTCTTAAATATTCCTTTATCCTTTTTAGGCTGCGCCCCACGGTTTCGCCCGTATACGTCTCGATTCCGTGGGAATATCGATATAAAAAGCATCCTATGTCCTAAACCAAGTAGATAATGGGCTACACGTGTGCCAAATTTCGTCCAAATCCGTACAGCCGTTTTAGCATGTAAGTCTAACAAACAAAAAACCTTTTCACTTTATAATATTAGTTTAGGCAACAACTGGAGAAGATTTATGAAAGCATAGATAAATTACACAACCAGCTATTGTTTTCTCTCATATTTTCCATCGTCTAAAAAGGTTGTAAGACAAATAAATGCAATCCCTGGGAAAGAGATTAAGTTGAGTACAAATTGCTAGGTATGCGACTGTCTACTGTGAACTACGCGATGTCACGCCTGGCTACACCCATGTCTGCTATAATTAGTTAATAGTCCAGTCACATACGACAAGCTTAGACTGTAGAACAAAGCTGCCGACGATATAAGTCGATTTATACGCTTCGTTGCGTGATGATTATCGAGGCGTGTATGGTCGAAGGTATATGATGTCAAGTTCATTAGCAAGGTGTTAGGTTCAATATTATGATAGACTTTATGATCTGAATATGGAATTATTATTATAGTCAAAATTATAAATTTTGCTGATCCAAAAAACTACAATTTAATTATAAGTTTTTTTAATTATAAGTTTCGGGGAATCACCAAATAAAGTGCAAGTAGGTACGGCTAGTTGATTAAGTATGTAAAACTGATTATTATTAATCAAAGACTCAATATTTTTGTTACTTTTATAATGAAAACGTGAAATAATCATACACAAACTTTTATTCAACAACTAAAACACAACATAAATACAGGGTTAGTTTTCAAAGACCAGCCTAAGGGAACTGAACAATTTTGTCCAAGGGACCAACATCGTAATCGCGCATATAAATTCAGCCGTCCATACGTTTAGACCGAGAAGGTATTGAAGTTTTCTATGGGACAGTTGATAAATTTTTCGCGATTACGATATTTATCCCAAGGAGAAAGTTGTTGAATTTGATGGTCGGTCCACACCCTTAAATTTGGCTGGTCTATGAAAACTAACCCTATATACCACTGACAGAATGAAAATACTAAGCATCTTTTTCATATAGTAATGTATAAGTATAAAAAATTTGATATTTTGATATATAAATATCGGATTTGAACCCTGCATTATTTATAATCATCATTCCCTTTACATGGGATATCTGCATATCTTTGGAATGCTTTGCTTGTCTCTCTACTCTACCTACCAAGCTACTACAATGTCTTTCTCATAGTCAGTTTTTAGATTATCAAATATTATCATGTTAAACTGTCATATACCCATACTTCCGTGTTTCATCGCGGTAACCAAATATTCATCAGTGAATAGGATACCCAGTTATCGCTTGGTTTCTCTTTACTTTATCTCGGCAGTCAATCTAACAGTGTCCATTATAAATAAATGGCGCTTCCTGCACTAAAAGAACAATTAAATTGTCGTTTATTTTTAGATTGTATATTAAATAAATATAAAAAATATATATTAAAATATAATCTTCATGTATTTTTATAATGCATTAAAAACTCCGCCTCAGTGGTTCGTATATGTCGAAGACATAATATGTGATATCTACCTACCCGCATTGGTGGTAGATTATAATGCTCACTCATTCTCGAAGAGAGGAGGCGTCTGTCCTGTATCCCAGCAGTGGGAACATTATGGGCTGGTTATGGTGCAGGTCTGGTGGTTCGTATGTTATTAAATGCTGGCTCATAGATTATATCGTACATAGTTTGAACTACTGTTTTAAAATAAATGGTTTTCATTTTCCTTGATTCTTTAATTGGTTGTACGGTATTAGTTAATTGATGGTTATGTACATTTCAATGTATCGGCCATTGTAGGAGGAAAGATCCTTGGAATAGAATTGGCCAGCGAAACACACTATCAATCACAAACTGTATCATTTTGAAGAATCTTGTTATTCCATTGCTGTCTGTCTGTATGTTACCTTTTTACGCCTAAACCACTGAACGGATTTCGATAAAATAGACATATCGAGAGATAGATTGCATCCCGGGGAGGGACATAGGATAGTATTAATCCCGATATTCCCACGGGATCGACACTTATGCGGGGAAACCGCGGGGCACTGCTAGTAGGTAATAAAAATGAAATGCTGTTCGTCGTGAGCGCATTACTTCAGAACGGCCGCGGCGCAGCGGCGAGACCAATTTGGCAATTTTTTGTTTTAAAACATTCGTTATAGTCCGAATGAGGTATTTTTGGAAATAAAAAATAGAAAAATTGCCGGGGTAGGTAATCGGAAAATTCGAGAAAACTGAAAGTGAATTTTATAGGGGAATTTTGTAGGTATCAATTATTGATATTTGGACAGAAAGTCTACCGGGTCAGCATAGTCTTCAATAAGAATAAAGTTAATTTGACGATGATCTTTATTATTCTGAAGTTCATGCAAATAAGCATAGCTAACAATGTTTAGTATAGCTACACAAAGAAATTGAATGGCCAAGTAAATCTGTTTTCTGCCTTCCTGTTTGTGATTGACGGAAAACAAATACTTATTGCAAATTAACCGCAGCCACAGTTTACATTTTGTGAATACCGTTATCTACGCGTAACAAATCCAATCGCGAAATAAGAAATCAAATAGATAATGTAGGCTGTTTGGGACACGAAGTATAAATTGCAGAAAAGAACACGCATACCTAGTAGGCCTGTAGCCTACTGACCCATATAGACTTAAAATTATGGCAAGAGGATTGTTTTGAAAATTAAAGCCATAACTTGTCGAGCTACTGAATCGTGTATGAGAAGTGAATAAACGAAGAACTATTATGATTAGGTATTTTGATGTGATTACCATTAAAAGATTCTGAAACGTTCGTAAACACAGTCCATTCCATTAGATGCTAATGTCAAGTCTTGTACATTAATCATACGATTACAATCTACATACCCAATGATAAATCGCTGACAAATTAACCTTATGATCTTGACATGTATACTTACAACATACGATGGAAACATGTCATTTTCCCCACAGTCCAATTGGACAAATTTGAATTGGTCCATGGAGCACCGACGATTTTTAGTAAGTATATGCGAAACCCGAAACATGTGTCTAGTATTTTTATGTAAATAATCTATGTACAAACAAACCTGTATCATGAAAAATCACAAAGTTATAAGCTTATTAAGTTACCTGTTTGTCCGTACAAAAACATGCTCACCCGCGCCGCTCGCGCTCCGTCTTGCGCTCATTGATAATAGTACCTAACCGTTCGGCGCGGAGGCGCGGAGATTGGATAACCTACTTAGTGTCGCTCGGTGTCCAACTTTTAACCTTTTTTAAATAAGGTACCTGCGGTAATTAAGGGCCAGCGGCTATTAAGGACCATCAGAGAAACAACACACATTCAATAGTTTTATAGGTTGGATCTCTCGCATACATAAAAAGGACCAATAGTATTGCTACCTCACGCGCGCGCGTTGCCGTTCGTGCCGCCGTTTTGTCAGTAGCCCCGAGTAACTCACTGGGGACGGTCGGCGTCACAGTTTAAAAAAAAATGCTGATGCAAGAAAATTCATTAGAAAGAAAGTTGTGTATTTTACAATAAGTGAACACCTAATTACTGTAAAGTGGGCATTAGAGCTGTCGAATCAAGGTAAGTTATTTTAATTTGTTGATATTTGCCAACTTTCAAATCAAGATTTGTAAAAAGTGACACCATTGCTAATAAGGGCCACCTGAAAGGAAGTAAATAAGGGCCGGCCCTTATTGGCCTGTCTAAATATATTTTTTTTGTTTGGTTTTCTTTTCATGTAGATAAATAGCTTTATCTTTTTATTAATATTGTTGTTATTGTGAGTTATATGTATTTGAAACATTTTTACAAGCTTTTTAACTTGCTATGTGTGTGGGTTTGTATGTGTTCTCGATTCAAAACTTTGCTTGCTTTCGTCAAAAATACAATATTATAGTAACAACGAGCTATCTATTAATGGAGACAGAAGGTAGACAACGGGATTCCTTAGCGAACAACAGTAGAATTATGGTTTTTGGCAAGTTTTGATCAGCGTACCTACAGTACAAAATACGAGTTTTATGAAAACTTGTTTAAAAACATATTTTTCAACAAATAATTTATAACAGACTGGAATAATGGAACCTCCTGTTAAGAAACGTCGTGCACTTTGGTCAGTCAACCAATTGGCAGCTGCAATGGCAGCCGTGCAAAATGGACTACCTACTACCTATCAGAGCGTGAAGCAGGTATGCAGCACGGGATACCGAGATGAACCCCGAAAAACCACTTAAATTCAGGTAAAGTCGCGAAAAAAAAACAGCTGTTCCCTACATTTATGTTCGTGTAACTAGTCAAAATGTAGGGAACAGCTGATTTTTTTTAGCGATTTCAGGTTTGGTCCCATAGTAAAAGTTGTTTATAATGATGAGTACAATGACCTATTAAGAGGTTGTTAATGTTTTACCAATAACTCTGTATATGTTAATATAAATAATTTATACACACAATATAAATCCACCGACCGACCATTGATTTAAGTTGATCTCATAATTCTATTTAGATTTTTCGTGCTTGTTACTATTTGTTAATATTTCATTATTTTAATAAGGGCCAGGGCATTTGCCGGGCAAAAAATAATCACATATTTTTAAATTTTTGTTAAACCTATACTTTTGGTTAAGAGGTTTTTATCTAAAAATAATATAAATTTGTTGATTTTACATTAATAACATCATTTTGTTACAAAATAATTATTCCTTGAGTTTTATTAGGACCGATTTATGTTTCATTTGTATAATTGATGGTAAACTGTTAAATATTTTGCCTGAAAATATTAATAATGTTGATTTACAGAGGAAAACAATTTATTTTATGTTTTATCAGTTTAGTTTCTTTTAATTTTGTTTCGGACCTTAATAGACTACCTGAGTTTATTAAGGTCCTTAGTAAAGGATTTTTCAAAGTTTATTTTTGTTCACAAAATGTTTAAAATCTAGCGATATACGCATTTTTTTTAAATCTCAAATATATAATGTTCAATAATATTCCTGTTTTTTATTTCAATTTTGCCTATTTTTCTCAATATTTACGTTTTAATTATGCCGGCTCTTATTTACCGCCGGTACCTTATTTTTGGGACAAACTAAAACATGGGGTAAAAATTATTGGAATCGATTCAGTTACCTACTTACACTAAAAATAACGTTGTAAAAATCCGAAAATGTGTAAACCATAAAAAACGCAATAAAGCCCATAATACTATCTGATCTTGTTTATTTCTTAAACCATGTCTTCATTATCTATTAGGATGAGAGCAAAGGTACGATAAATCAAGAAGAACTTAGAAAAGTATTCTTCTTCGACTATATCCGATAGAGATAGTTCTGTTTTCTGGAGAGTCCACAAGCCTAACAACTAGGTAGATAGATAGAATATTTTTAGGGTTCCATACCTCAAAAGGAAAAACGGAACCCGTATAAGATCAGTTCGTTGTCCGTCTGCCTGTCCGTCTGTCAAGACCCTTTTTCTCAGGAACGCGTGGAGTTATCAATTTGAAATTAATATCAAATACTCAGGGCTGCAATCTCTTAGAGCAGTGAAAAAATCAAACTACTAAGTCAACGCAATCAAAAGATACGGGCCATTATGTTGTGTTTATGCCACATATTTTGACACTCGCGAGGGAATCAAAACCATACTTCCCGTTGACTTAGAATCATGTTTGGTAAGAAGCAATGTCATGTAGCACAAGTAAAGGAAAAATCTGAACCCTAGGTGCGCGAGTCCGACTCGCACTTAACCGGTTTTTTTATTATGGACACCATAAAAATTACAGACATAAATGTAGACATTCTACAAGGAGTGACACAATGGGCGGTCTTATCGCTAAAAGCGTCCTTTTCAAGACGACCTTCGGATGGATTAAGGCAAAAGGAGAGCCCATACTGAAGGAAAACTGAAACTAGTCTCGAAAGTTGTCAATTCAAGGATCTTATGTATGTAAAGGACGTAATATAAGGATAGTAATGGTATTGGCTACTGCATATTGTCCTCGTCCCCGAACTTTATTATACCTACTTGAGTAGTATCTATGCTGTCAACAATAGAGTTCATTTCAATTAAAATCTCGTAAAGTCGTCTCTGGCAATTTTATGTTTGAATTCCTATGCCTAGAGACCTATATAGGGAACAATCTTGACTCAGTTTATTTTTAGAAAAGATAAACATCACTATGCCTCATTTTCATCATTGTTTAGGCACCCAGAAATGTGATGTAGGTACCTACTCAGCAATATAATGAGTCCAAATGAAGTCCTTCTCGGGAAAATATCGCATGTGGGCCGTCAGATTAGAGGACGAGGTCTGAGATCTGATTATCTATTTAGTTCGGGTCAAATGAATATTATAGAAAAACAAATATTCTGAAGGAAAGAACTAAATCATTCTCAAAAGTAGGTAAAATGAGTTAGGTAGTTTCTTATTGATTTTGAAAGATAACATACACAGACAAAGTAGCTCGACTGAGTCGAATGCTTTTCGAAAGTCTGAAAACACATTACTCTTTAGATTATTTACAATGAGAAGCTACAAAATTGTAAAATGTCTTCTTAGTGAAAGGAACTTGTACGGAATACGGTATTCGTAGGTACGGGGGACATATTATAGGCTATCTGTCTGATTGAGTACTGTAGAGATTATAGGTACCTACTTAACCTATTTGGTGGTTACATGCAAATCCGCGTGTCCGTTGAAAGTTATTGGCAAGAAATACGAGACAAACATTAACTTAGTTTAAGATTATAAGACAGTAGGCGTCAGATTTGGCTAACAGGCCAAAGGCAGAAGATATAAATTACGCTATTTATAAGTAAATACTCTTTTATTCAATAATCCCGGTACAGTTAGCGTCCCCCGATGCTATATAGGTAGGTGTACCACTTTATCAACATTATTGAATTCGAATTTATTCAAAGTTTTATGATTTGTGAACTGAGAAAGATTTACCCTAGCAACATATTACGTCATAACGAAATAGATCAGCAAAGCTTTAACTGCATAGCAAAGGGAATCCTGAAACATTATTAATATTCAGGTCAACGGGACGGTGAAATTATTTAGAGAGCTGTGGTCATTTGCTTTTATGAATTGAAGTCACGTAACTTTTAGTGTTCCGCTATTCAATTAGAGTCCCGAGGAAAAATTATATAGGTCATGTTTGTTTTATTACTGGCTTCGCGAAAATGACAAAGGACGGCTAGTTATTATGAATAATCAGCACAGCATTGGTTTAGATTGCCTCATAAATGGTGACGAACTATTATGTCCATTTCCAATCTTCTAGAAATAGTGCTTTTTGTAACCTCTTAAAGATACATTTACTAGGGTGACGTTTAGGATGTTTCATTAACGTTCAGACATTTAGGTAGCTACTGGGCTGATGTTTGAGATGTTTCAGAAAATACTGACAAAAAGCTAACCTAGTACTTACCTACTTTTGAAGTTCATCATAAACAGCCATGGCCTCCGCTCTTTGAGAGGGAGTGGGTTGTAATTTGTAAACTACCACGCAGGCCTAGTACGGGTTGCTAGATGTCACATGTCTTTAAATTTTTGGTTCTAGGACATGCCTGTTTTCTCACGAGGTTTTCCTTCATCATTTAGAGAGCAGTGGTGATGTAATTATTTACTCAAAGTAAAGCGCCTAGCTGGGTTCGAACCCAGGAACTGCATTTCGTAAGTCGGGGCTACCTCTCGGCCACCACTGCTCACTTTCATTACTGATTCATATACTCAGCGCATCTTAGCCTAAATTACTGCCCTAGACTCTAGACCTGCTGCCAATTTTCTGGCTTATCTTTAAAAGCTAACTTATTCTAAATTTCTAACTGAACAGACAGCTGTGCTGCTGGGGAATTGGTTGCGCCACTTCTTCCCAGCTAAAGGCCTACGCAGACCGGGACGGCATGGCAAGGGATTTTGCCGTCAGTCAGCGCACACTAGCCGCTTAGCGCATTCCAGCGGCTTCCCCGCTTGTTTTTGCTTGTTGTTTGTTTGTCCCCATGTTTTATGCAAATAAAAATATCTTATCTTATCTTCTCTACCCCCGCCGCCTCACCCCGCGGTATGTCACAACGAGCGCCTAAGTCCTTGGCATGCCGTTGCCTAAATGCCTACCGAAGGACGCCACGGCATCCCGCCGCGGG
The DNA here is from genome assembly GCA_916614155.1 of Mesoligia furuncula. Lineage (NCBI taxonomy): Eukaryota > Metazoa > Arthropoda > Insecta > Lepidoptera > Noctuidae > Mesoligia > Mesoligia furuncula. The sequence goes on from OU744796.1 coordinate 24,027,890, forward strand.
AGACCGCGGCGCGTCTTTCAATGCCTTGCAATGAAATCCCTTTCGATGCCACAACATCATATTTCTATATCGATACAATTGAATGTCCATTGGTAAAAATTTAAATCCCTTGCCATGCCGTCCCGGTCTGCGTAGGCCTTAAATCACTAGGAAGTGCTGAGCTAGGTAATTTTGACGTTCAAAAAGTGCTGAATCTCAGTTTAGTTTGAATAAATAATTTTTGATTTTGACAAAAAAAAATGAGAAGAATAATAAAGTTGATCATTTCTACAACTTACCGGGCACATCATGGGCTCTCGTGCTAGGGATGTCCTTATTTGCGAAGATGTAGGCTGTCTTCGTGCCGAACAGGAGGTAAGGGTCATCTTGCACGGAGAGACAGGTCTCCTCGCCGCTGGCAACGGCCAGAACCAGGAGAAGTAACCACCACATCTTCTAGAAAAATGGAGATGTGCTGTATAAATGAACTATTGGTTTGCGCCCGTCTAAATGGTCATTGGTTTGTATTTTGAGTAGTATTTTTTTATCTAGTTGTTAATAATTATTTATATTATCTTTAGGTCGATCTTTTTGGTTGTTATTTTAGTGATTATCAGCGATAAATACCTATGCTAGCTGTAAGTTTCCCAAACAAAATAAAATTTAATAAGACTTTTTTGAATATCGGGAATATCTTCCAAATCCTATGTTCATCTAGGTCATGCAACGATGCAACACTGTTATAATATAATTTATTCTTGTTTAATAATAATATGCATTCGATATTACACGTGTAAATTATGTTTTATAATTAGTAATTTATAATGTAAATACTTATATTATGCATGACATACAGAGAATATAATGTGTTTTAATAACTATGCAAAACAAATCTAAGATTCATTGTTTTTGCAAATTCATCTTAGTTGTTAGATAGGTACGATGTACCTTGTACTATATAGGTATATACTAGAATACATAATTCGATAGCTAGATGCTAAGGCTCGAGTGATCGTTATTTTAATAAAAAAAAAACTTGCGGAACTAGTTAGGTACGTACCTACTCATTAAATCAGCTTACTATCAACAACTTTAGTCCTCTTGTATCTATAACTATCTATACTTATTACTATTAGGCTATTATTAAATACAGGTAGATATTTGGTACCCATATTATAATACTAATTTGATTTCAAACGAAAAACACTAAACGGAAGTAGGTACACGTTAGCCTACTTCCGGTTATTTTTAGAAAATAATTAAAAAAAAAAATGTTCAACAAAACTCGACATCGATGGTGATTTGCCGGTGTCTCTATTTGGCACCGGCAAATCAAATTAAAATTAATGATAATTTCTTAGCAAAATAGTTAATTCGCATGCTCCACATCGACCACATCATAAAATTCATCAAACATGTTGGGTAGGTACCTTTTTTACAGAATGGTATACAAAAAATGTGGGCACAAGCACAACTCAGTTGAAAGCAAACAAATAACAAAAGCAGCACAATGGGCGTGAACCTGCACTAATGTGGCAGTTGTGGCACACTTGAACACTTCACTAAAAAGTATTTAACACGGAATAATTAAACGAACGGAACGCTGATTACCTTTGCGCGGGAAGATTCGGGAAACACTGTTTGTCTATGGTTCAATTACGCGGGAAACGCGGCGACCCGCGGGCGCAATGGCTGAGGCACTGGCAGGACTGGGCTTGGTATCCGAATACGCGAGCGCTTACCTCGGTTGCCTCACGACTATGGGCCCTGGCGTGTAGTGTGCTTCCAAGTTACAACCTCAAAACATAAGCAATGCTATTGAATGAGGTTGAAGTTACATCTATGATTAAGATCCGAGTCAATTGCTGAGCGAAAGAATTTTCTTTCAATGTCAGTGATGTTTATACAGCTGACTTAGCTTGCTTGGATGTGCGATTGTAAACGTTTTCATGTACCGACATGATCAGTAAATAGGTGAGCAACACAAAGTCTGTTTAAATAGGTAGATTGTCCCACTTATTGATGCTTGATTTGGAACTGGAAGTAGACTCTACATTCATCTTAACTTTCTTCCTAGGTACTTTAGTAGGTAGTTTGTTTAGTGTAGTTTCTAAGTTAAGCCATGGAGTTTAGACACGGAAACTTTTCAGTAATAATGTCTAACACTAGCAAAGTTCAAACACAATAGAGATACCTCTCTTTGTAGGTAGAGATGTTATTGTTGGCTTGACATGCATATTTGCACGTCAGAATAAGTGCAAGAAAGGTTTTGCAATTTATTATGATGATGAGGCACAATACTTAGGAATGTATATTTTCTAGAATTTTCTCGATTACACCATGCGTAATGAAGTAAGGGTACCTATTGATAGTTTTTGTGTCACGCATAGGCCGGCGTGGATGACATCACGGCTTTGTCGAGAAAATAGCGAATGAGGTAATCTGTATCGAAAGATACCAACGTACCTACATTTATCTAAGGACCATGTAAACTGGGAACTTCATCTGTATGATTAAGTAATCCAGTAGGAGTCACAGTTTGTGAGTTAAGCTATATCTATGGAAAATTGACTGCAGTTAACATCTTGTTTATCCATTCTGCATGCCTCTCTGTAACTTCAGAACTTTATGGAGCCCAGGAAATGATGCATGAAACGTTTTTTTTTAAGTTTTTTTGGCATTAGCATTCTGTCGTTTTTGTCATGAGCTTCCGATGGTAATTAATTAATAGATGTGGAGGTAGTCCGTAGTTTTCCTAGCATCCCGCAAAACCACCATAAGAAAATGACGTAAACCGTAGGCCAGGCACAATTTTCCGGCCGTTTGTCTTGTTATTTGTTTGTTCCGAGAGAATAATCGCATGAGAACATTTCTCTGTTACGCATCATTGTGTCTACTGATCAATGATCATTGTGCATGAATTTGTATCATGTAAAAGAAGCCTGTGGAAGTGGAGAATACGTATTTCTGAGTCTTGTCAGTTGCACAAAGTTATTGTGTTTTGTTTTTTTTTCTGGCGTAGGTATCCTGGGTTGTCAGACCTGCTGATTAGCTAATCTTTCTACCATGACCTGAGCTTTTATTTTGTAGCTAGAGCTGCAGTAAACTGGTAATTTTGGTAAAATATTGATGCAGGAACTGCTACAATGTTCAAAGACGAGTTCTCGCAACGTTTTATGCATGCATTAATCACCGGTTTATTTTAGTATACCCATGTGTTTGTTGTGGAGGTGTACCTAAATAATAACGTGTGTGCTCTGTCAGTCGTAAAAACATTGTAGGTAGAGCTGTAATATACGGACTTAATGACACAGTCTACGGTGTTCACGACACAAAGTTCGAAATGAGAAAACTTGAGTCCCAGATAAAATTGTAGTGGTTGGACTTGGTATAGAAACACGGGAAAGTTAAATTGTCTGCATTTTCCATGTGTCCCAAACCTACAACGTGTTTACAATATTTTACAAATGCCGAAATCACATAGGTCGGGGTATGTGGCTTACAGAACGAATTTTCTCCAAACACTTAATTAATGGTCCAACTTTAGAAGGCACGCACGCAAACACGGCTTGACTCAAGCAATAAGTATACATAATTTAGCAAAAAAAAACCCCGGTAAGAAAAAGAACAAACACTCTAATCACAGCACAAGCCGCAATCAACATCGGTCAGTGGCACCGGCTGTGACGCAATACGTAGGTACCAGTATTAAAACCTGCGTAGACTTGCGACCTCGATCGAGCCAAAGCCCGTAGAAAGCGGTGCCGGTAAGCTTTGCTGTACACACTCGAGCTTCAGATAAGAGTTATGAAATGGGTGATAAGGGGATTAGTGTTCTGCTAGCTATTTATGGAATGTAAGATGCTGGGCTTGGGCTCGTTCTGATGGCTCTAACTTACGGTCGTATTTTATGATGGTGATTCGAGGACTGTTTAAATGACGGACTACTGATTTTTGAAATGCAATTGAAAAAGACTAAGTACAACATTCATGCTACATCTACCTGTCAGGAAATCCACGTGTGGTTCGGATTCTTATAACGAAACTTTAGGGTACCGGAGAGAACTGAGGGTTGAATGGAATTGTCTTTTTTGGTTTCCGTCGATCGTGCATTCTTCACCACTTACTTAATTATCAAATAATCGAGTCTGGCTCGATGATCAATGTGCTTATAGGTCTCTTAAAGATCTTTGATTTCATCATTCGTCATGACATGTCCTAACGTACAAAAACACGGCGGTCTCCTGTCTCTATCACTGGATTATCGTGTCGCTTTGTCATTCAAGTAACGGTACCATCAGAGTAATGACTTAGTGAAGTATATTATTACCAACCACATACAGCTCAAATTGCTATGACTGTAACGTTATGCCTTCATAAGTACTGTATCTATGTCTGTTTTTTCATTGTGTAAATCTAATGCATATAATTATCCTTTCCATCATTCCTTTATAATAATAGAAATGCAAACGAAATTGAAGATTGAAGGTTGTAAACTTATGCATTTTTGGCAAGAATTTGTCATCGGTCGCCCTCTGCGGAAGGGATAAGGGATATTTAGATCTAACAATTGGGAATAGAATGAACAACATTACGCCTTGGTCTGTAAAAGAAAGGTGTTGGTAGTAATGTATAGTGGGTTCTGGCGAAATGTGAGTGTACCTACTAATGGCGAGCTAGCTATTTACCGGGCACAAATCCAGAGTCCAGGTTGCTTCTTGGTATAGAAATAAAGAGACAAGAGATCACGATAATGAAATAGGCAGTCAATTTTTCTCCATAATCACTCGTAGTACAAGTACCTAATCAATAATTTTTCGCCAATAATCTACAGTCATCGAAACATTCACAAGACATAGGTAAATTGTCAATTAATCGAAACACGTCTGGATGCATACCTTCGCGTTTAACATTACTGTAACAGTCCTACACATATACAGCTAACTATACGTAGAGCTCCAACGCGGTGCATGCGGGGCGACCTCAATTTTCATGTGCGGTGACCCGTCAGCCGTCCATAAATGCCACCTCATCTGTTATACGGATGAGATGCGTGTCGTGCTGTACTGGCAATTTAAAAACATTGGCTTTTAAATAAAGAACGTTAGGTGTATGAGGTAGGTAATATGAGCCTTATTGAATAATAAAATTAGCTTATAATAGAAGATTGCATTTGGCTTGGATTTGCGAGTTAGATTTGTGAGCTTAGAGCATACCCGGATTAGGAATCCTCCTGGCCATTGGGTAATAATATTTTAGTCTGAGTCTGACCCATCACTATACTCAACAGTCAATAAATGGGAGAAGGAGGAGGGTATAACTTAGCCCAAAACTTTTATGAAATACATTTGAGAAAAAAAAAAACTGAGATAGTGGTCCTGGTAACAGTAACGACTGTATTGAATAAGTAGGTACTACTCATTGCAAATTCAGGCTTACCTTGTAAGAAATCATGATATTAAATTGTATGGCTGACTACTGTCTACTTACTTGGTTGCCTCGCACTTAAACATGGGCCGATTCTAACTTCATTATTGTAGCCCCATTGTATTTGAATTACTTACAGCTTCTGCCCGCAACTTAGTCTGCGTGAAATTTCGGCCCCCGACCCGCGTCGCCTATTACTTACTTATACTTCCTTTTCTCTTAGCGCCTTTCTGACTTTTTTTGTTTTTGCACGGCTCTTAAGGGTCGTAGCGTGATCTTAAATAGCTTATAACTTTCCTCAAGAATTGAAAAAATAATTTTTCTAATCCGACTGGTAGGTTTAAAGATTAGCGCGTGTAAACAAACAAACTCTTTAGCTATATTATTAGTACCTATAGATATAGTCAGATTACGTAGCAGGCACTTGCCTAATAGCTGTTAAAAATATAATCATTGAGTAAGTAAGCTATTAACTTTACATTTATATAATCAAAGGCTATTAAATGCACATCACAAAAACAGGAAAATAATAAAAGTCCTTACCTTCTGTTAAACTTGTCCATGTTTTATAAAAATATACGTATTTATTTCATTCATATTCCTTTTTGTGCACATATTAAAACATTATACAATATTACAGCGTTGCTAAAAAGTAATTGTAAGATAAAAACTAACAAACTTTATTCTGTAAAATTCATTTCAAACTTTAATTTTCGCGCCATGTTTTTTATTTTGTCTATGGATGACAACTAAATATACGTTTGGTTTTTATATTAATTTGTTGAGAAATTATTTTTAATATGAATAGTCAGTTAGGAATATTAGATACGTGACAACTTTATTATTAAAATTAACCACACATTTTAATAATTTTGACAATAAATCTTCACAAGTGCTATCAAAACGTAATTTGGCCATTTTGAGTGAATCAGTGAAAGTAAAAAAATCCTTCTCTATGCTCAGTCACTAATGGCGTGTCTTCCTGTTACACACGTTAAATCGTCAAAATGGCTAAGAAAAAAGGCGACGAAAAAGTGAACCCAGCTCCTCAAAGTGATAACGAGGAGCCCAATTATGACGAGGAACCCGATTTCGAGGATCCGGAGGGTTTCGTTGATGATATTCCTGATGAAGGTGGGCAATTTTCTGTGACAAGTTTGACCGGCCATATGCGTCACCCACGCATTTTACAAGTTTTCATTCATGTTGTTACTATTTTAACGTAATTGTGAGGCTTAGTGAGTGTTTGCAAGTGTTCTTGGTTAAAATTTTGAACTTTCCCCGTGAGTTTATCAGTGTAATGAAAGTCATAAAATCCTAACCTAACTTTGACGTTGCAGAGTTGTTGGCCGACCTTTTAGAGCAGAAACCGAAGGAATCTGACAGTTATGAGAACGTGGTCGTGGTCGACGGGTGCCCGCAGGTCGGACCCGAGCGCCTGGAGAAGCTCCAGAGTGTCATAAACAAGATCTTCAGCAAATTCGGGAAGATCGTCAACGAGTATTATCCAACCCAAGAGAATGGAAACACGACTGGCTACATTTTCTTAGAGTACAGCAATCCTCAGAACGCCGCCGAAGCCGTGAAAGCGACAAATAACTGTAAATTAGATAAGCAGCACACATTCTTGGTGAATTTGTTCACCGATTTTAAGAAGTAAGTACCCCTATTCATTACACCTTAATTTAAAAGTTTCAGGTGCAAATTATTATTCAAGAATGAGAGTGTTATCATGTAAAGTTCATTGAACTCTTAAAAAGTATAAATTTTGACCTTGTGACATGTCAATTATATGTTTTCCTGCTAATATGTATCTTAGCATACTGCTAAGATACAACAAAACATAAAACATAATTGACTATATATTGTATTCAGCTACATCCGATTAGACTGGAAGCCGACCTCAACATAGTTGGGAAAAGGCTAGGCAGATGATGAATCAATGTTGGATAAAATAGCTGAACATCTGATATTGCACATGAACTTAACAACTTTCTGTGATAAACTAAACATATTTCTATAGGTAATTTGCCATACATTTTTCCTTGTAGCAAACAAGTAGTTATGTTGAAATCCCTAACTCAAATATGCTACTGATTTTATGATGGTTTAAACACGTTACTTAAAAAAAAACTAAGTTCTTTAGTAACTTGTATAACAACAAAACAAATCTCACTTTCTACTATTTTGCATTCAACTAATTATTATTATTATTTGGTTAGACACACTAGCAGCTAATTAGCTGATGCGTGTGTATCATATAGCTTGGAGATATTTAGTCTGTCCAATCGTTTCTTGAAGCAGTTCAGTGTGGGAGCCGTCACAACATTTTCCAGGAGCCCATTTTCCATGCTGTTACAACTCGGTTAGACAAGAATTGCTTCTAGGCTTTTTTTTTTGATGAATTTTCCCATAGCTTAAGGGAATACCCATGCAAATGTGTGTTCGCATTCAGTGAGTAAAGATCTTGTACACCACAAATATACGTAACTTAAAAAATACATCAAACACTACAGATTCTATGCTTATACTTTCTCAAATTACAATCAATTGTTTTTCTCATCAGATATTCAGATATCCCTAAAGAATGGGAGCCGCCAGCACCTCAACCGTTCAAGGTCGCGTCAGACTTGCAATGGTATCTGATGGACCCTGATGCATACGACCAGTTCCTGGTTGGCATTGGCACTGGTACTGCACTACAGGTGTGGCAGAATGCCCTACCTGAACCTACGCTTATGCAGGAGAGGCCGGTACGTTGTACATTGCTTCTTCATCTGTTTTACGGGGCCTGAGTGTCTAAGCCAGTCAAGCAATATTGGTATCTTTATCTCATAATGCCAAGGAACCAAAATTTGAATCAATTTTTTTAAATTGTTCGAACTATAATATATTCCGATGTTGCTATGTAAGTGTTTCAAAACCGGTTTGAAAATATTGGCAGTGCTGCTTATAATAGTTTGTAAACTATTACAACAACAAATGATACTGATTGAAATCATTCATTTACAACTATTCATAACAGTTTCATCAGTAACATCCTGTTTTGAAATGTTTAAAAACAAGCTTCAGCTTGCTTACACCAACACAATAAGCTGCTAATGTGTTGGTGTAAGCAATTGTTGGTTATCCTAAATAAATAAATAAATTCAGTATGAATAAGATCTATCAAAGAAGTTTGAATTAAAACCTTCATACAAATTAGGACTGAATGCCTTTTCTTCCTCTGTTAATATGTGTGTAAAAGATTTCTTTATTTTTCATTCGCTCAGAACTGGACTGAGACTTACGCCGCGTGGTCACCGCTGGGTACATACCTGGCGACCTTCCATTGGCGGGGGGTAGCCCTATGGGCCGGCCCCAAGTTTTCACAGTTCCAGAAGTTCTTCCACCCAGAAGCTCGGTTCATCTCCTTCTCACCGTGTGAAAACTATGTTGTTACGTTCTCACCAACTGGCGATAGGGGTGAAGATAAGAAGCTTATTATTTGGGATATCAGGTTAGTAATTGCAAAATACGTGCTTAGACGTGGAGTTGCGAACACCAGCCTGATGTAAAATACAAGTATCTCATAGTGATGTAGAAACTTTTAAAACAACTTATAGGAAAATTCCAGGAGATTTTTTTATTAATCATTAAGCAGTAACAAGTCATTGAATTTTTTTGTGAGAACATTGTTTTTCTTAACATTTACATTACACAGATTAATTACATACCATCTAAATAATTATGTGCATTGATCAGTATAAAGTAAAAAACACATGCAAATAATACAGTAGACCATTTTACTGTTAGTTGGCACACATTAGCTGCAAAACAAGTTATAGTTGAACAGCCAAATACTTTACTAAACAAATGTACAACCATGTATGTATGTATCTCAGCAGCTTAGTGCCAAAAGTTATAGTTGATAAGAAATCTATTATGTTCTAAACTCTGATTTTTAATTTGCTAGACTAAAATTACAGCGGCAATCTACCTTTTTTTTTTACATACATACAGTTATATAAGTGAATTGATCCAACTCACGCAAACAAGTTATTACGTATTCTACTCGCGATATAGCCAGAAGAGTCTTGAGACAGTTAGAATACCAACTGGTATTACAGATTTACATATAAACAAAAACTTGTCTTTCTGAGTAGTCCTGTGTCTTTAACTAGCTCATTACAGTAATGATGTAGAAATCACGTTTTTTGGTAAGACTTATGTAAGGGAAATAGGCAGTTCCATCTTTCGACATAAACCAGGAACATAAAAATGTTGTCAGTGAAAATGGTGAGATGCCTTTTGTTACAACTTCATTCAACTAAACACTGTGGCAGTAAAAAAATAGATTGAAGTTAGTGGTTGATGAACTAAGCTATAACATTTGTAACTTTCTAATATGTATTCAGATGCTGTTAATCGTTTTTTATATGCCTGTGGAGCGACCTTTACATGTAATATTAAACACCATTCATATTCATTTATTGCCTTTCCATATTGTAAAAAAGATGTTACAAAAGGCAAAAATATGAACCCTGTAAGGGAAAAGCCTGCAAAAGGATTCAATTAAAATTACAGTATTTCTTTCTCAATCTATATTTATATTATAATATATAAAATTCAAATTCCTGACTGACTGATATATCAACGAACAGCCTAAACTGCTGGTCCTAGAGACATGAAACTTGGAGGGGTGTTCTTTGTAAAGAGTAGGTATCCACTAAGAAAGGGTTTTTCGAAATTCCCCTAAGAGGAAAAAAAACTGGTGAAATTCAATGAATTGGAAAAATTGGTGAAATTTCACGCAGACGAAGTCGCGGGCAGAAGCTAGTTCTCATTATTTAAATAACATCATGCCTCTATTTTCCGGAGGGGTGGCAAAGGCGAATAATACATCCGCATCCCCAATTATGTTTAAGTACCATGTAATAGAAGACCTCCATTATTGCGTTATTAATAATGTTATTTTAAACAGGACGGGTGTAGAGAAGCGTAGTTTCCCGCCGCCGGACGAGTATGTGACGTGGCCCGTGTTCCGCTGGAGCAAGGACGACAGGTACTTCGCTAGAATCGGCCAAGATGTACTCTCTGTGTACGAGACGCCTAGCTTCGGTCTGCTAGACAAGAAGTCTATTAAAATACCCGGAATCAGGTAAGACATTTTAGCCTTTATACTGTTTGATTTAGGGCTGATTTTTTAATGTTTAGATAACAAATTTTATCTGATGAATAATATTTGCGGTTTGGTAATTTTTCTGGAATAGAAAATATGTCAAACCACCATATTTATTCGTCAGATAAAGTTATCTGATGATTGAAAGTTTAGCACAAACAATTTTATACTCAGCCTCCAGAATCTTTAGTAATGTAAAGATGGATTAACGTCTGAAAAAAACTGAATAATTTCGCCTTTTTTTTAGGAACAATAGAAATAATATTGTATGTGTTAGCTTATTTTTTCCTGTGTTGACAATAACCGCTTATTCAATACTCATTATACATTATTATTTATAATAGTCTTCATGTAGGTTATGAATTCATCTTGGCATTCAGGAAATAAAACTGCTTTGTGTTGCAAATAAATTGTTTTTATTCAAACATCACATATTATAGCCATTCAATTTCTTATGTCATTGGCACAGTCACAATTGAAGCTTATATGTATTTTCAATTTTTGTTTGGTTTCTCTTAGTCCCAAAAATTTAAATATCCTATTTCCATTTACAGAGACTTCAGTTGGTCGCCAACAGACAACATCGTAGCCTATTGGGTAGCAGAAGACAAAGACGTACCAGCCAGAGTAACACTCCTCGAGCTCCCCAACCGCACTGAAATACGGTCCAAGAACTTGTTCTCTGTAGCCGACTGTAAGATCCACTGGCAGAAGAGCGGAGACTACCTCTGTGTCAAAGTAGACCGCTACTCTAAAGTAAAGAAAGACAAAAATGAAATCAAGTACTCAGGAATGTACTACAACTTTGAAATATTCCACATGAGAGAGAAGGAGATTCCGGTTGACTCAGTAGAAATTAAGGAATCTATTCAAGCGTTCGCTTGGGAGCCTGTTGGATCCAAATTCGCTATTATCCACGGTGATCCTGCTAACATCTGCATTAGTTTCTACCAAGTAAATACAGGTCAGGCACCTACTTTGCTGAAGAAGTTTGAGAGGCAGCCCTTCAACCACTTGTTCTGGTCTCCGTCAGGGCAGTTCATTGTTCTTGCTAACCTTGGACTGACTGGTGGAGCTCTGGAGTTCTTGGACACTAATGATTTCACTATCATGAATGTCTCGGACCATTACCAGGTGTGTATATGACATTTTATTTATTGTAATTTCGTGTGTACTTTCTTGGGTAAATCATGCAATTTTTTGGAAGAACTATATGTGACGAAACCTGAACACTTTTTGACACTTATTGGTTTTACGAACCATGACAAAACGTCATCAACAAAAAAAAAAGAAAATTGGTAATTTGGATAATTTCAGATACAACTAAACGTAACTCGAGAAATTTTAACTATGCAAACTGATTAATCTTACCTTTTTTTCCCCAGATGTCTGGCATCGAATGGGACCCGACCGGCCGCTTCGTGGTGACTGGCGTCTCCTCACTCAAGAGCAAGATCGATACTGGTTACTACATCTGGTCCTTCCAGGGCAAAATCTTAAGAAGGTCAGTAAACACAAAGAGTATTTTCGTATAGCAGCTTTGTAAAAATGCTTCCAGTGATGAATAAGTAGAAATGGCAATGATAATCGTAATCTGTAAGTGTTTAAATAGACGATTAATGGTTGTGGTGATATGGAACACTATTAACATTATAGATTTATTATACTAGTATTTTATCCATATAAAGCTATCACTAATCTATATAGATTGCTATTAGTATACCAGCTTATACTAAGTTGGATATAAGTCATAATCTCTTTTCCAACTACCCAGCATACAGTGAGATGTTAGTCATCACCCCGCTAGTTAGGATCTTTTCTATTTGGAAATCTATAGGGAGAGAACCATGTTAAAAAAGGTGGGTTTAGACCAAACAAGCGAATGCACATACTATCCCCGTCAAATACTCTGTGTGTAAGTAGGGAAAGGCAAAGCATTCGTAGTTCTAATAAAAAAGGCCTTATGGGCCTGATCTTGACCTCTGTTCTGTTTATACTAAAATATCAAGAAAATCGAGAAAAATATGATTAATATGTCTGTGTGGTGCCGGACTTAAAGAATTGCACCACCCCTTACTTCCCGTGGGTGTCGTAAAAGGCGACTAAGGGTCTTACCGGAGAATGGGCAGCAGCGTTCTCTATTTATTCCACCATCATACCATACTGCGATCGCCAACCCGACTGCCAAGCGTGGCGATTATGGCAAACCCCCCCCAAAATTGGGGGGGGTTTGCCATAATCGCCACGCTTGGCAGTATGTCCAGCAGTGGACGTCTATCGACGAATATGTTCGGGTTCTATGTTTGTTTGGTCTAAATCAATCTTTAGAAAAACTTTCTGCTTTAGTGTGTTGGCATAGTTTCTTAGCTCAATGTTCTGATAATTCTGCCAAATTTTTCTTTTTTATGTGTGATCAGTTCTGCCTATCTAACAAATCTCAAATGTTTGTTCAATCTTTACTAATGCAATCTTTAATATTTGTCCTACAGAGTGATGAAGGAAGGCTTCGCGCAGTTCAACTGGCGACCGAGGCCCCCGACGTTACTCTCCGAGAAACAGCAGAAGGAGATCAAAAAGAACCTCAAGAAATACTACTCACAGTTCGAGTCTAAGGATCGTATGCGCAGTAGCAAAGCTAGCAAGGTATGTTCAGAAAGAACTGTTACTTAAATTAGACAAAGTTCATCTCTCTCATAGTAGTATTACGAAGCATCATTTCAAAGTGTAGTCGAAGACTGTCTTTACGACCATGTTGATACTACTTTTCTGGGATCAAATAAGCAAGTAGTTTTACATAAAGTAGTTTTAAATATATTTTTTACAGCCGGAATACTAATTATTGTAATAATTTTATCCTCGCGACCGGAACTCGGTCACGGCGGCCAATCTTAATGGAGGTTCAAACATAGGTGCACCCTTATTGTCATAGTCCGATGAGACGGAAATTTTGGCGTAATAAAGAAATGAGCTGGAAACAAATGCCGTAATTACAGAATTGTGTCTCGCGCGGATCCACGTTCGCCGCATACGAAGTGTTAGTCGACATTTAGAATAACCTACACTGGCGAAGCTGATACTTTACTAATCATTATGTGACATTTGTTTATAGGAATTGGTGGCGAAGCGTACTGAGCAGATGAAGAAGCACGTTGAGTACCGCGAGGCCAAGGTGCAGGAGTGGAACGAGCAGAAGCCGCGCCGGCTCGAGCTCAGGAATTGTACGTATTACTGCATTCTATTTTGGCGAAGTTCTACAGAACTTTTTTGGAAACTAAATTTTGAACGTAGTTTACAAACTACGTTCAAAATTTAGTTTCCAAAGGTGTCAAGTCGCGACTGGCGCGACGATTTCGTGCTCTCTCGTTTTGGAACAATAAAAATCCCTACACATAAAGTTTGGTTTCCAATACAACTTCAAGGCATTCTGAAATCGACTTAATTTACTCTTCTGTAAGGTTAATATTTCTGTAAGTGAAGATAACGTAAATTGGTCAGTGTTGTTATTAATTTCAAAACTTTATAGAAAGTTTACAGCTCGCACCTCTGCATATTGAATGTCTCTTGTTAATAGTATGGCTATAACCATTGATATGGTCTTCTGACCTGTAACATGCTAATTTTACTTCTGTCTAAGTAACATTCTTTTCTCTTCCCACAGATGTGGATACAGACGCTATCGACACCGACTCCACAACAACGACGGTAGAAGAAGTTGTAGAATTTTTCGTGAAAGAGGAAATAACGGTCATTGAGTAGTCACCATTCCGCGCAAACGTTAGGGGTCGGCGTGCGAACACCGGCCTCGGGTATAGTCCGGACAACGGATACACACCTTTTTAATAAACAGACCATAAACTATACAGTTTTTTTATACCTTCATCCCGCTAAAGTCACAAAAGCATTTTATACGCGAGTTTCATTATGTTCAGTGTAAGATTTCGGTTTATAAATTATACAATAGGTAATGTTTATAGAAATCATATTAAATTGATATGTTTCAAATGGAAAACGGCCTTTTAATACCTGTTTGTATTTATTTTTGTCACATTTATTTATAAGATGATGGTATGAAATAAACAATTGATTGACATCCGAAAAGGGAGAATTATTTGTGAACACAGCCAACTCAAGTTTGTTTTCATAATTTAGAGGTGTCACTGACTGGCAGGGCCACCAGGGGATTTCAATTTTGATAACACATAAAAAAAAAAATATAAATACGGTCGAATTGAGAAACCTTGCTAATTAGGCGAAATTTGTCGCCAAATATCAGAATTTGTCGGTCACTGGTTAAAAAGATATAAGGGCTTTTAATTGGCCGATCTGGAGAGAGTCTCCGCAGCAAGGCCACATCTTATATCTCAAAAACTAGGGCACCTAGCGAAGATCTGTTTTCTCCCATATTTTGTCGCCAATTAGTCGGAATCAGTCGCCAAGTCACAGATTTAATCGGGTCTTAGTTTAGGAGATATAATGAGTTCAATTAGTAAGGTATAATAGTCCAAGAGCTAGATCGAAAAGTTTTTAGTGAACTCTTCGATATAGCTCTTGGACTATACCTTGGGCTCTGCCAGAGTCAGTGACACAATTTAGAGTGAACATTTTTGAAGTTTCGAGTTCTTTTCTTGAAGATCGTGAAATTATATTGCGATTCAACAATTTATAGAAGATTGGGAATCTTAAGAAGATATGTTTTGTATAACCAGCCTGTAACTCTGAAACGGTCCCATTGCTGGGACTTAGTCCTCCTCTCTATGAGAGGGGAGTTTGTACATTTAGTATTTTTATCTATGGAGGGAGTGGGCCGTAATCCACTACGCGGGCCCAGTGCGGGTCGGCGCGGATTTATGTTTTAACAAATGATAATAACTATGTTTCTATTAGAAGTTGTGGATACTGTACAAAGCATACGTTACATGTAACTTCATCATAGAAAGTTCGTGTGTGCGTGTTTATCGTGGCCTTCATGAAAACAGAAGTGGCAATGAATGGGGCAAACAAACAAAAAACATTGAAATGCCAATATGAACTTATATTTTTTGTTATGTATTTTTCTGGTGTACAATTAAGTAAGGTCGGGCGGGGCTATTTCGACTATGGGGCTATTTCAACTAATGACAATAACTGTTGTTCTACTGTATTTGTATCAAAACGCCATCTATATCCAGGTAGGTGAACAGATTATTTATACAAAATTTCATAGATGGAGCTGCTAAACCGCGAACTGTTCGACCTACACGCTTTTTTTTGTCAGATGACATATTTTCCGTCAAAAGTTGTGTTTAAAACGCTTGTTTTTACAATATTAAACAGTGACTAGTGAAAATATAAACCGTAAATGGTTTTTCGCTCATTTGTTCTTTGGAATGATACGTTTTTGATGTGATTTTTCGTTAGTTTAAATAGCCCCACGAAAAGAAGAGGTGGGGTTATTTCGACTAACCTAAAGTCATAATTGCCCCGCTTCATTTTTGTATGGTATTGCGAAACACTAGTGATGTGATGATATCGATACTCTATGCATAACAAAAACATTGGCACATGCTGCGATAAAATGTAGGTACCTACAGGGAACCACTGTATGGTAAATTAAATCTCTAAATGGTGATTAAATCGTTTACGGTTGTGAAATTTAAATGTATTCATGCAGTTTGAAGAATTTCCTATCTTATCAAAAAAGTTTTTGTCCGCTTTTCTACTACTTTACGGCTTATTTAATACACTACCTACTTTTGCGCTTTGGTTGTTGTATCGTTTTAGATGGTGCGAAATTATAAGGCAAAAAAAGTTAAACAGTACTCACTAGCTAGACGAACTGCTTACGGCTGTAGAAGATGTTCGCAATAAAAAAATTAGTAGTTATCAAGCTGCTGATTTTTATGGCATACCACGGTCCACAATCGTCTCAAGAATACATGTAACATGTTTTAATCATAATCATAATCATTTATTAATTTGCGAATATGGGTACAAAAGAAAAGGTCTCATACAAACAACAGTGTCCATTAGCCATATCCTACCATAAGGCATGCAAATTTACAAATACACATTTACAAATACAAAGGTATCTACGAAACTAGAATTTTAACAATAAAAGACATTATTTAAAATATCGCATGGAGTAACATTATATAAGTTTATCCTGTAAATATTCAGCGACAGAGTAATATGCTTTTTTTAGTAACAGTGTTTTTATATTGTTTTTAAATATATTTATATCACTTATCTCCAGAAGTGAATTTGGTAAATGGTTATATATGCGTGGAGCCATACATAATATACTTTTATTTAATAAAGCTGTTTTATTGCTTGGTAAACATATATTGAATTTGTATCTCTTGCTATTGAACTTATTAAAGTAGTTTGTGTTTTTCCTAACGAACATTATAACCTCTAATATATATATACATGGTAACGTAAGAATATTTAATTTTAAAAATGATGGTCTGCAGCTGTCAGTTACTTTTATACTAGTTATGGCTCGTATACATTTCTTTTGGGCTTTAAATACCGCTTCTTTATTAGTAGAGTTACCCCAAAAAATAACACAATACTTTAGAATAGGTGCAACATAGCCGTTGTATGCTGTAAGGACTGTAGAGGTACTGACCGTTTGTTTAAGTTTAAACAATGCATAAGAGAAGGTATTCAATTTTGTGCATAATATATGGATATGTTCTTTAAAATTCAAATTATTATCTATATTTATACCCAGAAATCTTGTAACATCAACTTCTTGGATCTTATTATTTCGGTAATGTATGTTCATGTTTGCTATTTTACTTACTCTACTTCTGAATGTCATGAAGTTTGTTTTGTCAAGATTAATGTGTAAATTGTTTGATGCCAACCAGTTTATAGTGTTATCTAAAGTCATATTTATCTCTGGTTCCATGTGTGATTTATTATCTCCTGTGAACAGTACTGTACTATCATCAGCAAATAGGATTGTGTTGTATTTTGTCGCTTTTGGAAGGTCATTAATATACAACATGTCCCAAAATTCAACGATAAGCCAGCACCGGAGGATAGACCTGCCCATGACTACTCGGGGAAAAAAAGAAAAAAAATATATATCTCTTTTTTTTTGAAGTTATAAAAAAAAAGAAGAAATTCTTAAAAAAGTGAGACCTTTTATGATATTTTTCACTACCATGACCACACTTTTTTAAATATTTCTGTTATTTTTTTTTATAGGCAACCTGAATAGCACTGCTATCTACCACAATTCTTAAAAAATCCAGAATACCTCTAGTTTTTTCACGTAAATTAATGAAACTTAATTTATTCCCTAAATTTTTTGAAGATTTTTACTTTTAATCAACTTTAACTCATCGTGGTGTAAAAAAAAAGTATGAACACTACTATGGCAAGTTTTTTTATAAATTGACGCAACTAATCAAGATTCCAAAATGGTATAATACTCTAGGCAAACAAGTTAAAAAAAAAAATGTTCCTATTATTTCTAAACAGGGGCCAAATGACGGTCTGGTAATAAAAAGTATTAGTTCTTGGAAAATGTTTAATATTTAAATAAATGGTCAAACAATTTCTCATGTAATTTATTAACATTATAACCAATGTTCAAATTGTTTGCCACCAGCAATAATACATGCACGACATCGCCTTAAAAATGACCGTTTTATTTGTCTTGCATATCTTCTGCGATTAATATGATCCGCAGCCTGACTGATATTTCGACGAAGCTCGTCCAATGACGCAATGGGTTTTGAGTAGACCCTGTCTTTAAGACAACCCCAATAGAAGAAGTCCAGGGGGTTCAAATCGGGTGAACGAGGTGGCCATAAGATAGGACCAAGTCGCCCGATCCAACGCCCTGGATACTCTTGATTTAAATATTCTCGCACAGGGCGGGCATAGTGTGCTGGGCAACCATCATTTTGGAGCCACATGTTTTGGAGATCATTTAAGGGCACGTCGTCTAGCAATTCTTGCAAGTCATTTTGTAAAAAGTTTAAATAACTATTGCCATCTAAGTTTCCTTGTAACTCAAAGGGCCCAATTACTTTTCCATTTAATATGCCGGTCCATAAGTTAACCTTGAATTGATATTGGGATCTGTCTTGTCTCATCAAGTGCGGATTTTCATTGCTCCAACTATGTAGGTTGTGTAGATTTAAATATCCATCTTTCTTGCATGTTGTTTCATCCGACCATAGAATTTTGTCCAGGAATTGGGGATCTTCCCTGTGCCTTTGCAGCATCACACGGCAAAATGTGACTCTTAATGGATAGTCCCGCGGTAACAACGTCTGCACACGCCTGTAATGATATGGGTGAAGCTTGTGACGTTGTAAAATTCGATGTGCAGAACTTTTCGGGATTCCTGTAGCTTCTTCTATGGCGCGTACCGAAGTAGTCGAATCATTTTCTATCTCATTGAGAACTTCTTCATCACGATCCGAACTAGGTCTTCCAGCGTTTCTCCTACTGGATGGCATACGACCCTCCGAAAACGCTTGATGCACATTAATAAACACTCGATAATCAGGATATCTTTGAGCATTTGGGTACCTTTCTCGATACAGTCTGCTAGCAGCGTTAGCATTGCATCGGGTTTCTCCATAGATGAGGTGCATATTTGCGTATTCCTGTGGTGTGTATGGTTGCGGCATGTTGATCGTTAAACAGTCCAAAATGCGCCAGAACTCCAAATCACAAAACTCACAATCGTAGTCACAAAACACACAATCGTAGTCCAAGATAATGCCAGGTCAGTTCAGTTTGCAGATCGATTCCAGTCCAAAAAGCCAAGCCAAAAGTCGTTAGTACGTACGAGAGCCACGTCAGTTGAATACGGAACGGTGCGCAGTAAACAAAGGAGCAGAGCGTACTGAACTGACTTGCTCTGAGAATAATAACAGCTTCTCTACCTGCCCTGTTGTTGTCTCTTTTTAACGTAAATATCTCTGTCTATCTATCTCTCTCTAACTTCTAAGGTATGTATGCCCCATTCAAATTCCTAGAAATTGTAACAAGAACCCACTACCTGCCCTGTTGTTGTCTCTTTTTAACGTAAATATCTCTATCTATCTATCTCTCTCTAACTTCTAAGGTATGTATGCCCCACTCAAATTCCTAGAAATTGTAACAAGAACCCATTTTGGGCACGCAGTGAAAGTGATTACTGTCAACTATAATTTAAGGAATTTGGTTCTTGTTTTGAACTAGTATGGATATAATTTTTTTGTGGTTGATTTTCCTAGAGTATTATACCATTTTGGAATCTTGATTAGTTGCGTCAATTTATAAAAAAACTTGCCATAGTAGTGTTCATACTTTTTTTTTACACCACGATGAGTTAAAGTTGATTAAAAGTAAAAATCTTCAAAAAATTTAGGGAATAAATTAAGTTTCATTAATTTACGTGAAAAAACTAGAGGTATTCTGGATTTTTTAAGAATTGTGGTAGATAGCAGTGCTATTCAGGTTGCCTATAAAAAAAAATAACAGAAATATTTAAAAAAGTGTGGTCATGGTAGTGAAAAATATCATAAAAGGTCTCACTTTTTTAAGAATTTCTTCTTTTTTTTTATAACTTCAAAAAAAAAGAGATATATATTTTTTTTCTTTTTTTCCCCGAGTAGTCATGGGCAGGTCTATCCTCCGGTGCTGGCTTATCGTTGAATTTTGGGACATGTTGTATATTATAAAAAGAAGCGGACCCACTACAGTTCCTTGTGGCACGCCTGATGTAACCTGTCTACATGAGGATGAATAAGTTAACAGTTTTTTTACATTGGGACATATCCTTGTTATTTGTGTTATTTGCGTTCTATTACTTAAGTAAGATTTAATCAGGTCATAAATGTTTCCTCTGACACCATAGGCGTATAATTTATTTAAGAGTATTTTGTGGTCTACATAATCGAAAGCCTTTTTGAGGTCCATAAACAGGGCACACGTTTGTTTACCTCTATCCATGTGGGTTAACATGTCGTGGAGAAAATTATATACTGCTATATTAATTGATTTATTTTTACGAAAGCCAATCTGTTCTTTACAAAGTAAGTTTTTCCTTTCGAAGTAACTGTAAATTCCATCATGGATCACTTTCTCGAATATCTTCGATATGACTGGTACAAGCGCTATTGGACGATAGCAGCTCATGTCATTTTTATTTATTTTTTTAAATAAAGGCTTAATCACAGTTAATTTTAGCTTTTCTGGGTAGACTCCATTTGCTATACTTAAATTTATTATATGACTAAGTATATGTGATAGTTTAATGGATACGTGCTTTAAAACTTTTGTTGATATATTATCATACCCGGTACTATTTGTGTTCTTTAGGGCTTTAATTATTTTGTATATATCTTCTGGTATAGTTGGACGCATAAACATTGAGTTTGGTTCGAACGGGATTCGGCATCTTGAATGATTTGGTATGGGAGTTTTAGTTTTATCGATGAAGAAATTATTAAAATAGTTTGCAATCTGTTCAGGGTCAGTTATTATATTACCATCTACAGTAATCTGTTGTATTTGATCCTTTGGTATATTTAGTTTATTGGTATTGATAATCTTCCAAGTGGCTTGCGATTTATTTCGGGCAGTTTTTATGTAATTATCATTGCGAGACTTTTGCGTTAACTTAATGATCTGATTTAATCGTGAGGATAAAGTTAGAAATTTAGTTTTATTATTTTCTGTAGGTTTTTTTCTGTAGTCCCATAAAAGTTGTCGCTTACGTTTACAGCACATTCTAAGACCTTTTGTAATCCACCGAGGGCGAGATCTAGCTGATATTTTTATCTGTATAGTGGGGAAGCAAAGATTATAAAATAGGTGGTTTTATTTTTATTTTAAATAAATGTTTATTCATGGTTGTTGTTGATCTGATTTATCGATGATGTTGGTTGGCATACGTCCCTGCACTACTACCTATGTAAAAAGTCGAAATTGCCCCTCCAAGGTGTTTAAAGTATTTTATTACATTACTGAACCCTGTTAGGAGACAATAAACCATAGATTGGTATGAATTACTCCATAATATACTCAGGCTCTCAATTTCAAAACGATAACGGCTTTAGTACGATAAATATGTGGCATAGTTGAAATAGCCCCACTGTGGGGTAATTGTAACTATTTCTTCCCAATTTCAAAAATATCGTTCCTGTGAACGTATAAGAGGAGTATTCTGTATAAGACCTACGTAAGAAAGATCTCAATTAAAGCTTTTATAACATAAATTCATTAAATCTATCATAACGTATTCAAAGACAGGTGTGCAGACATTTGAAGCTGACGTTTGTGTTTTTATAGTCGAAATAGCCCCGCCCGACCTTATAAATAAATAAAAAAAATATCTAAATTGCTTGAAACTATTAAATCTATAATGTAATTAGGTAGAAATTTTTGTGCTACTTGGATCCTCATTACTGCTGATAGAACTTGGTTAACTGAGAGTGGCCTCTCCATCCTCCTCCAGGTATTAAATGGGTTAATTATTTCATCACAACTGCTCTCGAAACGGTGAAGAAAAACATTGTGAGGAAACCGGCATCTCCTAGAACTAAAAATTCAAAGATGAGTGGTGGATTGCGGCCCACTCACAGAGTGGAGGCCCGTGTCCTACCAGTGGGAACATTAAGGGCTGATTATTTATGCTCATTCAATTATTCATGATGGGGTAATGTAGAACCACGGTTCACTATAAGTACCTAATTAACCGATTCAGTGCGATGGTAGTTTTTTCAAACTATGGCGCCTGGCGGCGAACAAATTTTTCGTGGCTCTGAGGCGCCAAGCGCCAGGGACTTTCATGGCTCCTCTCGTGCGCCACCCGCCATGAAGTGTAACTTATCGCTTTTTCGTCGGATTCCACTTGTTATTGTTGTAGTCGCAAGCCAACAGCGAACGTGAGTGGTTTTAAAAGTTAGTTTCAAGTGTTTACATGTGACTACAATACGTGTACCTATTTAAAACCGAAATGGAAGGTAAGTGACTTATTTAATCAGGTGTCGTAAATCTTTTGGTATATGTTTGGCTCGATTGACTGATCCATTATTTTTGTTTAATACATAGTACCTACTTTTAATACATAGTACGTCTAATACGTAGTATAACGGGATATTACCATGCTAGTCGTGTAAAACGCAAATATTCCTATTTTATATGTAGTATTTCATAAACAAATAAACGTATTAATTATATTAATTCGGTTTCCGTATCATAATGAATGATTTTTATATTGAAAAGGTTTACAACTCCTGAAGTACCTATGCGTTTTCATGCAATATCCGGAAGCTAACACTGGAATCGTAATCTGCGTGGCAAATAAGGACACTTTCATTTACGGATAACCACTGAAAAATGGTGTTTTATCCGAGTTTTACAGGTAAACATTTTGGCTCCTCTCGGGCGCCACAGGCCATTCACAGAAAATTCCCATGGCGCCTCTACGGCGCGGCGTCACCCGCACGGAATCGGTTAACCCGCTCAATGAAGCAGTATCTTTTACTTTCGAAGGCCGTCGATTTTATCACCGCTGAATCCACAAATTCAAATGGGTGTGTAACATAATTTATGGCATGCGAGCAATGCACCCTGTATTAGGTATATTGCAATCTGTCTGTGCATTCGAGAAATCGTGGTTTTGTACTGTTTTTAATCACTAGATGGCGCTTTACATTTACGTCACGTTTCTGAATCGCGGTGTCAAGATTCTCCGCTGTTGAATGACGCTCGCTCGTTTCTGTAAAGAATTCATACTTACCTGGCATAGGGGATACCGTGATCAAGAAGGCGGTTCCCCCAGGGCGAGGCCTTCCCATTGCACTGCGGTTGGGTTGACCCCTGCGATTATCCCTAATGTGGATAACTCGGATGCGTAATTTTTGGTAGTGGGGACTGCGTACGCGCCGTCCCCTCAGAATTCCCTTAACAAATCCTCGACCTTCGTTTATATTTATATTAACACATTAAAGGACACTGAGAACAAGACACAATAATTATGGGTTTTGTTGTTATTACTTCGAGGGACGTTGAACTTATGAAAATTATAATTATTGATTCAACCAAGTAGGGACCATCGTCATGTCAAATTATTCATGTCTGTCACTATTTTGGCTACTGGGGCACTGGGCACAGTATTAATAGATAAGGAAGCGTGTTCCCGGTGAAAGTGAAGTCGGTGCAAAGAAAAAGTTAAAACGTAACTGTTTCTTTCCGAAAATCAGCCTGCAGCGCTAGGAGTCGGGCCCGAAAACCGTACTAATTTTGCAGATACTCACTTCTAAACATGTAGGCCGTCGCAAGAGTACCTAATTGATACATAAGCAAATATTAATTACGATTCAAACTCAAGCATTTATTATATTTTCCAAAGAGTAGTAGGTTCCTATGGAGTAGAACGGTCACGAAACTCTATAGACACTTTTAAATTTTAATGTTACAAAATATTAGTTAAAACGTTGAATTTATAATTAAAGCAACGTGAGAACGATGTAAAAAGACATGCACGTTAGTAGTAGTGATACGCTGGTTCTGGCGCACCGATCCGAGGGCGGGTGTGCCAGCACCACAAAACCTAAAAAAAAAAAAAAAAA